>NQII01001353.1:224803-236538 GCA_002778355.1 Clitarchus hookeri
AAAAAAAAAAAAAAAGAAATACCCAAAGAAAGAAAAATATTAATAAAAAATTAAAAGGTAATTTATTAATGCCTGAAAATTGATGAGCAACATATGGGAAATACGCAAAAAAAAAAAATTGTTCTGATATCAAACATTCTATCAGAACAGCTTACTTCTTTAAGAATCAGAAGGAGCTGCACAGGCAACATATTTACTTTGCAACAAATAATATAACATAACAAAGATATGCACATCGTATTTGTTAACTATGTTAAGGCCTTTTACAAGTTAAGCAGTCCAGTCATGTGGCAAATTGTAGAAAGAAGACCTATTTATGTATTAGAGTCAATTAAGTGAAATATACAGGCCCTTATATACAAAATCAAAAAGAAATTTCCAGAGACAGTTAGAAGATGATAGAATAAGTTTGCTGCAGAATAGCGCCACTGTTTTTCAATATTTATACTTACGACACCGTGAGACAATTGAAAACCAAAAATAACTAAATAACTATGTATAGGTGTAATGACGCAAATATTGGTTTATGGCCTAATCATAATCTTGTATAGTGAAACATACTACATAATTTTATAAACGAATTACATAAAACATGTCAATCATATAATATGGCAGTATCAGTCCAAAAAAACTTGCAGTTATGTTTGGAATTGTCCTGAGGCTCTGATTTCGGATCATTTGTATTGCTTTGATGTTTGCCGCAAGTTGGTGGCCTGGCGAATGCACTAACGACAGACAGGTTTTCACGCTCGAGTCGTTACGGCAATTTTCAAGTTACATGATAACTGCATCTGTGCATCGCCTTTATCCGATCCCAAGACATTATTTGCAGACGAAGAAAACGGGTTGCTCAAAGGAATGTCATAAACCATTCTTCTTTATTACTATCCGCATAATGCAATAAAGTTAATTCACAAGGGAAAAAAATTGGAGTATTTTTTTCCCTCTCCCATCTCTCTCTCTCTCTCTCTCTGCTTCTCTTAACTATTTAGCTCTTCCATCAAACTTGGCACCAGTATATTTCACATTCAGAGGAGCACCTCCTGTATGTTTATTGCAATCTACCCACAGTTATGTTACATAAAATAATTTAAAGGATGCACATGTTTTGCAGAACTATACGAGATCTTATTAATATTCCGAAAAAAGTAATATTAACAAGAGTTTTCAATAATCAGCGTGAAAAGGCATTAAAATTAAAAAAAAAAATTAAGACATCGATACCATGAAATTATTGTGAATTTTTAACAAATGCAAAAACACAAATATGAAAATTCAATTAACTGAANAGACATCGATACCATGAAATTATTGTGAATTTTTAACAAATGCAAAAACACAAATATGAAAATTCAATTAACTGAAGTGCTGAATTCCACCAACCCTTCATTTAGATACATGTAGCGATTCTCTAGTTTAAAGTGTTATTGCGGCAAATGTAGGAAAATTCAGCTGTGAAATAAATAAATGTATCATTACCGAACATACGCATTGTCGATTATTACTACCCTACGTTTAGGGCTATTTCTAGTGGTTTAATAAGTCGTGTACTTTTTTGATGATATACGTATCTGGTAAATGTGTTTCAAAAGTGTCTTGAAGTTAACGAAAATACTATTCAAAGTCAAATTCTGTAAACAGCCATTCTTGCCGCGTTCATATGAATTATAGCGCTACAATGTTTAAAATATAACTCCTTAGAAATTATTATTATTGAAAAAAAACTTAAGTTGAAATTTAATGTTATCCTTTTTGATGCGCACGCCAGATAACAAAACACTTTCAGTACCCATGTATATATTTGACGTAGGTATGCCGTATTAATATAGGTAGTGACAGGTAAATTACACGCGTTCAGTGACCTGTGGGTCAGACCCCAACAGTCCTCTGTCTACGCAAGTCTTGGCTATTTGTTCACAAACTGCTGCTACAGTGAATAACCGGTTTTACACTAGGTAGAACGGGATTGCGTTGTCAGAGGCGTGTCTAGTAATATTCGATATAACTGCAAAATGAGACACGTGTTTACAGCCTAGTTGTTCCTACAATTAATTCGTGAAAATTTCCCAATTCAAGGGGTAACTTTCTTTTACTGTGCACCCATTGTTAACTAATTTGTTCAACTTACTATCGTTACGATTTATAGCACCGTAACTGCTACAAAATATTTTATTATACAGGCTGTTTCATAACGCATATGACCTACTTCATTGGTGGACAAAAGGCACTGAAACAACGAAAAGGTTCATACAAACATGAGGTCTATTTGACAGTGTTTCCTAANTTTTATTATACAGACTGTTTCATAACGCATATGACCTACTTCATTGGTGGACAAAAGGCACTGAAACAACGAAAAAAGTTCATACAAACATGAGGTCTATTTGACAGTGTTTCCTAATTAAAACCACAACATACTCGATATATCTAGACCTGTTTACTAGGTATGCTATGGATTATTCCATTTTTCCTGACAAGAGCAGTCGTTACTGTGATGTATTGNTCTAGACCTGTTTACTAGGTATGCTATGGATTATTCCATTTTTCCTGACAAGAGCAGTCGTTACTGTGATGTATTGTGAACCGGACGTGATAATGAATTATTTAAAACCCGGAAATGGCAGACATGCATTTGATGTATGGGCTCGCGGAACGTAATGCAGCAGAAGCTAGACGTCTCTATGAGGGTAGTTAACCCTTATAGAAATATTCCAGACAAGAAAACTTTCTAGCGATTACATCAACGCCTACAAAATAAGGATAATTAAAAAATGAGTGTCGGACGGTGGCAAACCCGTTAGTGTTTTTTATGGTTTTACAACATGTTGAAGTAAATGCTGGTATTAGTACCCGAAGATTAGCAGCAGTAGAGAACGTTATATGCGACAGTTTGGAGAGTTTTGGCGGCAATCGAACTCGGCTCACCTTAGTGGGAGGCGAGTAGTGTGATGACCACTAGACCACTGCGGCCCCAGCGGTCATCTTGAGCATCTCCTATAACGATAAGCAGCAGTACATTATTGCAGTACAAACAGGAATACAACTCGCAAAAATGGTCAAATAGGCCACATGTTTATATAAACTTCAAAAACATCCGGAGACACGAACGGTGCGGTAACTGCAGAGAAACCAACATTTTTGTTCCGACAGAGCCCAATTTAAATAATCAAATCCTTCCTCAGGTCATAATACTTTGCCACAGCTGGAATGAGAAAAGTCAGTCCAAAAAGTCGTTGTGGAAAATCATAATTATGGTTGCGAGTATTCCGGAAACACTCAACTGGGACTAAGTTCAAATAACTCACGCGTANTGTGGAAAATCATAATTATGGTTGCGAGTATTCCGGAAACACTCAACTGGGACTAAGTTCAAATAACTCACGCGTACAAGCAGAAAAAGTTTTCATTATATTTTGGTAATGAGAGGCATGAAAACATTTTGAGATGCACACCAAGAGAAATAAATGACACAAAAATATTTTACTGAAAGCTGCAACTTCACATAGACTTTGTATACTTTGTACTTACAGTTTGTTTAATTAAATAGTATTCAGTCACATACATTGTACGCTTTGTTAGTTAACTATAACGGTATCTGCAAAGCAGCTATCCTCACGTAATACGTATTTTTTTGTTTCAAAGAAACATTTTCCTCAGTACAGTGAAAGTAATAGCAAAGAGAAAGGACAAACGGAGCCCACTAAAAGTTACGAAATGAAAGTTAAAACTTAACCTCAACGTTTCTTCTGTAATTTTTTTCCTGTGGTCGGAGCTAGACAAACTATTCTCTACTTTTCGCGAAACATTTCACATTGATTTCACCTTCTTTCTTTACTTTCGAGCCCAAGTTAAATATATATTACTTACCGGACACCACAAACTGCTTAGAAATTATTAATTCCATGCCATCCAGCCCGAGGCCTGGAAGGGAATTATACTCTAAAACAGGGTCAACGTCTGGGGTAGACATCTCATCCCTCCAAGGGCTGCTAAAAAAATCTGTCTTTCTTTTTTTTTTGTAGTTAGACTAAACAGGATCTTAATTACACGGTTGAGGGCTGGGAATGTCCATTTAACGGGAATACACCGGTATTCGTATGAAATAAGGCTGGACAACCACTACTGAAAAACTACTGTCACTCTATCTAGTCGGCATGTATTCGACGGAATTCCGAATGCGAATAAGACATACTTCCACATAACCAAATGTATTTTGTCTGCGATAATATCGCCTATACAAAGAGTTGTTAATAGTCGGGAGATGACTTACTGTGGCTGAAGCCCCAGACACCGAAAAATAAAGTTGCTTGTTTATGTCTCGAATTAATATATTTGTTGCGGCAGTTTTTGAATACATAAAGAACTGCCACAGTGAACATGAACGTGCCCTAAAAATAATAGTCATATTGTTGTTGTCTTTGAGGTGTAGGAAAAATTTGAATATTTTGACGGTCACAGGATGATGATGGGGAAGACTTCATTATTTCCCCACGTGTGTCTATTGTACAATTTAACAACAGGAAAGGCCACTCTGGTTACTATAAAAATTTCTTTCCTCCGTAGATATCTGGGCACTCTGCGCCGTTGTGATGTGTTATATGTTTACATTTTCCGTGCGACCTTTTAGGCACTTTGATTGTGAGTGTAGTAGATCGAACATTACCAGCCATAAACGAGAATTTTTGGGTGGATCACAGTTGTTTATGGTGGATCGCAGACAATATTTTAATCTGCAGGTGACATGAGAAACGGGTTACTACGATCAGTAAATTCACCCTTGTGGAGGGAAGTGTAGCCAGACGAACGCTTTCAGGGCTATGGTCGGTTCCTAGTTAGCTAAGAGCTGTGGACCGCGTGCAATTTCTTATTTTTTAAAGTAAGGCAAGGCCATAGTATTTTTAATTGTTTTGGACCACGTGAGAACAGTTAGATAGGATAAAGCACTGTTATAACCCATTATTGGTTACTTCCAACTTTTCTGAATCCTTGCTAATGTTCTACTTTCAAGCTATTCCTCTGTCTCATGCAAACAGAGCTTAACTAAGTTTAGAAAATTACACCTAAGTGACAAAGCACCGCATTCGTGCGCACTCAATTTAATAATATATTGCATGAAAACTATTTCTTACTAGGAATTACCAACACATCTATTTTCTATTTGTTTTATTCATATTACTTAGAAATGAAATGTCATAACTTATAAATAAAATATAAGTAAAAATTCGGTTTAACAGAAAATAAGATACTTTTATGTTAAGAGATGCACAAAACGCTTGTGATAGATTACATATTTAGGAAATAGTCAAAGAGGTGGTGTTGGGTTGCTACTTAACGAAAGTAAAGAGTTACTTTAAACTAACTTTTTGGGGGAACTAGTTACGTTTTTTGCAAGGTAACTTGTAACTTAACTAAGTTATTCATTAATTGTAACGGAGAGAAAAAAATAACAGTTACTTTTACGTTACTTTTCGCTTCACAATACTGTAGTTTCATCTCATGTTCAGCGAGAATAACTGAGGTAAAGGAAACTTCATGACAAGCAGGGGGTGCTCACTTGACGTCGGTCCACATTCCTAGAATTATTATTGTTACCTCTGCTGCCATCTCTCCTGTCCACTTCATGTTTATTTTTTCTTGCCTGTGAACTATGTCTAATAACTAGTGCTTTCGAAACGCTAAAAAGAGACATGGACAATGCAAACAATTAAATTGTTTGTTATTTCCTAAACGTAAAGAATATTTTTTTCTTAGTTTTTAACTCGACGATGACGGAAATGTTAAAGGTAGATGTTTATTATGCTTTATGGAATATTTATCTTCATCAAGAACGTCTTCTAACATGAGGAAACACCTAAATATAATAAAATTCCAATAATTTGCGCGTGTGTGTTTGTATCATATGCACACACTAAGACGTTCGAATTTGCAGATTTATTCAACCAAATGGTTACGTAATTTTATTAATAAATTTCTTAGGGCTCCCGCATAGCTAGAGATTTTTTTCCGCATTTGAGACCGAGAAGCGTGTGAGCTATAAGGGCGACACTGCCACGAGCATCAAGTGCCCCGTCGCCGCTAAGTGCAAGGCTCTGAACTGGCGTGCAGTGTTCTAGTCGCACTGCGTGTACCTATGGGACTTTAAGCGGTCACCCTATTATTTCATTGATGGAAAGTCTATAGAAAGGTTCAATACTGGGCCCATGAGTAGTTTTGTTTGTATCTGACGGAAACATCCTGAGATACAGCACTTTTAAAAAGCAGTTTTTTTGTTGCCATTTTGGAGTACTCAAAAAATGGTGTTTCTAATCTGCACGACGCCCTGAAAGGACTCAACAGCCCTTGTCTGAAGTGTGTTTTCTCTTCGTAGATCAGTGCATTGGACGCGCGTTTAGTAGTTTCGTAGAAAAACGCTTATTTCAAACACACTGCAACGCAGTTCAAGTGCCGCGTAGGCGGGAGCCTTAAAGTATACTAGAGTTATGCTTAAATTTAATTTTGGAATATATTGTACTATGTAGTATTTCACGAATTATGTAAATAGATTATGTTTATACCCAACCTTTAAAGTATTTGTTATTTATATTATTCTTTTTATTTGGATATTGGCATTTAATGCGTTTTTACAATTGCTAAAGAAATGACTGCTGAGAAGATCCGAACAGAAAGAAGGCTGCTGAATCACAAACTACAAAATTACGAATTGAACAATTAGAACACAGCCGAAGCACAGAGTAGAAAGACAAACAGAGACGGAATGATGTGGTGGTTCCTTTGATATGGGCGTACCCATTCACTGATTCATTGTGCGACTCTCTGGAAACGGGCCTCGTGTCTGGATACTGCGTGCTACGAGATTTTCTCCAGTGTCTTGGCTGCCGGCTGGCAAGTTAGTTACCAGGTGCTGATTAGGAAACGGAGTTCCGACATGATGATGGTCAGTGAAGCCACTTTGGTAGCGTGTGCACCTGGAATTCGCGGCTATTTAACCTTTGTATACTTAAGTACTCTGTGGCCAAAGTCTTGAAAATCTGGTAACATTTAATTACTAGTCACGCCCAACATGTTTTCTTGTATTTTGTACGAAAACTGTCGCAAATGTTTTAGCTGTTACTATAATAAAAGGTTCCAGGTATATTTACAGTTAAATAAATAACATATTTTGGAAAAAATATACAAAATATCGAGTCCGTGCTGAATTTACGTACGTATTTGGCAATCAAATTTTTTGGTTTGGCTATAATTGAATAAATAAACATAATGATATTTCGTATGACATGCGAACACTGGTACTATTTTACTGTAAAAATGTGTAAAAAAACTTTAACACTACCATTTTTTTTGTTATGTTTGATATCTGCAAATAAAACAAACGCTCCGGTGTTATTTAATTTACAAACAGCCTACCAAAAATAAATTAGATAAACATTTTGCATGGAAACTACTGCCAACACAGCACTTCAATGAGTGGTTTTAATTAATATTGACTACGAAATTANCTTTAACACTACCATTTTTTTTGTTATGTTTGATATCTGCAAATAAAACAAACGCTCCGGTGTTATTTAATTTACAAACAGCCTACCAAAAATAAATTATATAAACATTTTGCATGGAAACTACTGCCAACACAGCACTTCAATGAGTGGTTTTAATTAATATTGACTACGAAATTNATAAACATTTTGCATGGAAACTACTGCCAACACAGCACTTCAATGAGTGGTTTTAATTAATATTGACTACGAAATTAGTATAGTGTTATATACGTGTGTGTGAGTTTCAAAAAACATTCTACTTTTAGTATTAACGACAGTATGAAACGCTTGTTATGTATGTTTTGGCGTTTCGAAAGAAATGTAAAAACAAGAATGCAACAATAAATTATTAAAAATTAATTTAAGTTTTGGAATACAATTTTTCTTGTGACTATTTGAACCGTTATTTAGGAATATTTTTAAAAACCCGCGGGAATGATGCCACTTCAATTTTGTCTATTAAAAAATATTTCCTATTTTTGTTTAGTGTAAATACTTCAAGTATAATATATCCACTGAAAAGAAACTCGTCTTATTTTATGTTTCCATGTTTTAAGTGTACAGTATTACTAAAACTGAAAGTTAAATTTTCTGTATTATAATCCACAATACATTTATTACTCTTCTTATAATACTGACACTATTACTATTTAATGGCCGTACTGTTAGACACACGGTTTTTTCAATAAAATATTTTAGCATTTAGTATATACAGCGCTGCAGAAGTTGTGTGTAGTGGGGTGTTAGATTTATGATTATAAGAAATAAGTTATGATAAAATGTTTAACCTAGAATATCAAAGTACCTAGAAGTAATCCCTTTAATGGAAAAACATGTACCTTACTACGTCACTGACGGTACGAATTGTTAAGGAGGAATCTTATTTGAGAAAATGATCGTATTTATGCCAATTAAATAGTTTTCTAGTTCCATGTTTCTTGCTGGTATACCTGTTATAGTTTTATTCTTATAATAATGTTATTTACAGCATACATTCCGAAATACTAAATTTTTCCCCCTTTTTTATTTTCAACAGTGTTTTGAGCTAATGGAGACCTACACGTATGTCTCCTACTGAGTAATGAAGTTCGGTTAAGTTAAGTATTTTAAAATTAATGCCAAGTTACATTTTATCCGAAAGTACCGAAAAGTAGTTACAAGTTACTTTACTTTCTACAGTAACTCAAATCAACTGAAGTTATTTTTAAAACTTAACTCATCACTGCAAATAGAACACACTTGGGATCATTTTTCAAAAATTTGATTTAAAAAAAGTGAAAATACCGCGAATAAACTATAGCAACAAGTAAAAAAAATATATTACTTTTCTAACAGCGTTTTATAATTACTTGTTTTTACGGAATGAGTGCGTTTAAAGAATTTGCTCTTTCTATGAAAATTATGTATTGGAATTACCTTCAGGGATTCGCGAATCTCCGAATCGTAAAAGCTGAGTGATCGCATACAATCCTTGAAGATAGAAACGAATGTTTCGAAAACACGTTTTCTCCGATTTCTGGTTACGGTTTCTTCAATCGGCGAAAATGAGCAAACTCCGATGGAGTATAGCCGTGTAGATATTGCCACACCAACCTTGCGCGAATTTCTCATTCACATAACGTAACTCACCGTGATTGCCGTCTAATGCCGGTGAAACGAGAACCAGAACTCTTGCAAAAAAAGCTTTATCCTTCACCGCTATAGAGAAAGTGAATTGATAAACACCAGAACCAACTGCTTAGTGAGGTAGTGTGACACAATTTTAATTTTATGTGGAAAATAACGCTACTTCGAATAAGNAGACGAACATATGCAGATAGCACGAAAGACGAGCGGGAAGAAGACTGCGGGTAAACGACGATTCGTTGATTAGAAAAAAAAAAAAAGGCTCGCTTATTACAAGCTCTGTAGCTACCCTGGCTTGCGCGTACCTAGGGAAAACAAAGCGTAACCGGTAGGCCTCGCGTGGCCTTGAGAAACCCCTGGCGCGGCGGGCGATCGCCTCTCGGGAAGTCATACGAGCCTTTGTTCTGCTCCGTCCGCGGAGAAGAGCGTGGAATCCGCGCGCCGGGTTCTGCACCCCACTGCGTGACTGGTCATGGCTTTTTCTCCCCGTCGCGTCGTCGGACAGGATGCTGGCTGGACTTCTCTCGATGCCCTCTCCGTGGCTGGGGTCGTTCAGATTCGCAACAGGTGCGTGTGTCTCAAGCTTCCTCGCGGTTTGTGCTCAAGGCGAGCGCGCGATGGAAAAAAAAACACGGACGCCGCCGTCACGTTTCCAGCTGACGTGTGGCACAACGAAATATTTTTTTAAAACATCAACGAATATTAAATTTAATTTTCTTTCAGAATATGGTGGTTAGTTGGATAACCGATTACGGGAATACGCCAAGTAAATATATATATAAAAAAAGTATATACGGTTTACATGGATAGCCTGCATGCATCTTATCGTTAACGCTAAATTGAGTCTTATAAAGAGTGTGTAGTTTAAACTTGTAACCACTGAAACTGGCTGTTATAGCATTTATTTTATCACTGAACATTAAATATGAAAGACAAACACTAGGATAGGAGCACATACCGGTATGAATTCAGTAACGTTCGTTTCCATAGCGCAACGCGAACTGTACTTGGGCAGTATATTTTTTCGTTGGCTTTTATAGATCTTCCTGTTATCTCTGTTTGCCTATGGTGAATTGTAACAGGATTTTATGTAGTTTCTGCAACCTGTTTATAAAACGACCAACTATGTATGTGGTGGGTTCAACACAACAGCTAACAGGAAACCCGTTCAAAACACAGTTGTAAATTAGCAAAAAACAAATAATTTTAATTTTTTTACATGTTTTTCATCCGGCTAAAAAGTAGCATATTTTCGGCGCCACGAAAAATCCGGCTAGATGCAAAAAAGTGCTTAAAAAGAGGAAATTTTCTTTTTCTGGATATAGATCTGGATATGGATATCTAGATACACAGCACCCATTTGACTCTAAAAACTCGTAGTACAGTGGGCAGCAATTGACTTGCCCAGTTAAGCCTCAATTCCATAAAATACTTTAAAAACAATTAAAAGGCATGCAAAATAATTACGGCAGGAGGCAGTCGCATACGACCCAGTACGGCTGGGACCGTTAAAAATTACAAACAACAAACAACATATAAAAACATTCACGCCCAAACGATATAGTCGTGAAACAGCAAAAATGGATACTCATAATACTTGGACGGCTAACAAGGAAAAACACGACACTTTAAAACAAAGAGAGACAGCAACGCGAAACCATAGTTAAGCCAAAACGTAATTTTGAAGGGCGACCGAAACAAAAATTTGAAATGGCCTAGCCTTACTGCACACCCAAGATACAACACAACTATGCCACACCAATTACAAAAAAAAAAAACCAAAAAAAAAACATTTAAAACCCAACCGCAATGTTAGCGTTCTCCACGACTTACCGTTTTACTACCCCATCGCTCAGTAGCTAAACATGGTATACTGCGTCAGCTCAGTAACATAATGTCGGCGTTGTCCACTGCTGGACGAAGATGAAGGTGGTTAAACCATCAGGTACTAGCGAGGATCTTGCGGCGTAAGTTGGTAGCAGACTTCGGACGGGCGTAAAGTAGAGCAGAATAGCCGCAGCTCCGGCCGTGCAGGGATTTTTAACTATCCTGGCCAATCAAAAATTGAGATGCGCGAAGGGGGAAGGGGAAGGCAAATATGGTGAACGGGGAGGAAAAGGGAGGGGATCCAAGCCGAACAAAGAGTACACCACCACCGCGCAGAAGTAGATGACGGTAAAAACATTAACGCAACATCGCTAGCGTCGCAAAGTAAGATAAGTTAAAGCAAGATAATTTATTTATGTTTTAGCTATCCAGCTTTCTGTCTTCTGCGGTGCAAGTTCATCAGACCGCGGCCCGCCCATTGACGGTCGCTGCGCTAGACGCACGGCGGTGCGTACATGTTTTACGCGGAAGGATACATTGTCGGAGGAAGAGAGGGAAGAAGGTGGGTGACCTGGGAGCGGCGTTGTCCAGACGGTGCAGACGCCAGACGCCTGAAGCAGATAGGTGGCTGGGCGCAGCTGCCTCGCGTGGGAGATACTCGCCGACCGTCAGAGCCTTGCCCCTTCGACGTTAATAGCTAGTGACGTCACCCCCCGGCCGGCAGGCTCCGACCCTCGCTGGGCACGC
>NQII01001353.1:237970-320364 GCA_002778355.1 Clitarchus hookeri
CCTTTCACAGCATGCAGTAACCAGTCAGACACAAGGCCCGTTTCCAGAGCCTCACGCAGCCAATCAGAGACCCACATCAAAGGAACCACGACGCCAATTCGTCTCCGTGTTCTTATCTACTCGGTGGTCTCACCATGGCAGAATTGTGGCCCGAAAATCTAAAGTACTGGGAAGTCTTACACTGCTGACAAATTAATTCGCGAAATTCACGTACCTCTAGTCACTGGGCTTCCGCCCATTTGACTTTCCTTGCAGGACTCTGATCCAGTGTCAAAAATCACAGCACTTGGGTGGTTTCATTTAGTGTGGCCTCGTCGAACAGGACAATGGGTTCTGATTGTGGCGGTAAAGTTTAGAATTGCAAAACGGTAGGTTCTCGACACCCCACTGACGCATAATTGATTTCCGCTGAATTACAGTGAACTCGACTTTTCGCAGACACAGGTTACCAGTTCACTGTACTATTTCGCCTATCAGCAGCAACTATTGCTGACTTTCAGCGACTAGTTTCTTAATTATTTCTACCACTGATTCGTGTTATGACACACTTAGAAGCGGAACGAGTAAATCATAAAATCAAAAAGTGCACCTGGGCTAAAATATTTTGAAATAAAACTATAGCCATAAAAGTTCTCCTAGAAAATCTGGTTTCCCTCACTATGGTCAGATTTAATCTAAAACTAAATGTGGTTATAGCCAGGGAATTTAATGTTCAGGGGTTGATTTCGAAAGCAATGATCCATGTGTCAGCTATGTCTGCGTTGAAATTGATTATAAGTGCATTTCCTCACATCATCACATATACAGGAAATACAAGTATGGAAATTTCTGCAAATAAAAGGCGCTATAAAGCAGGTTTATTCCTACTCTATGATTAACCTTGGAAAATGCAATTGAAATTTTAATAAGAGAGGACGATATTACTTTCGTATAAAACTCGCTATAAAACAATGCCTTAGACCGTCCACGGTTACTTTCAACTTTTCTGAAGCTCTGCTTAAGTTCTACTTTCAGGATATTCCTCCGCCTCATGCAAACAAAGATTAAGTCTAGAAAATTACACCACAGAGACAACGAACAGTACTCGTGCGCGCGCAGTGAAATAATATTTTGCATAATAACTATTCCTTAGTTGGCATTACCAACATACCTATTTTCTATCTGTTTTTATTCACATAAATTATAAATTAAATATTATAATTAATAGATAAAATATAACTAAAAGTCCAATCTAACCAAATTACAGGTACATTTACGTTAACAAACATATAAAAAAAAAACGTTTGTGATACGTGGTATATTAGGGAACAACCATAAACGCCATGCCATACATGGGGTGATATTTAAAACGTTTGTTTCAAAAAGTGTGAAGAAATCTCGAACAGACTGTACTTGGGTTACCACGTGCAATTTACCCGCGACATTTTGGTTTGTGAGAGAGCGAGTTACCTATCTCCTGCTGCGTCTCTTTTGCATCAAATTGGCATTGGCTTGTCTGTCAACTTTTAGTAAAATCATTTATCAGAAACTACTTCCTTTGCATAGTATCCTGAAACACCAGCCTACCATACAAGAGGTAGTAGGTTGGAATTCTGGGGCAAGTCACTGACGTGTTTAAATTTTTTAGGTTTCTAAATAATTTTTGGGTTATAAGGGCACACCTTTCCCATTCTGGTTTCTAACGTAGAGAAGGAGGGTTCGAAAGCAACAATAAAAAAAATATACAATAGGCAAAAATATTGCAAACTGACTTCTGTAACTGATGTGACTTCAATAGAGAGGTGAAACATATGTCTCAGTGTATGCGCCGAAAACATATGCACTTTAACGCATCCCATTTACCAGGCAGGCTCTCAAAGGAATATAACACCTTTAACAGTACGTTTGGTGATCACATTTAAGCAGCTGTGGTAAAAAATTACTGGGAAACCCATTTACTACTGTAAAGATAGTAGTACCGTAGATGGAAGCATCTCTGACGAATGACAGAATGCTTCCTCCAACTACTACAGAACAAAAAAACATTTTAAAGTTACATTGGTATTCAGAAGTATTTTACAGTATTTGCTCATTGCAACAGTAGCACTTGCGTTGAAAATTTTATAACGTTAGCACTTTTTTTTTTATAGAATATTCCTAAAAGAGCTGACAAAATTATGCTACTCGTAATTTGTAGGAATTAACACATATCCTGATGGTAGTTCAAGGTTCAGTGGCTAAACGTGGTCTGAAAGGGATCGCTGTTAACATTTTATTGAGCTTTCTTTGAAAACGTTGCTTAGGATATACTTTACCTTCTCATTTTGTATCATTCCGCTATATATGAAATTTGCATTGCCGTCAGTTTGATCACTTTGTCCATGCGTCATGCGAGTAAAGGCACAGCATTGTTAGGATTGTAAATTTGTTTTTAATTTATAAATTCGCACTCTTATTTGTATAACACAAGAAACTCTAACCTCAGTGGCCTAACATTAAAAAAAAACATTTTAGTGACATTACAATGTCAGGTGTTAACAGCTATTTTTAATATTTCCCAGCCAACTTCGCTATAGCATATATGCAATTATGGTCAGTGATTTTTTTTTTAAAGGTTGATTTCAAATGTGCTACTTTACAGTGAACAGATTTTCGTTCATTTTCCCCGAAGAACGTTTGGTATGTGCTAATAATTACCTTCAAATATAGATTTTTTTTTTTTTTAGTTTGAAGTATTTCAAATCGCTAATTTGTTTATATCATTCAACCACGCACAGACAAAATTCTTCCATTGTAATCGTTCGATGTTATCAACTGATCTCACAACATTAAATACAGCGAAGTGAAGTGGATAGGAATAAAAACTGAACACACAAAACCAAAGAGGAAAAAAAAACAGGTTTCTTAAATTTAATTGAACGATGCTACGTTGCTTTAAGTTAGAAGTAGGGTCAATTTTTTACGTCACTCGTAGTTCAATGTGAATGCTTTGCTGCGCGACCAATGACTGAAA
Organism: Clitarchus hookeri; assembly: GCA_002778355.1. Classification (NCBI taxonomy): domain Eukaryota; kingdom Metazoa; phylum Arthropoda; class Insecta; order Phasmatodea; family Phasmatidae; genus Clitarchus; species Clitarchus hookeri. The sequence goes on from NQII01001353.1 coordinate 240,963, forward strand.
ATTCGTGTAAAGGCTGTTCGCGGTAAAGATAGCACTTTTGAAATCAACCTTTTAAAAATATCACTGCTCTTAGCTAAATATATTATAACGGACACATTGAGTAAAGTTGGTAATGAGGGAGGAAAAGTATTTCCATGTGTTGTCGTTGAATTAAAATGTTAGGTAAACCTTTATGAATACCACGATGGTTTATTTTATTTTCTTTTGCTTTCTGTTTTTTTTTTAGTGCGTATACGTGTAAGTATTAGACAATTAGTAAAACATTTACTTTTCTAATAATTTAAGTTTTACATGACCGACACATGAATCAAGTGATCAGTATTATAGCAATGTTAATTTTACATGTGGCGGAATAATACACAATGTGCACACAAATATATATATTAAGCAGGGCTTTCAAAAATGCCAATTTTATCGCGAACAGCCTAAAACGCAACGTTTACTAAACTGTCTCCACGTTAACTCCATTGCGAGTGGGCCTTCAGCGCTGCCGTCTCGGCTGCCGGGTGTAGAGTCAAGGTCGTCCTGCGGCGGGGTCGTCGACAATCGTGGGCACGAAGGCGTCAAGCTGATGCGGCCAGCAAGCAGAATAGGCAAGACCCAACCACCCGCATGAGTCACGATTCACCAACACCTAGCAGGAACACAACAGCCTCCGAGTCCGTCGTGATATGAAGTTCCCANAAGAGTAATAATAAATATTTCTAATAATAAATTTTAGGCACATCCATTTTAGCCGTGGAAGTTACAGTTTTTTGTAACTGAAATAAATGTACATAAAATTAATAATTGTAAATACTTTTTAACATATGTGCCAGTATTTTTTACATACTACCGTAATAATTATTATGAGTAGCCTACCCTACTTGACGATGGTTTTCTTGCAAAATATGCTTTCTAAAGCATGCAAAATTAAAAAATGTTAAATTTTTTTAAATACTAAAAATGGACTTTCAATTAATTGTTTTTTTTTTAAACATTTAAACAAGTAAATTCTAGCAAAATATTTTCCAGCGTAAAAAAATATAATTACGCATTCTTATTGCGCAAGTAAGATAAATCGTACTTTTGTGACAATTTTGGTGGCATGTGTACTACAATTTTTTTTTAATGAGTTGTGCAAGTTGTACGGTCAGATGCAACGCTCCATTGAAAACCAGCCCCTTCTACCATAAGAATGTGAAACTTACAGACAACATGCCTAAAAGAAACGTTATTTTGAAGCCGTATAACATAGATAAATATGCCACTTTTAGCCAGCTATTTGAAAAACTCCACTAACCGGATAAATGTTAAAAACTGGCGTAGACAATTGCACAGATAAGTGCATGCTGCACGCGGCAAACTCACTTCGCGCCAATTCCGTGACTTTAAGTGTAGAGGCGATATTGTTTCACATTTAGCTCTCTACTGGCTATTCGTCTCACTCTTACATACGAAACTTCAAAACTCTCAACTGAAACTCCTCCCCAAAGTTTCTGTTGGAGCATAAAAGAGCCGCGGCAAGCAGTTGACTTGGTGGAAGGAAAATTCTTGGTCACTCTCTTTTGGAAGGTGATTAAATTCACACTGTCTTAATTATTACGTTTATGTTGAATACGAAAAATTTCCGTCCATCCTTTACATTTCATTATTTCACTTATAATTAATGGGTAACTACGGTAAACATTTCCATGCAGGGTTAGTGTTGCGAATCGTGTGAAGCTTTCTTTGACAGTTGCTTTCTCGTCAAAATCAGCTTTCCAACAAATTTTTTTAGCTCGAAATGTGTAATCTCTATTTCTAAGACTGGAGTTGTCAACGAAACCGAGCCAACTCAACAGCACGAGGGATATTTGCGAACTAATGAGGTCATATTTAATTCTTACCGAGTTTCACTTCGCCGTACCATTTTGTGCACATAATAAAAATATATAATACCAATCCCTAATACACATATCCGAAACTATGTACACTTATCAAGGGCAGATTTAATTTTAGTACGACTGTCTGGTATTTAAAGGTAGTAAATTTGTAAATGAAATCAAGTTGGTTAGTTCAGCAAAATGGGGCAATAATAGAGAATGTGTATAGTGGTGACTAATATTACAACACTACAACCGGTATGTTATTTGGAAAAAGGTTCCAGGTCCGATGTCACCAACCTGTCTCTGCATGTGCGCTAACTTCTAGAGACGCGACGGTCAAGGACAGCAACACTACAGTAGCTATGTGTTTCTTGTTCCCCACTCCTCTGTCTCGTTTCGTATTGTTCCCGCGTTTAATACACATTTCATTACTCTCCTGTAAAGAGCGAAATTATTTTCGCAATAGTAAAATTTCAGCGACAACAATGGGGTATAAGGCAAGAATGCCAAACCTTGATTCGTAGAAATTTTTTCCAAAAATGCTTGAAAAATAAAAATCATTTCTATCACAAATAAAAATAAAATTGATTTGCCAAAACATTTTTTCCTTCTGCATTAAGTATTACTAGGGGCAGTGATATTTCGCGAAAAGATTTCGAGACAAGATACAGTACAAAGCATTGTAGGGTCGTCCAGCTTCTTTGCTTGGCTAAAAAATGTTCTGGCCCATGTTAACCGTTTGCGCACGATCACGAAGGTTCAGTGTCGGAGTTACTTAGTCCTGAGTGGCTTGGTCAAAGACGGACACGGCACCAGCAGCCAATGGACGTATAACAACAGTTGGGGCGTGTAATATAGTATTGAAGTCTACTGTGTGCTCCGATTTTTACGTGAAAAGTCATTGACCCTAAGTATTACACACGTCATCGCGCAAGTTGCAGGAGCCTACAGTGTACAATTTCAGCAGCTGCGAAGAATACTCCTAATCACATTTTTTAATCAGTACCGGAAATGTTTTGAAGCAAATACAAAAAATAATATTTTTGTTATGCTCACTAAAAAAGCAGTAAAGTATGTTTTATAACAATTGCTTGTGTTCTGACCACAGAATTATTATTATTTTTGGTGTAAATGCGTTTTGTTGAAGCGTATTTTTTTGAAACTCAGGATTTCTCTTACAGCGGCGAGTTTTTGTACAGTGAAAGTGGCGGCCGCAGTAATTACCTAGTTCAGTCCCCGAGTTCGTGATCGAGGACATGTCGCATACGAAGAACATTTATGAATGTCACTGTACGAAAAGAGTAATCGGAGTGGCAGGTGTTTTGAGCTTCTTCCTTCCGGCTAACATGATTGGTTGAAGTGTCTGCAACTCTCATTTGCGAACGTTTAGGTCTGACGTCAACAAACGCGCAGTACGTTGTTCGCTGGTTGCAAGAAGCACGCTCGAAACAGGTACAGTGCCCATCAAAAAAACTTAACGATTGCAACACTTGAGTCCGTAAATTAATTCAGGACTTAACGGGTTGAAGTAACAAGTGAAGGCGGCTCTCTCGCTTCGTGTGGTAAGTGTAGTCTGCCTTCCCCTCGTCTTCTACCAAAGCAGTGGCGTTCGCAGACTCATTTTTTTCGGAGAGGAAGATCGAAAGCGCGTGAAGTTTTTATTTTTGCGGGGTGGCGGAGGGGATGGGAGAGGATTGTCCTCAAAACTAGACACTTGCTAATGGCCACTTAAAAACCAAGCGTTTGAGTTTTTCTCTTCCAGGAAAGTTTTTAATTTCAAAGGTAATTTTTTTTTTAGCAGTCATTGAGCTTACAAAATCATTGACGTTACTCTGATAATAATTTAACGGTTTATAAATAGGTTTGACAACCTTCAATATTTATATGAACTAGCACAATATTTAAATTTTTTGTAAAACATGCTTTTTAAGCTGTAGGAATGAATAATTAAAACGACTTTTTTATGTTTAACAGGCTCAATATTATTTTTAACATGCTAATTTTTTTTTTTTTGGCAAGACACATTTATTTGTTTTGAAAAAGAGTCCATAATATTTATTTTGTTTTACAACAGTATTTTTATTTGGCCTCATACGTGTACGTGTATTTACAAGACCACGTGACTCTGCATTTTTGATCGTTGGGGCGGTTTTAAGTGGCACTACAAATGATTTTGAATTGTAACCATCGTGATCGGCCAGTTTTTAAAGAACGTTCTTGAAGTTACGTTTATGAGAAGGAAGATAGACATCTTGTTGCGCGACGTGAGGCAGCCAGCCCGGGTGGGCTGTGCACTGGGTTTTAAAATTAGATTTTCGTATGGAAATCCGAGTTCGCAGCCCTGAAATTGCAGGCCGTCTAACAGAGACGAAGACGCGAGGTATTTTAAGTAAGAAGTAGGTCTGTTTCGCCTCCCTCCGCGTAGCTTTCACAGAGGTTAGGTAGAACTTGTGCGACGTCCGTTAAGGTGCCATTGAACTGTACGCTAACACCGTCAGCCACGTGCTTACATATAGGGAGGACGTCATCTAGGGCTGCTGCCCATCTGGAGAGATGCCCCGTTGGCGTACTTGATCATCGGGAACTTCAAGACCTTCAAATTCTACGTTTTGACCACTAATTTCGGCTAAGATAATCTCAGATAAAATTTTCCATAAAACACCGCAAACAAAACTTCTAAAACATTTTCTCACGCCGCCATGTTGTTTTTCTTACGTACAGACTTTTTGACATTTACTACGGCAAACCAGAACTGAATTCTTCCTCTGCCGCTAGCTGATTGCGAAAGCTTTATTTAAAGTAAGAAATTTTTGATGTAATATTAAATATTTTCGGCGTGATTTTTGAACAACTATCATGAGGGCACTAGTGTTTTAAAGGCCACTACGCCAAGCAGAATTTTTCAATTATGTTGTAAATTTTTTTCGGAACCACAAATAATTAGCTAATTTGTAATGCCATCTGGATGATGTATTATTTTTTTTTTGGTAAAAGTTAAGTAATTCTGAGCACAATTAAACTTCTAGATATTTTTTAAACATAGTCGCCCTTTGTTGTCATTCAATAATTGTAGCAATTGTTTCTCCTAGCATTTATATTTGTGTGTGTGTTTGTCCTGTCCACGAATATTTTGTACCAGACTGCAGTGTTGTTGTGTGTACAAATGGTGTCACTTCAGATTGGTAAGATCNTGTGTGTGTGTGTGTGTGTGTGTGTGTGTGTGTGTGTGTGTGTGTGTGTGTATTCCTATCTACACTCTGGACGGGCCGGGCAAAGTATCTATAGTCAGACTGCCTTCCTGCGTCACTGCAGTAAATTTAATTCCCAGTTTTCACACTGTTTTGTGTTACCAAGGAGTTAAACGGTCATCAATTCTGGTTTTCAATAAGTACACTAATCTCGTACTCAAGTTTGGACAATCGTGACTGCGCAGCAAGGGTTTACACTCTACCCAGAAAACCCGTTACACGTACTACCTACAGCTGTCGCAACGTCACACTCCTACACACATAAGTTTACTGATTCATTTATTCTCCCCCAAACGCAGGCTATCATCGAGTTGCATTTCTTCGTTATTGTGTCACACCTCACACATTGATTGTGTATTGTTGTATGTTGTTGTGTGTGCGTGTGTTGGTACATTATCAAAGTTAAAGTTCATCTTTACACACATTTTCCTTATGCAAGACCAGCGAGACACGAAAGTTAGCTACCAATCCAAAAATATCATACTACGATAACTACACAAAAATTCGGCTTCTCGGGGGTAACTATCGCCCGGATCACACCCCCTTGCGTACACCACTAGAGCTACACAATACTTAAGAAAACCGAAGTGAAACAGCGGCTTGTACTGCGGTCTCCAGCCGCGCACGTCAGCGAAAATGGCTTCACTGGCCAGCAACACGTCAACATGCCGTTCGCCAATAAGCGGCCGATGACTTGCTCGCCAGCCGGCAGCCCAGCCAACAGGGAATAATTTGCAGCGCACCGTAGCCTATCAGACGCAAGGCCCCTTTGCTTTCAAAGCCTCGCAAAGCCGATCACCAAATAGGCGCGCCTGCATCAAAGGAACCGCCACGCCATTTTACTTCTATATACATATATATATTCTGTGCAAGAGCTTTGCGACTATTAGCACGGCACTACCACGGACACCTGCGGTAGACTAAATACAGTGATTGCTTTTTCATCTCGAGCTTACGGTTCTAATCATCTCTGGTTCAAGTCCAATCTCTAACAAAAACTGAGAGTTAGGGCCACTGATTTTTCGCGAATAAATCGAAGCACACAGTAGACTTCAACACTATATATGTACCTCGGCTGTTGTCATACTTCCATTGATTGCTGGTGTCGTTTCCGCTTTTGACCGAGCCAGTCATAATTCCGCAACTCCGACACTCTAACCTTCCTGATTAGTGCGCAAACAGTTAAAATCAACCAGAATATGCTTCAGCCAATCAAAAATGCTGGACGAGCCCACAGTGATTTGAATAGTGTCTTGTCTGGAAATCTTTTCGCGAAATATGATTGCCCTTACTGATCGTTAATTCAGGGCTGGCAGACAAAAAGCGAACAAGTCGTTTTATTGCCCAGCGTATTCCCCATGAATTCTAGCTAGAGTTCACTATTTATTTTATGCAGTAGGTAACATACAAAAAATTTGTCAGTCATTCAACACAACAGACAAATTGCCATTACAAGTAATATTNTCGAGCTTACGGTTCTAATCATCTCTGGTTCAAGTCCAATCTCTAACAAAAACTGAGAGTTAGGGCCACTGATTTTTCGCGAATAAATCGAAGCACACAGTAGACTTCAACACTATATATGTACCTCGGCTGTTGTCATACTTCCATTGATTGCTGGTGTCGTTTCCGCTTTTGACCGAGCCAGTCATAATTCCGCAACTCCGACACTCTAACCTTCCTGATTAGTGCGCAAACAGTTAAAATCAACCAGAATATGCTTCAGCCAATCAAAAATGCTGGACGAGCCCACAGTGATTTGAATAGTGTCTTGTCTGGAAATCTTTTCGCGAAATATGATTGCCCTTACAGATCGTTAATTCAGGGCTGGCAGACAAAAAGCGAACAAGTCGTTTTATTGCCCAGCGTATTCCCCATGAATTCTAGCTAGAGTTCACTATTTATTTTATGCAGTAGGTAACATACAAAAAATTTGTCAGTCATTCAACACAACAGACAAATTGCCATTACAAGTAATACTCATGGCTAAAATTATAGAGAAAATAAAAGCTTCCTTCACTTACTCGTGTCTTTCTTTCCACCTTTGAATTCAGTTATTAGAGACCAGATGTTGCGAATTAATTTAGGATGTTGACAAGATTGGATCTGCTAACTTGCGTTACATTTGTGAATAAATATTTAAAAGTTAAAAATTTGATGAAATCACTAAATGGGAGCGGTTCGTGCAGCGAACTACAAAGTTCCTCATAAAACCAATTCTCTAGTATTTTTGTGAATCCTATAAGTCTATTTGGAGCTCAGTGTGATGCGAAAACGGAAAAGCATTCATAAGAGTGAATCGAACAGAACAAAAACAGAAATTAAAAATTTTGATTTGCGTTTCGCGCTTTTAAATAAACGATATAAGATGATCCTGAAGTATAGAAATATGTCAACCATCAAGTGAAAATCGTCTCATAAATAATACCTGTTTAACCACGTGGAGACAGCTTTACTTGAGTGAGTACATAACAATGGCAATAACATTTCATTTAGTATCTTTAACGTGATTCAAACTTGAAGTGAAACGATCCTAAACTTAATTTTAAATTTCTTCTAAGGAATAAACTCCGCTAAAATGCGGAGGTGGAAATAATTTCAAGCAACAATTTATTATTATAAAGAAAAAAAAAAAAAAAAAATTAAAATCTAACAAAACTAATTTACAGAAATGTAAAATTAAAATAACTATTGCAATTATTCAGCCGTATATTGTTAGATAGGCTTGTACGTCACGATTTTATTTATTTAATTTTTCTAGTAGGCAAGTTTTGCTATGAGTGATGTATCTTGCCCCTGGTTACTTTTCAGCAATGAAAGCTAAAAATATGGCATAAAATACGGCGTAAGCATAGAGAAAAACCTCAGGGGAACTAGAACTCCTCCAATGAAAACAAGTAATGAAAAAAATAGATACAAATTAAGAGCAAACTTATAATTTGCCGCACGCTTGCAACATGACTAAAGATTAAATAATTTTTTTACATCCTAGACACACGGTGAAATACGACCTCTGTGGCAAAGGTCGCAAAGGCGTAATTTTTCGTTACGAGGTTCAGGTTAGAATTTGGGGGTCGAGTGTATGGTTTTTATGGGAAAAAATATTGGTTCAGCGTGTAAGCTCTCCTTCCTCCCATTATGCCCACCGGTATAAAGCCATTATAAAAGTGTACACAACATTTCACACATTGAAATTTGAGCACTCGCTTCTATTTCCCGCAGGTCTATAGAAAATACCACTTTTTTCCTAAGCCTAAGCGAATAAGGCGACTAGACGAACGGAGGTGTTGTGCGACGCCACAGAACTGACCAGCCTTTTGCAGGTGGAATAATTGGCCACGTTTCGCTAGGTGCAAAAAACGAGGAAATGTTTTTAGAACGAAAGCTAACAACAAGCAGTATTTTTTTTCTCCTATTGGTGGGTAGTAAAATAAAACGGAGATGGGCTAGCGGTATCCCTTTGAAAGAGCCGCAAGCCACGTAGGCATTTGTGTTCGGAAAAAGAATACAAATAGCAGCGTTGTACTTGCGCTCGTGCGGGTCCCGTTACGTTCCGTGCCGGAAGAAGGAGGGGGCGATGTGGGAGGCAGATAGCGAAGGAGGGAGGGGGGGACCCAGTGACACCAGGAGCAAATCAGCCGTGACGGTGGCGGGTGAGAGCGGCGCTGGCCTTATTGGGTCAGGCGGAGACTTGAACGCGCGGCCAGAGCAGTAGCCCCACTCCCCCCCGCCCAAGACGGAGTGCGGACGTGCCTTAATCTCTGCTGTGCGCTGGTCCGGGCTCCCTGCAGCTCTCCCAGTAGATCTATGTTGTACATGCTTCTCCAAGGGCCTCCGAAACTACAGCAGAGGACGTCTGAAAATTGTCTTTAAGATTCTGACAATGGTCTACTTGCGGTTTCTTTGCACTTTTTGAATCAAACCTTTGAAAAATTACCCCACGTATGACGTGTTTGGATCCTATCTGTAAATCATAATATTACGTTTATAATTAATGTAAATTAAAACAGGAAGAAAATGTGTATGTTGGCAATGCCTGGTAAGAAATAGTTCTTATGCAAAATATTGTGTAACTGTGTGCGCAAGAATGCGGTGCGTTGTCCCTCTGGTGTAATTTTTTAGACATATAAAATCTTTGTTGCATAATGCGGAGGAATATAATGAAAGTAGAACTTAAGCAGGGCTTCAGCAAAGTTGAAAATAGCCGTGAATTGACTATATATTTTACCCTACTGAAACTATCCAAAAAATTTAAAAAATCAACTTTCATCGCTTTTTTCCCCGATTAATATTTTTTTTGTGCGCTTTCATATCATACATCTGGGTTTCAAACTTGTTCACAACTTATTTTTTTCATACTGAAGATTTAAAAATCGTACCCGCCAGGACACACAATTTTGAAAATACTTATTTTTATCTTACATAACGGTTTCAAAGCGTTGCCAGTTATTTGTCCATTTTAATTTCACGTGAAGTAATACAGATGAAAGATAATCCGTACCACCGTCAGAAATTCTATAAGGCAATGCTGTACGTTACAACAAACTGCGATTTTATATCACAACAAACTTTCATAACTTCTCTGGTTGAAAAATTGTTGCTTACGAAAACGAAAACACTTACAATATGAACCTTCCGGAAACACATTACTGAGCAGTACGTTCTCCATTAACCTGTTCAGTCATCATGTCTACGATTGTGTATACGTTGCACATGAAGGATATTTATAACCGGGACTGTACACAGCAGGGCGTCGTTGTCCAGCATTACTTATGGCTAATCTGATTTGTGGAATTAGCTACACCTCTTTGATGTGAATAGTTAATACCTGTGTGATTGAGCACGCAGCACGTTGTTCATTGGTTGCAAGACAAGTGCTGAACACAAGTACAGCGCATACCAAAAATTACGCGATTAAAACAGTCTAGCTCAGAAATTAATGCGTGACTGAACGGGTTAATATTGTAGGGACACTTTATTTTTCCGTTTCTAGTCTAATCTAGAAGACAGTAGTAGAGATACTTTTTTGCTATCAAAGTTGGTAGTTAATACCACTTGTAATGTGATTGATATTCACTTGACGGAGGAGTGTAGGTAGTATTTTCTCGTCCAATATTGGAATGTAAGGTTAGGAAAATACATTTCAGTGACATAAGATAACACCGAAATAACGATCAAAGTATAAGTATGGCCAGGAAATGTATACTTTCTCGAACAGACATATAGGGGCATGCAATATCCATCTAATGATATAAAATGTAAGTAGTTTAAAATATGTCAAAACGTTGGTAGTGCCGTAGAAGTTACTTTGCTTAAATGTGCTGTATGTGCCATTTATCTATTGTTTTTAATGCGTTGTTATGTGGATTAACCTATATGCTAATGATTTAAAATTCTCTTTTTTGACGCAGCCAATATGACCGTAACCGGTCAAAGACCTAGCAATAAATAAATAAAGTTATTTTCAGCAAACAATTGACTGCAAGGCCCTTTTTTGTACTGTCGAGTTACAGCTCCCTAACTTCTCAGTTCGGCTCGCTAGTTCACAGATAGAGACAACTTTCGAATGCCGCCAGTAGAGTTTTTAAACGGATAAGGAAATGGGAAGCGGCATGTTTAGGGTTTAGGCCACTTATTCCAGAAGCCATGACGTCAGATTGCTGGGTCACATTTCTCGGGCTCAATTCCTGGTTAGGACACGAATTTTTCCGGTGTGAAAAATTTATTTCCAAAATTAAAGGATGGATGTTGTGTTATTATTCCATTGTCCTATTGCGAAAGAGAATACGAAACCACTGCAGAATCACGTTACTAAGTACGTCAGGGGCGCCCGAACCTGCCTTTAAGCTAAACAACTTTAGATAGCATACTGAATAGCTGCACAAGCGTTTACCAATAATGGTATTGACAAATCAATTGAAAAAATAATCTTCTGATGCATCCAAGATTTTAAGTAAATTAGTATTAATATTATTATTTAAAAACAAAAGCCTGTTAATTTTTTAGAGTTTTATCGTGAAGAATGTTCGAGTACATGGTCATTGGTTTCAAATCCGTTTACAATTTATATTTAATATTAAAACATTTCTTGCTGCATATGACTATGTTATGACTGGCAGTTATTACTGCCAGAATGTGGCGTAAGAACTAACCAAGAATAACGGACGCCACGCTTTTAATATTGAAACTTGAGATCTCGAGAATACGTTGTCCGTGGTGTAATGTAGAAACTTACTTATACCAAACTAACCCCAAACGATCGGCGTTTGATAAGTGACAGCGCTTTTCACGAAATCATGCAACTTTCTGGCACAAATCAACGCAAATAAGAGAGAAGTTAACAAAAACACTAAACTCATTGCGCTTAACGTTTCGTCAGAAGAGGGATATTAGAGGCAGAACCAATAGCTTATGGAAACTCATGAGCGGGAAAGGAATCAGCCATGGCTTGTAGTAAGTCAACCACTTCAGCATACACTTGGAGAGAAAAAAAAAAGTGAAACAAATCAGAAAGGCCGGACAGAGAACTGAACTTGTAACGTTTTGATTGCAAGTCAGACAGGCTACCACTCAATATATATTTTTAACACTCTGACTGCTATTGACGTCATACGATGATGGCTGGTTTCAAAAGAGTTTTATGCAGTTTGCCGTAACATTACGACATATTTAAAGACATAGTGATATAGTATTACGTCACCGGCGGCCTTAACACCGAGGTCTTGAGAGCCGATGAGGGTGGAGCGAGGTAAGTGAGGAGCAGCGCCGGAATGCAAAGGCAGGGTAAACGGGTGATTACCGAGAATACCCGCAGACCAACGGCATCGTCCGGCACGATTCCCCCATGGGATAATCCCGGAGCGGCCCCACAGGAAATTGAACCTGGTTCGCTTAGGTGGGTGACGAGTAGTCTAACCACTACATCACCGCGGCCTCTACATCCCCAGTAGTTTCCACGAAGTTCTATAATACGTAATTTTACGTCGGCAGCATTCGAAGTGTAAAATTTGTAATATGCACAAAACGTGTCGAATGCTACGATAACTAGAGAGGAAAATTTCATTGGGACACTGTCAACTCGATATTATGTTGGTTGACAGCTGGCCAGTAATTAACGTTGTACACAGTTACTATGTCCGGTGAAGTGTGGACCAATAGGGTAGTGGTAAATGGTAATACAGAGACGAATATAACTGGTATTCTCTGAAGGGATGGATATGATGCCGTACTCATAGTGATAAAACTACAGCTCACCAGGCTATATCTTACTAATTTTTTAATTTTCTCCATCTCGACAAAAATTCGGTAACATTTCCCCATTGTAGGTGGCTCGATTAGTACCGGTAAGAATTATACAACTTAGACCCATGCCATGTTCAGAACTCGAACCCGGTACCCTTCGCGCCGTAAGCCGGCACGCAACCACCTGCACCACGTAGGTCAGCTAACGAAACGTGTTCGATGGTCAAAGTGACAGTTACACGAAAGTCAAGCAGTGTACGACTGCAACTCAGGCGTGGAAGTCCTGCGGGTGAAGATACCTCACGTAAAAGAGCACGAGGCTACTGCCCACTGACTCGGCGCAGTGCCAATTCAGTTCCGTGAGTTGGCGAGAGCACACAAGCACTTGTCCTGTTTACGTCACTCCTGAGGCTACCACCACCCAGTCATGCAACCGCCATCGTCTAGGGTGAAGAAACCAAGTAACGCCCACCGACGAATCCCGACGTAACGCAAGCTTGGTAGAAACCACAGTATTGCATAAAGAGTAATCACTCAGACACACCTACCACGTTTGATACAGCTGTAATGTCTCGGTTGACTTGCTCCGGCAAGAAAATGTACATTTCACAAAGTTACCGAGAGATCTGATCTCGCATTCGAGAGAACGCAGATTCGATGCCTGGTCCGGCCATCCTGGTTTCGGTATGCCACGGTCTTCCGAAATCGTTCCAGCTGGGATTGTCTTCAGTCCTGATTGTTTCTAGTGAGCTCGCTGTCGATGCGCAGAAACCACAATTCATCAATAATGATTTTAGTCTTTATTAATGTCTCTGACATTAACGCCCAAGTATACCACATGCGACATGATGGTTATATTTCGTGAAAAGAGTAAACACTTATTAAACAATGGTACCCGTCATTTAAGGATGGTGTCGTATCAGGAAGTTTTCATTTTACACCACAGATCATGTGATTTATATAGTCTATTCGCGGTTTCTTCCCATTTTTTAAATCAAACCTTTGAAGAAAAAATCACACCATATATGGCGTGTTTGGTTGTTCCCTAATAAAACGTTATGTATCACGAGCGTTTTACAATCGTGTTAACATTAAAGTACCTTATATTTTTGTTAGATTTAAATCTTTTTATAAGTTATTATATATATAAATTAAAAATATAATTAATAGTTCATAAGAATTAAAAGAGTGATCAAATAGGTGTGTTGGTAATGCCTAGTAAGAAATAGTTCTTATGCAAAATATTATTACATTGAGTGCGCACGAATGTGGTGCGTTGTCCCTTTGGTGTAATTTTCTACACTCGGATAAGCTTTGCTATCATGGGATAGATTAATGTCCTTGAAGTACAACTTTAGCAGGACTTTAGAAAAGTTGGAAGTAACATGGAATGGACTGTAGTCAGTACCCGAGGCTTAATAGTAGAAGCGTGACGTCCATCGTGCTTGTTATGTACTTATGAAGTAACATTCCTGTAAAATTACGAAAATTGTTGTGTGCCTTACACTGGCAGATATTAAATCAGCTTTACGCGTAAAAAAAAAAAAAAAAAAAAACTTTCATATTTAATATATTACGTGAACGGAAATAAAAATCAGTGATGAGGGAATCAAGTTTTCTTATAGATGAATACGCAGTAAAAAATGTCCTCTACTTGTAACAAACAATTATTTGTAGTTGCCAAATATTTTCTTTTAGCTCTACAGCTGAAATATTGCATATTGTTACAAGAATGCCTGAGGGGCGTATCCGAGTTCGTGAGGGATGGCGGTCGTATTAAAAATAAAATTAATAAATTCAATAATTATATTTATTCTCTATGCTACACACAGTCAAACATTTGTTATCTATAAGTCTGAGCGTCCTATTAACACTTATTATTATTGAGTGCAATACTTAATTACTATCTCTATTTAAATTAAAGTCTTTATCACAGTCTTTACTCTTGCTAATGTCCCTTAAACTGCTCCAATTATTTCCACATGTTTAGTTAAAACTATCTATTTCCATCGTCCCGAATGTCTTTTCACTCACGCATCCAGTCCACAGTCCCGCAGATCAGTCCCACTCTTCACTGCACACAAACTCGTCGACGCACTTTAGCAGTTCGCTGCAGTCGTCCCTCACTACTCCGGAATCGTCCAACTGCCGCTTAAGGTCGCACGAGACGCCAAACTCTCGGCTTTTAATCACACACTCCTCAAATGCCCGCATGTGGTATTTATACTTCANGTCCCGAATGTCTTTTCACTCACGCATCCAGTCCACAGTCCCGCAGATCAGTCCCACTCTTCACTGCACACAAACTTGTCGACGCACTATAGCAGTTCGCTGCAGTCGTCCCTCACTACTCCGGAATCGTCCAACTGCCGCTTAAGGTCGCACGAGACGCCAAACTCTCGGCTTTTAATCACACACTCCTCAAATGCCCGCATGTGGTATTTATACTTCAGGTAGGTGCCGTTTAGAACGTTCTCGGCGATGTTGTTCTGGGAAAGATAATGGTGATGACGACGACTTTCCTGCGTGATAAATGGAGAAATATGAACTTCTCAAGGTCAGCAAGGCGCGAGCTGCGATAAGAATTGTCATGTCAGCTCGCTTTCTGTAACAGATACGCGACCACCGGCATATCGCTCGCTTGCACATTCAAAGCAATCCTTTGACTTTATGAAGCCGCTATCATTTAACTGCTGTCCTTCACTTTCACTCGCTCGCGTGGGATGCGGGCCAAGGTCAGCATCGCAGACCAGCGACACGTAACAATATTTACAACACATTATTACAGAAAACATACAAAATTGTTTTAACCTGCAGTATACAACACTTGCTTGCTAAACTTCAACATTATTTTTAAACGTTCCACACTAAGGTTTTGTGAAATTGACTCTTATTTATTTGCTATGTTACTAAGATATTTTTAGTAACAAGTTTCCAAAGAATTCCTTGTACAAATACAAAAAAAAATAATACACAAAAAAAAATACAAAAAAATACAGTGTACTGTAGAAATAAAAAAATTAACATACTTTTACTTTTAAATAATAGTAACTTTCATTGATATCTAGTACAGATAATAAGAATAACCTTTATTATGAAATACAATTAATTGAATTTTCTGAAAAAATTGACTAACGTTAATAAAGTAATTTGAAAGAATTACTGAGATTAGTTTTATGCCTCAATTATTAAAATAACAATGTTTAAATTAGAAGCCACAGGAAACATCTCTTTTGTGTTTTATTCACAGTAAAGTAGGAGTCAGCTTTTATTCGATAGGTTTATGACAACATTCATTTTTACGCGCGGCAGAAGGATAAACAAATGCACGGAAATGATAAACTAGACACATTTTTCAAAACTGTTCGTTTCGTTGACTAAATATATCCATATTTTTAATTTCAACGCATTTTTTTTTTCGAAACAGTTGTACATTCCATGGACATATGGAGTGTTGCTATTTATTTATACCTTTATTTTTTTTGTACAGAAATGATGTACTGTCAAATTTATTGTATTTCGCTTTGATACTTTAGGATTTATTATATAATTTATATCACATTTGAGTGATTGTATGTACCTACTGCAAGATACAGCTGCCCGCCTTTTCTTTGCCATAACAAAAATGGAAATAAAATTAATAAATGGGAGTGGACTCCATTCTATAGAAGGGAACGGTTAGAGATGCAAACCAAAACGACTGAATAAGAGTAACTAGAAATGAAACTTTACATATAGTTAAAGGATTGAAGTAAGTTTATAGCCATTACGCATATCAACTAGGAATTAATGAATGAATGAGAAAGATTAAATTAAATTAAATGGCTTTATGGCGAGGGTGGAGTTCGCGTAAGTTAGGTCACGCTTCTGAAGCGCCGTATTTCCTGAATTGTGAGTTGATGAGAAGCGGTGTGACGCTACAGTGGCGGAATGCACTGACAGGTGAACATGGGAGTATCCCGAGAAAACCCACCGGCCGTCGAGGTTCACAACGTTTTGCTCGGCGCTTAAACACGGGGAATGAGCCCAGATCGCTGCGGTGGGGAGCTGGCATGACCGCACAGGTACCCACAGGCATTCCGTGATTAGAAGACGTCTGAAGTCGAGGAGTCGCCGCCGACGCTTCCCGACGGCGAGCGGAGATGCCCGAGTGCTTGTGGAATCCTTGGTTCTGTCGTTACCCACATACAAGTTAAGTGCAGTTCTCCCTCCCACGGCTCTCTTCCACGAGCAGAGATTCCCAGTGTGGGTATTACATAATAGCATCAGCCCGGCTTCCGGTAAGCAACAGCAGACAGTGGCGTTGGGACAGTTTCTAATCTGGCGAAAGAAACTGCTGACCACAATTTCAAAAGTCTGCTGTAAATTGGTGGGGAAAGGGTATTCAGGAATATCTGACTAAGGACGCACAGCAGTCTCCATTAAATAGAGCCAAACGCTATTTCGGAAGTGTGAAAGTAAATACTTTACGCAAAAACATTTTTGCCACATTCCACGCATATCGTCACATGAAATCTGTCGAGAGTCTGTGACTTTTAAATGCTAAGTTTGATGGAATGAAGATAAAAATACGTTCCTGACTATACTAAACTCTCCTACAATGAATTCATTTTCATCTGTGTATTTAGTTAAACTATTTTGCAAAAGAATATTTCATAATTTTCAAGTTGATAACAACACTAGTATATCACAAAATCTTAGGTTNATAAGAACGGCATTTACTCGAATCATTAAACAAGAAAAGAAACAAGTGAGAATTAAGAGATTTTCAGGAATGTTGTAATCATAACAATGAAATCAAGAAACTTTTTACATTCGAAGCGTGACCGTGAGATTTCAGTTAGGCCTTAGCCACGGATTGAGGAAAGAACAGGGGACGCGAACTCCTTAGCAAATAGTCACGCACCGTTCGTCGTAATTGCTACGACGGTAGCCGTTGCAGCAATCAGCGCGTACACGCTAATGTGCCATAAGAAGAAAAAGAATATCCCGCGGGTGGGAAAGGAAGGCCTAGGATGAAAGAAGGGCGTAGATGTTGCGTGGAGAGAGCGGCGTTCAGTTACGCGGAGGGAGTTACCTGCCCCCTGCACGTTCGCTATGGCAGACGGAGGAGGTAGCGGGGGGGAAAAAACATGTTCCCCCGGAGTCACGCGAACTAAACACTTAAATCACTTCGTGGCTTTTACGGTAAGGGAAGGAAGCGGGAAGTCCCAACAACATCAGTTAAAAATTATTCTTGCCTGCGTCGGAACGTGCATTTATAATAAATTCGGTATTTGCCACACGCGTTTGGTATGATGCCTTTAATATCTCTAAGCGTCTGCACTTAATGGTAACGAAATTGGGCGGGCGTTAGTGAAGGGAAGGGGGAGATCGCGTGGATGCAGAGGAAATGAATGGGATGGCTAATGGGCTGTATAGAACAGTGTTCACTGAATTATTTATTTTGTCTTTAAATTAAATTGTAGGTACGTTATTTGCGTGGTTTATCACGATAAAGTTAATTTAGTAATTTCAGCATACGAAAGAGTAAAAGACAATCGAAACTAAAATTTAAAATAGTATTATTCGATGTTAAAATAAATTACCTTCTTCAAATAAATTATATAAGACCTGAAGTAAACAGGAAAATTAAAAAAAAATTCAGTCAGAATGTATAAATTAAGAAATTAAGATATTCACTTTGAAATTATTTGAACTTCATTACACCCAACCACTCTAGTAACCGGAAGGTGGAGAGGAGAAAAAAAGGGGGGNGGGGGGGAGCTGAGCCGTAATTTTGCTGTGTGAAAGAATCCTATACGCAGCCCTGATAGTCATCATAAACCCATTAAAACTTTTGGCGTGCAAGTCTGGATTTTAGTTTAAAAACTGATCGTCATCTAGCGGTATGAACTGAACCACATTGACGTGTAATACAATACTTTCTCTCCGATTACGAACCCGCTAGTCTGCAAACATACTCGGGATAGAAAGTCATGATACCATGCATGCGTACCAAGCAGAGACGCACTAATCCCCCGTACCTACCGCGGGCCCCAATAACACATAGTTTTAAAGTAGGTTAGGAAAAAAAAAAAACTCTGTTACTACGATTTTTTTACCCAGTGTTTCGACAGTTTTTACTTCCGAATATTAAGAGATACCGATCTGTAGTTATTCTGGCCAATCTATGCCTTAACATAATTGTATAGCTGCAAAAATTGTACTTTCTAGATACTGAAGTTTACTCGTTATATGAATTCTATAAAATACCTCTATAAAAAATAAAAAATGATTTAATGTGGTTTTTGTTTTGGTGCGTATCTACAGACATTTGTTTGACTATTAGCCGTAAACAGTATTTAGTTTACTTCTCTTAAAACCCAAATTATTTCTAGGTTTATTTTTCTGTTCCCACTCAGCCTACAAGATATTCCATTACTTTCACTTATTTTAACTTACGTCTAACTTACCAACTAACGTCACACAAAAAACTTTTTTTTTTTGGTCGTGATGATGAGGGAGGGGATGTAGCATATTGCTTTGTGCTTTTCTACTAAATTCTCGTGCAAGATTTCCCTTGGGATAATGTTCGCTATGATTACAGTCCTGCTATTTTAAAGCTGGTTGATTACATTAACGGAATTTAATTACAGATGTTGAGATCTCCTTCCACCAGTAATACAAGAATAAACCAGAACCAATAGAAAGTTATGTGATAAATTAAGCAACGTGGAATGACAAATAACGACATCAAAGTTAAGAAATAGATTTTCACTTCATTATCAGTTTGGTCTCTGTTTACGTAAAACAATCAAGTCACAATTATGCAGTTCACTTCTAGTAATTCGAGTACGCGTGTAACTTAGTTACATATGCATGCCCAGATATTTATTTCACGTTGTTCAGAGTGTAATTTAGTTGCCGTAGAACTTGCAGTGACAGAACGACTTAGGCAGGATTACAGATTAGTGCTGCAGACTGAAAGAAAAACGGCCACGGTTTCTTCTGGGGGAAAACTGGAATGTACATCAATCTCAAGTTGTTCTGCATGCACGTATACCGTGTTAACAAAAAAAAAGAGAAATAAAAAAATAATGGCAACTGCTTCTACATCCCAAGATACATGGCGCATGACACGAGTGATAAATTACTCTGCATTTCTTAACACACTGCATCCATTACCGTAGCACGATTACTCTACGAGGTTTTTTTTTCTGCAATACGTTTCTAGGAAAGTGTCATTTGTTGAGAAAAAGGGAAACAATATGACATTTTATTCCTTTGAAATAATGGTATTGATGACATCAGCACCTTGTTAACTCTTAACGCTCGGCATCGCCTATTATGTAGAAATTCTTCGTTTTCTTTCATAATTTCAGTTTCAGAGGTATTATTGGAAATGTTTGATTACAGGAAATTTAAAATTTACTACTTGTTTAATATTTTTGTATGTAATTTTTACTGAGTGTTATTTCCAAATTGCAAAAAAGGAGGAAACTTGTTTATAACATATAAATATGTTCCCGACATTTTGTAACTAGCAGATAACACAAATAAAAATTAAGCACAAAAATAATAATGAAATCGTAAAATGTACATTTTCTATGATCGTGAATTGTCAGCGTCAAAATGTGTTTTACATAGCGCGAGCTATTCAAAGCCGTTCAAGAGCTAATTTTTTTTCTAGATTTTGAGGATATTTTATGGTTTGGTGATATAATATCAATGACAATTTGATAAAAAATATCTAATTATCTGAAAAATAACATTTGCCATAACTTTTTGCGTAAATATGATACTTTTAACATACATAATAGATTCGTACCTACACATTTTAAAAAAGTTATTTTAACAAAAAGTTTAACTTCAGCTAGAAGTTGTAGGTGTGAGATGTTGCAATTTGTTTAAAATCAAACACTTGATTCACCTACAGTAAGGTGTTTAACTCCTGACTATTTTGACATTGTGTTTTATTACAATAGTTAAAAATTACTTACGTGCGGACCACATAACAAATTTCTAAGACACGTTCTTCATTGTGCATGAAATATCACTGATAAAATTTAGTAAAGAAGTGAAAATAAAATCACAAAATTCGTTTGTAGCCAACTGTATAGAAACACAATAGCAATATATTACTTCGAAAATAATTTAAAAACATAAAGTCAATTTAGATCCTCCCAGTAAAAAAATCTGAAAGTGTGACACCTTTTCGAATACATTCAAGATTAAGTGATCCAATTTGTGAATGGAAATATTGACGGTCGTATTTCAACTTCAAATTTTACTGTCAAATATATTTTAAGACGAAATTGTGACAGTGTGACACGGGCTTTGCCTTCTCGTACAGCCTATAGTATAGTCTCTTCCCGGGTATCTTCACAGTTTTTGAAACGAACATTTGAAAAGTTACCCCATGTATGACGTGATTGGTAGTTTCCAAGCTAAGTCGTGCATCACAAGCGTTTTTTACTTTTGTGAACATAAAAGCATTTTATTTTTGGTTCAACTGAACTTTTACTTATATTTTACACTGGCGAACCGGCCCTTACTCCGCCCGGGTACAGTTGAGTTGTTACAGTGATACACTAATAAATAAATTGGGAAAAGACAATTACAATATTATACGATAGTAAATTAGTAAACTAGCATCATATATAACACAAGCTTTGTTCATTCTATCCATTTTTATGGGACGAGGATGACCGTAATCTAAGGTTTCGTCATAGTCGAATGCAGATTTTTCGAAAACTCCCCACGTGTTCCTTGAAAATATTTGTCGACGCTGAGCTTGTCTCTGAGCATCAGCGAATCGACGCCCTTCCGCCTCTTGTGCCGTCTCGGAAGCACGTTGAGCCATACGCTCAGCGTCCACCTCGTCTACCGTCTCAGCAGCACTCTGAGAAGCTGCGTTTTCAGCGATCTGCCGACGCCGAGCATCCGAAAAAAGTGTACCCAGGTACTACTTTTCGCGCTTGGCTGAAGGATCTTAATCGATCACCAAAGTTAAGCATCGTTCCAAGCTGCACACGTTTGGATGGGTGACCGTTTAGTGGTATAACATCTTTGCGCTTCCGGTCTTCGGAGGGCACGTTAAATATTCGGTCCCTGTTGTTATCGATTGATAGCAGTCGTTAAGTCATTTCAGAGGTCCTTGGGCGGCCTGATAAACTGTGACACCCGAGGAAATTTTTTTTTTTTCCGGAAATTCACCAGAAAGCTTGGTGTATGTTGGTATTACACGTTCACAGCCGTTGCAGAATTAAGTTTTGTTGTTATTACTCAGGAACCGTACAGTTTTCCAGGATAAAAAGTATTCTATGTCCTATTTCAGGACCTAAAGTACCGACATACCTAATTTCATGAAAATCTGTTCAGCCGTTATGTATCTGAGTGGTAACAAACATACACACACATAGACTTTCGCATTTATAATATTCGTAGGATATAGCAATAATTTCCAATTATAATTATCATTAATAAAAACAGAGAGAAAATAGTTGTATTGATAGCGCCTAGTAATGAATAGTTCTTACGCAAAATATCATTATTCTGAGCGCGCACGAATGCGGCGCGTTGTCCCTTTGGTTAAATTTTCTAGACTTAGTTGTGCAGTGTTAGCATGAAACAGGGGAATATTCTGGAAGTAGAACTTTAGCAGAGCTTCAGAAAAGTTGTAAGTGAACGTGAATGTACTATAGAAGTGACCACGGGGCCTCCGGGGTTAAGTTCCGGTAGCCAGCAAGCCGGAAGCCACACACACTCCGCCGCCGTGAGTTGAATCTCGCATCGGGCCCATTCGTCGTAAAAGGCTCCAGTAGTGTGGGATGGGAAGGGGCGATGAAATTAGAGGAGGAAGGAGGATATGCAAATGAGTTGCAACCTCCCTACCCCTCCTCCTATACTTGACGCCATCAGATCACCTTGAGAAGGTAACATCACAGTTACAGAATAGGCAAGTATACAGAAATTAAATGACGTGGGCCAGTGGCGTATTCAGATACACACTTAAGGGGGCAGCTACTTGGAGAGCACTCTTCATTACGTTCAAACTATTTGCTAATTAGTGTAAGCTTTAATGCTATAGGTTGTTCACGGTTATTTCAAACGTTTCTGAAACCCTGCCAAAATGTTTCTTCTAGGCCATTGCAAGCAAAGCTTAACTAAGTCTAGAAAATTACACCAAAGGGACACCGCACCGGATTCATGGGCACTCAGTGTAATATTATTTTCCATAAGAACTATTTATTACTAGGCATAACCAACACACATTTTTTTTTATCCCTAAGCTCCACAAGTTTCTCTGAACTGATTTTCTGTTCCAAAGGCAAACATAAGCGCTCGTGAAACTTTACAAAATATTTCTGTTATGACTTCCTCGCGGTTCACTGAGCACTTTTGAGTGCCCTGTTGGTAACAGGTTCCTTTTTCACTTTTTTTATCCTTCTGCGACATGAAAAAACTAACACTAGCAAATACCTAATCACTAGTATTTATGCTTTAAAAAAATTCCGCCCTGAAACTGTTAAGAAAAATATGATTCCACGCCCCTTCTTATTATTATGTTAATTTAATAAAAATAAATAATTTTCAGTGGTCTTCAATTTTGAAAATTATGCTTCCAATACGACATTAATACAAGAAACTGCTTTTCATTATTAGCAAAGAAGTAATGTGTAAAGTGCGCATACCTGCTGCGCATAACAACTCTTTCGTGTTCCAACATTGGACTTTATTTTTGCCAACAGTATTAACAAAAAACAACATGGATAAAATTTGAGGTTAGAAGATTTGATGTAAGTTAGTGATTTAAGATGTTTGTTCACTTCCTTTAACCTAGTTCTTTTGCTAGAATATATTCAAGTTTGTCGAAGTATTTTATTCATATAAAAGGACGGGTATGTTGAAAATTAAAATGTGAACCAACACATTCGTCTTTGTTGACCATGCAACTTTGACAGTTGTACTGGTGATGGGTGACTCAGTTGCGAATATGCGCAGAAAACAAAAACCGGTCTACTTAATCTTTAGCCTATGCTGCCAACATGACTGTAGACCGAACAGTCAGTGTTTTTACATTAAACTATTATGCAGCTGTGAGCAAGAACTATTTTCTAAGGTTGATTTCTGAAATTGTTTATGTAACTACGAACCAACTATACACTCAAATTAGACTTACTTAAATTGAAATGGAGAAATTTATTCAGCGAGCCAGTGATTACCGCTCCAATATGATTTCTGATAGTCCACAAATAATTGAATACCCGCACAAATAATTGAATAACTGAACTTTGCTGATTTTACGGTGATTTTTGCTGATTTGCAGTGAATTATATAGTTCCAAGTTATATGTCTGAGTCACTGTATGACGAAAATATAAACTTTATATACTGGATAATTCATAACGATTATGTTAAAGAGATTGCGNGTCTGAGTCACTGTATGACGAAAATATAAACTTTATATACTGGATAATTCATAACGATTATGTTAAAGAGATTGCGCACCGCGAAACGACATGCGTCGATGCCATATTACACACAAATAGCTGTTTTAATCATTTGTTTAGTCAATAAGGTGAAAAAATGGCGTCCAGAATAAAAGGCGGAAAGAAACAAATTTGATTGTTTTTACAATGCACGCAAGAAGCCCACCACAAAGAAAAACACGTTTTTACAACACTTGTTCCTTTGAATATGACATAAAATTAAATGAATTTACAAAAAATATCATATTCATTACTTGACTTTCAAAAATAACACAGTAATTTTTTTACATCATTTTACAAACAAAATTCTTTAAATTAGTTGCCTAAATACTTCCATGAGCTAACACCTCAAATTATTGCAAAATAGTAAAACTTATTTAAAATTGAGTTTCAATGTTTAGAAACTATAGAAAATTATTAATTAAATACTTAACATTAACCATATTAAACTTCGATGCTCTTTCTTGTTGCATGTACTGTGTTTTGGACGCAGCTGCCTTCTGCAAAAGTTTAAATTATAAAAAAAAATTAAGTTCTTTTAAAAAAAATTACATCACGAAATTTGTGAAGTTTTTATCTTAAGTAATTATTATATTTCCCAATATTGTATCACTGAAGTATGAATATCCGTATGTTCAGTATCCCTGGAAACCTACAGTGTGAAGTGAACAAATATTGTAGACTTAGAAAATGCATTTATGTGACTTTACAGAAGTCAGCAATTCTAAACGGATACAACAGTTTGGGCAAAAATTTTTTTTTACTTCGTGTAATTTTAATGTCTTAGACAAACTAAAAGAATTTCGAAAACAGCAATAACTCCATCAGCCGTCCCTGAAAAACGACGTCTGCCGGTGTTCGGCTCTGACACAATTTTCTCAGCCACCCGTCGTTTCCAAAAACGACCAAGCCCTGACCTGTAAACCCAGAAAGATTCCACCACGGTTAACTGGTCACTTTTGAAACTAACTTTTGGTTTGACTGGCATGCGCCCAGTAAAGTTGGCAACTACGCGACGGGAGGAAAGTAGTTCTATGTTTTAACGTTTAATTAAAGGTGTTAGGTAAACTTCAGTAAATACTGAAATTATATATATATACATTTTTATATTTTTTAATGCACGTACTTGTAAAAATTAGCAAATTGGAAAAAATTTACTTTTATAATAATTTCACAACTCGCATGAATAAAGTGACCAGGCTCACGGTAATGTTAATTTTACATACGGCGGAAGACTAGGCAATGTGCTTTAAGTAGGGCTTTCAAAAGTACTCAGTTTGCAGTGAAGGCCTTGTATGTGTAAAATATTTACAGCGAACACGTTCAGGCAGATCGTGCGTCGTGCGTAAGTGGGAGCATTCAGCGTAGTCTGGATAAAGTTGCGCAAGTTTGAGCGTCTGCAGAAATGACCACGTGATAACTTCTACCCTGTGAGTTTTTTTTACAGAACTTTCTAAGCCACAACTTAAGAGGCGATAGGATTCGAGTTTTTCATATGACATTTACCATGGACTTACTTTATACGGGAATATGAGCTACATAATCTCGTTAACCATGAAAAAAATTGTAAGATCGTACATTATTTGTTTTACTATTTTATTTTCCGACACTGATGCGAAATTAAGCTGTTTCAAGGAAGCATCAGATCGTGCTGTCTGCAATAAAAGATAAAAAGACGTCATCGTATTAGAAGGTCGGGTGCTGTAAGAAGGTAATGACTCAACTTGTGGCATTTTCATATGTTTTATCGTCTTTCCTGTTGTTTAAATTATATTTGCTTATTTTTGAACTCGCTAGCGCAATGACTGTATCAGTTATAAAACTGAAATCGTAAAATACAGCGATCGGCCACTCATTAAACGTAAACACCAGCTCTTCTTAAGTTTCCTGACACGCTTGACAAAATTAATAAATTATTAATTACGTGAAGAAATAATAGTAAATCGCAGTGCCTATTATACCATATTTCTACAGACTGTAAACATTTTTTAGGCCTTGGAGGAATAGGCGGGGGGCTGATTTTGCAAGGGGAAGTAAGGCATATTGAAGATTGGTTAACCAAACGTATGAAGTCACAATTCACACTTACGGAATACTTTGAGGACGGCTTCAGACTGTAAAGGAAGGGACACTCTCGCTAGCAATGTACTGTGAGTTGCTTGGGAGAACGATTCTTGGCCACGAGTCAAACAACGATGGGGAGAATATTAGAATCACCCGGCCTTAATAAACTGTCATGGGGAAGACCATCAAACCAACTTAACGTCAATTTCTCGCCTGTAAGACTCCTTACCGCGGTCCACCTAGGTAGCTGTATCGCGACGAAGGACGAGTAGCCCGAAGAGCGGCCAACTTCTGTTCTGCAAAGTAAGGAGCGTAGCTGCAAATACGGACCTAAATAAAATAAATCCATTAAAGACTACCCCGCATGCAGAACTAAGCGAAATAAGGAAATATTTAAAGTGGCCGTATATTTCTTATATAATTCCTGAGCACACTTTTTTTATTTAATATCTCTGTACCACATATGGACTCTAAGACTGCTCGTCCCCCACCAAGGTGAACTGGGTCCAATTCCCAGCCGGGTCACTCCCCCGATTTTCACAAGTAAGAATCTCGCCGGGTGGGGTTTCTCGGGGACCTCCCGTTTCTCCCCCCCTTGCATTTCGGCGCTGCTCCATTCTCGCCTTATTTCACACTCATAGGCTCTCAAGATCTTGTTGTTAAGAGCCGCCCAAATCTCTCGACTCTCAACTCGTACTCCTTATAAACTAGTCGATGAGAGACTACCCACAGGAAAATACAGCCTTATACACTGAAGAGCCAAAAAAAAACTGGTGCACCTGCCTAATATCGTGTAGCCCCCCCCCCCCATCTCCCGAGCGNATAATGTCTGAAGGTACGCAGGAGGCAATTCACACCATGAATCCTGCAGGGCAGTCCACAAATCCAATATGCACCAATTTGAGAAAGGGTTGTACGTCTGTCACGTTTAATGATTCTCGTCAGTCGTCGTTTGTCCCGTTCTTTCACGATTTTTTTTCCGGCCATAGCGATGTCGAAGATGTGATGTTTTACCGGATTCCCGATATTCACGGTACACCGGTGAAATGGTCGTACGCGAACATCCAAATGTTATCACTACCTCGGAGATGCTATGTCCCATCTCTCGTGCACCGACTGTAACACCACGTTCAAACTCACTTAAATCTTGATAACCTGCCATCGTAGCAGCAGTAACCGATATAGCTGCCGACCGCATCGCGTTACTCTGATTGGTTCCATACCTCTGTTATTTGCATACGTGCGCCTACACAAGTTTTTTTTGGCTCTTCAGTGTAAGATGTTATGTTCACCCCGATTGTGCAAGGGAGGCCTCATCTTCCTCCAGAGCTACACTGGTAGGAGGGAGGCTAGGCAGTGTGGGTTGACAGTGCAGGTATATTTGTCACCGCGTGTATCGCGAGCCCGCTCCTTGTTACAGCGAACTGGCTGTGACGCAAACCACGCACATCAGCCAACTTCCAACGCGATGCCTCTTAACGTTTGGCGTCGCTCCGACGTCTAACGCTGGTTGTGGCCACGGCCATTATTCTACGCGCTGTTATGTTTTATCGCTCTATGGTACAGTGTATTCGCGGTGTTTCTTCACACTTGTTGAATCACACCTTCAAAAAATCAACCCATGTATGACGTGTTTATTTGTTTCCAAAATATGCCATGTATCACGCGCGTTTTATACTTATGTCAACACAAAGGTACCTTATTTTTGGTTAAATTGGAATTTTATTTATATTTTATCTATAAATAATAACATTTGATTAGTGATTGATATAAATAAAAACAGTGAGGAAATAGGTGTGTTGGTAATACCTAGTAAGAAGTAGTTCATATGCAAAATATTATTAAATTGAGTGCGCGCGAAAGCGGTGCGTTCTCGCTCTGGTGTAATCCTCTAAATGCTGTTCACGGTAAACTGAGCACTTTTGAAAGTCATGCTTAAGATCTACTTGTATGCACGTTATGTAAAATTAACAATGCCATGGGCCCATCACTTTATTCATGCGTCGGTCAAGTGAAACTCTGCAATTATTAGAAAAGTGAATATTTTTACAAATCTGCTAATTTTTACACTTAGATGCATTATAAAATAGAGAGCAAAATAAATAATTTAAGTTACCTATAAAAATGTTTACCTAACACTTTTAATTCGACGCTAAGACATGGAACAACTTTCCCTCCATCGTCACCAACTTTACTGGGCGCATGCAACTCAGTGTGGCCGTTAAAATATATGACTATGACGGTAGGAGCAGTGACTTTTTCCAAAGGTTGATTTCAAAAGGTGCTCACTCCATCGTGAACAGCGTTTAGCTCGGTTAAGTTTTGTTTGACGATGCGGAGGTATATACTGGAAGTAGAACTTGAGCAAGGCTTCAGAGTGCAGTAAACGTGAATGGGCCATGCCGTCAAGTCGAGGCTCAAGAGTCCCGCTACGGCCGGGGTGTGAAGTGCTGGTGTGGTAGAGCTGGGACCTCGGCGCATCTCATTACAGGCCAGACAAAGACGTCCGCGGCTCCAGGCGACAATGGACACTTCAGCAGGGTGCTGCCAAGGTCACGCCANCTGGGACCTCGGCGCATCTCATTACAGGCCAGACAAAGACGTCCGCGGCTCCAGGCGACAATGGACACTTCAGCAGGGTGCTGCCAAGGTCACGCCAGGACGTCGCTGGTATGGGAGAGTGTCTGGGGAACGTCTTCGCAGCCCATTTATAAGGGAGAAAAATATAGCTTAATTCTAGGCGCATACCGCCGTCACGGTTTGCATATTAAAATATCTTCGGCGCTCCATCCTGTTTTTTTTTTTCGCCCGTAGACGGGCCATTATGCCACAGTCGGCGACCGCTCTGGCCGTGTTCCACTAGGAGACGATAAAGGAGCGAATATTTCACCTTAAACACAGGGGAGTTTTCTAAAACTGATTTAAGCAAATAAGCGCATTATTATTATTAGTAGTCGCTCGGAAAAAACATTTCACCCTCCTGTGAGACTGCGAGAAAACTGTTCTCGCACGTAAATTCGATTTTAAATTGCTCCTTCAAAGTCTTTTCAAAAACGCTAAAATATTACCAGCCTACAAACAAAATGATCAGATAACTCTCGATGTTATGAAAATTGTATTATACAATTGACATCTGCTGCTAACGTATGTGGGCTTAATTTATATTGAAGAGATAACGATGACTTTTACATATGGTTATAATGCGACATAAACGCATGCATAAAAAGAACGATTTTGGACTACGTTACAACAAAGCACATAGAGAAATAGCGCTTGGCTGCGGTGGCGTAGCCAGAAATTTCTCGGCGAAGAGGGGGGTGGGGGGTTACAAGTAGTAAGGTTACATTGATGAAGTGAACGGAGGGAGATGACATACGACGGCATATCAGCGGTGCTGTAACATGTGTTAACTAGAACATATATAGGATGAAATTACCTCGCAGCACAATAAAGTGCATCAGAATAAACAGAAATAGCATATTTTTTCTCACGATTAAATAATTATTAATATATTTTTATTTTCCACAATCTTATGAGCAAAAAGATGGGATGTGAGGGGCGTAGGTTACAAACCCCGACCCCCCTATTCGCGGCCACTGGCTACGCTCTACTTGACTGTCACGCATGCAGATCGTCTCGGAAACTCCAGATTTAACAGTTTTCAAATTTATCGGTTTAGTGATCCAGGAATTTAAATTAGATAATATTTAGTTTACATATACAGGGGAAGAAACGCATATCGCAATTTTTAACAGCAGAGGAATAGCAACCGTTTCACGACACCAAATGAGAAAAATTTCCGTTGTTTTAATGGGCGTTTGTCAGAGGTCAGCAATGAGAAAAAACTATGTCAAACTATTAGTAAGCCTGATACTAAAGATGACTTCGAGGCTATGAGATATATCTAGTGTAGCTTGAAAAGTATGGTTGATTAGCACGACTGTTTAAGTTAAAATCGGCCACTCAGCAATTGCAACGTTATTTAAAGAACTATTTACTCATGAGTACTTCAAATGGACAATAAACAATGGACACAGGACACCAGAAAAAATGGAAATTGGGGTATTTTTACTTTACTAAAATTTTACTGGCCAACAAAAAGAAATTTTTTTTTGGTGCCGGAAAACGAAGGACTGATTTGGGATATCTTTAATGTGCTGATTCCAAAAATGCCATCAGATTTCGTCTATCAGCTCTAGTTTTTGAGATACGGGCTAATTTATTTGAGTTCTGATAAAAGGCATTAGTAACGAAATAAACATATCTTTTGGGGTCAAAATAGAAATGTCATACCTCAAATTAAAATCAAATTAGCCAGATATACCTGGAATTTCCCATGATTCGACCGACCTGCTTATACCTGCTTCATCCCCACTCGTAAACCCTTGGCCCATGTTACCTTTTGTCTACCTCTGCCTTACCTGGCTCAGTATGTTATTGAGCTTTCGTGAGTAAAGTTGTGCTATTATTTCGTGTTGATTTGTGCCGTTCTTTAGTATTAAAACACTGAACTAAAACCATGGCATCCACAAGCAGACGTAGCTGTGTAAATCATCCAAACGTGTTTTGTTATGTATGTGGCGAATACATTTTGAAAGAAAGTAGAAAACGTATTTCTCACTTTGTGGAAAAGGCTTATCTGGCATAATTTGGGGTCCATTTGGGAGACCAGGATAAATCTTGGGCTCCACATTTTGTATGTAGAACATTTGCGACAGTGGACCATGGGAAAGAGACAGTGCCTAAAGTTTGCCGTACCAATGATTTGGAGNTGTATGTAGAACATTTGCGACAGTGGACCATGGGAAAGAGACAGTGCCTAAAGTTTGCCGTACCAATGATTTGGAGTGAAACACGAAACCATCACAATGACTGCTACTTTTGTCTTGTAAATATCAAAGGTATTAATCGGAACAATAGACACAAATGGACATATCCTAACCTAGGTTATTGTAGTGAAGAACACGGAGAAATATTCCATCAGGACATAAAAACTATGGAAGATCGATATCAAGGGCGATGGAATAGCCACATGATGACCGACTACTGTTGGAGTCTTCAGCGAGATTGTCCAAGTAAAGTCCATGCTAGAAAGTCGTATAAAAGTACATTTTTAAGTGATAAGTAATGCATGTGTGTATAGCTACTTAAAAAATAGAAAACATAGCCTATCTCAAAAACTAGATCTGATAGACGAAATCTAATGGCTATTTTGGATTCTGCACCCAAAACGTATCCAGGAACAGTTGAAAAATCATTGGTACCAAAATGGCTGTTGGCCAGTGTTATTAATCCATTCGCTCTTCAGAAAGCTAATCGGGTGGAAACTTATATCTGACAACGGAAGTCAGCTATGTTTTATCCGGGACTCGAACACAGAATCACTCGTATCAAAATTTGGTGTATCGTCAATTACGCCACAGTAATAGAAAACATTGTAAAATATATTCCCTTTAAAATAAAGAACCGTTGGCGGGAACTGTATAATGTAAATTTCTATATCAAGTGTGCAGAACAGCGATAAACCTCAGTATAAAAAATAATTCCATGCTGACTTCCGGGAATTTTAGAGTTTACATTTTTTCATTTTTTAGATGCGTGATGTTTTTATTCATTATATTGTAGTAATATACTACAATGTTATTTTTTTTTCAGTCTTCTTGTAACATTTANGCGTGATGTTTTTATTCATTATATTGTAGTAATATACTACAATGTTATTTTTTTTTCAGTCTTCTTGTAACATTTATAGTTTATTATTAATATGGCCTATGTCTATTTTCACTGTCTTTGAGCAGTCTATAGGTTCAAAATGTTTCTACCTTATATTTAATGTAATAAAACTGTGAGCATGGAAAATCGCATAATTTAAATATATTCACGTGGTGTTACGCATGAAAGAATACAGTCTATTCGCAGTATTTTCACACTTTTTAGATCAAACCTTTGAAAAATCGCCCCATTTATGGCGTGTTTGGTTGTTTCCTAAATATATCAGGTACCATAAGCCTGTTATAAATTAACTTAATATAAAATTATCTTATTATTGATTAAACTGAACTTAAACATATATTTTATATATAAATTATATTTCATTTATAACTATTATAAATAAAAACATAGATAATACAAGTGCGTTGGTAATGCCTGGCAAGAAATAGACTTCATTAAAAATATCATTAAAGTGAGTGCTCATAAATGCGAAGCACTTGCGCACCAAGTTTCTACTTAATTGGCGTTTCGCGGGCGAACATGCCCAGGGGGCCCTATTCTCTAACTTTTACCGTCTTTATATAGAGACATTTACAACTTAACTTTCTTTACGAGGCGAAATGGCATTCTTTAACTCAATGTGTCTCCATGATGGTCTTTCGAATGCCTCGTGACTGTCTTTATACTATAAAGACAGGCCAACAAGGTGTCTTTATGAACGGAAGTGGAACGAATACGTCTCACAGAAAAGAAAACGTTTTGAAATGCCCTAAACATGAGAAATATTATATTCTGTTATATTTTCTCACAAATAAATGGTGTCTGGAATACATTTAAGGAGTATGTTTTATAATTCTCTAGTCATACTCTCGCTTTTACGTAACTACGAAGTGACGGATTCGGCCACGAGTGTCGGTGCTGCTATCTCGTGNCTCTAGTCATACTCTCGCTTTTACGTAACTACGAAGTGACGGATTCGGCCACGAGTGTCGGTGCTGCTATCTCGTGATGCTCAAAACGAACAAGTACCACCTGAAATATTGCATTCATAGAAAGAAGCAAATTTATTTTAGGGGTATTATTCNATGCTCAAAACGAACAAGTACCACCTGAAATATTGCATTCATAGAAAGAAGCAAATTTATTTTAGGGGTATTATTCGAAAATGTATTAAGAAATAAATTTCACTTATAGTTAAAAATTCACTATGATAACAACATTTGTGACACAATACATTCGGTAATAACGGGAAAAAATATAATTCAACAAGCAGATCGTTGATTTCAGAACACGGCCCGCTGCGTTTCCAAACGTACATCTTTGCTCAAAGATATCAATAAAGATATGGCTTGCAGAATACCACATAAAGACGCCTACGAGTAACCATCGTTACGGACCTCTTTATGATCAAGACGATCACGTTGACTGTCTTTAAGCAAGCTCAAGTTACAGAATAGGGCCCCTGAGGAAGTTGGGCAAGTGCGAGTGTGTCGAGGTTATNCTTGAGCGCAACACAAGCAGTCTCTGCGGAGCGGCTGGCAGCACACGGGGGAGCGCATTGCCCCTGCTGACAGACTGGCACTACAACACAGACGAGTCGACACGTCGGCGGTAATCCAGGGCTTTTCAATTAGTTTCCCTATTGGCGTACTCACAATCAATTACAATGCTTGACGGGCTACATCCACTTTTTACAAAGTCGCGGCTCACTCATACACAGCTAGTTTATGTACGCGAAGATGTAACAATTGAAAACATAGTTTTTTTTGCAGGTTTTATACTATTGGTAGTTACAGTTGATTTTAAATTAGGTAAATGTATTCAAACGCACGTTAAAAAAAGAATTGCAGGCAAATTATTTTGCCCGCGGGATAGTCTGACCGCATGGCCTCAGGCCGCTAATTGAATGGCCCTGTTAAACACTCAGAATCTCAAGAGGCGCGTTTCCGATGTAAAGTCTGCACATCAGTTCAGCGCCTTGCGCATAGAGGCGGCGAGGCGCGTTAAGTGCGTATATGGATCGCCCGTAGCCGTTCACGATTTTAGGCCTCGGACACGCGAAATACCTCCAACCAGAGGACCCATTAAAACTATTCAAGGGGATTATTTTTTAAGGTCTTGAGGACATTTTATGGCGCATGATAACTTAATTATTTTGTCTTAAAATCTTCAAAAAGTAATTTTACTACAGAGTTTGGTTTAGCTAAAGTTTTTATTCAGTTTACAGGAGTGGCATTTTGCGATTTATTTGAAACNATTTTACTACAGAGTTTGGTTTAGCTAAAGTTTTTATTCAGTTTACAGGAGTGGCATTTTGCGATTTATTTGAAACCCGACTTTTCGGTTCTTCTGAAGTAATGGTTTATCTTCGATGACTATTTTGACCTTTTGATTTTATTTCATTAGTTACGATTGAAATACTAGCAAACCGCATAACAAATTTCCATGAAATAATTTTTACTACTTTCTAATAACATTAACAATCATCAGACTAACTCCCCCTCCCCCTTCCGATTTTGAGATTTGTACGAAAAAAATACAAATTTAAAATTACTATAATGCTTTTCATTTATTTCGGAAAACGAATTTTTTCCATATTAGTAATTCGTATCACAACTAAAAGAGACTAATTTTACCCTCTGGAACGCTCAGAGCCCTCGAGCGGCACGACACGAAGCAGGGGATGAGGCGGGCAGCAGTTTGTGTCGGCAACTCGAGATCACGTAGTAATTAACAAAACTCACTTGCCACTGAAATGTAGGAACGTCGTTCATCAATCAGCGCCTGGTTACATACTTGCCAGCTGGGCAGCCCAGCCAATAGGAAACCTATTGCAGCAGGTAGTGGCAGCTCACTTCCAGGGTCTCGCGCAGCAAACCAGAGACTGGGTACGCCCACATCAAAGGAACCGCTACGCCATTTCGACTCTGTTTACTTACCTACTCTGTGTCGTGGTCGTGCAGCGCTGGGCGGTACGTGGGCACACGGGCGGTGGTTATGGACATGGCGAGAAGCTCGTCTCCAATACGGGCCCGCCAGCCCGTTATGTCATNTGGGCGGTACGTGGGCACACGGGCGGTGGTTATGGACATGGCGAGAAGCTCGTCTCCAATACGGGCCCGCCGGCCCGTTAGGTCATCGCCGTCGCCACACGGATGTGCACGCGTCTACCGTCCCCCCACCCCACCATCGTGGCCCGACAAACCCACAGCCACGAAGGAAGTTAGTATCCACAGACGAAACGAGCCAGAGTTCATGGAAACTCGGTAGATAATGACGCAGCCTGTCAATGCTTGTAAGTCGAATTTACGGCCAAGAAGCCAAAGTTAAAGCTATGTGAAGCACGCAATTAATAACCAAGCCAAGTATAGCCTAAGCTTCCTTGTATTGCCTGAAAGTCATGAATGTACCTGATGCCGGAGCTGTGAGGTGAATTTGAATACTACACTCTAATTAATGGTTCAACCAAGCCTTGCTCTATGCCTTGCAGTTAGGCAGCCCAAATGAATTTAACCAAGATTGCTGTAAACAGTTGAAATTTTATACTGCCACGTCAATGCCAGTCAGAATTGCNGCCCAAATGAATTTAACCAAGATTGCTGTAAACAGTTGAAATTTTATACTGCCACGTCAATGCCAGTCAGAATTGTGTTCACATGGCATTACAGACAGTATTCATAATGTTTGTATTGGTGCACACAATACACATATGTTGGATTACATCTCGCCTGTCAACTGTTGAGTGCGTTGAGATAACGCCACCGTTTCGTCTTTGTGTTATCTTTTTCTAGCTGTAGGAGGAGTCGCCAAGGCCTAACCTCGGCTCACGATTGACTGATTATTGCTTATAGAATTAACTTCTTTAGTGCCAGGAGGCTAATTGGGAAAAAAGGAGGGGGGGGGTGCCAACAGGGCATACTCTGACTTTCGCGTAGTGTTGCCAGTTAAAATAATTAATGGAAATTATTTTCAACTTCAAGGTTTAACAGCCTATCCTGAACTTAACTGGTTTCATTTTTCTCAGGATCTTCTTCGATCTCTTCGGAATGAGTGTTTTGCAATGGGACTGGCGACATACTTAACTAAACAGAAACTTTTGTAAAGTTGGAAAGGGTTCGTGGAAATTCTATCAAAAATCATTCACAAAGGGATTAATGCGTTTCTGTTGGCACTATTCTTCGCATAGATATATTTCTAGGGAATATTCTCATACACCGATTTTAAAACTATACTATATCTATGTCGTCAGGAATAACCAGAGAGTAATTCCCCACATTTGCTGAATTACTGTGGCATTATCTGACTGTCTCTCTCTCTCTCTCGTTCCAAATTTCTCCAGTTTGGCTATCAATGGGTTTAGAATGCAATCAAAGTGTTTCGTGCACATTTGTATATCGCACATACGTAATTTACATCTAAAACGGTACATACATCGATGGATTACCTGGTATCTTGACGTTCGAAGGCGCTTCTAGCAGACTCGGTTACAGGGGTAGCTTCTAGGATCATGACGTACCTACACTCATAGAAATTTCTGTAGATTTACGGCATCTTTTACGGAGATGTAGAGTTATTTTACGAGTTATTTTACGGAAGGGCACTTCGTAATGACAAATAACGGAAATGAGCTTCGTAAATATAAAATGCGGAAGCTCTTCGTATTCTTATGGCTTCGACTTTGAGACACCAACAATGCCAATGATAACTGAAGCGTGTAAAATCCCATCTTCAGAATACTACTTCGTGTAAAATAGTAGTAGGTGAGTGGCAAACCACTCACGGAGTGCTAATTCTTTGATTCTTTTTCAAACTCCGCTACAGGACAAAACCTTTATACACAATGAAATACGCTAACAATGAAAATAAAACTATTTATTCATTACCTCGTTTCATAAACCGCAAATAAAACAAAATAGCTAGCTCTCTAAAACGACTTGAAAATAAGCGAAGTGCGTTCGTCACTTTCGTGTAAAATCCATATTTACGAAATACTGTACTTCGTGTAAAGGTGTGATAGGCGAGTGTCTATATAGCACACAGACATCCAAAGAATATATCATGGATGTCCCCACGGACATCCAGGAATTGCAAAGATACATCCAAAAGACTGCCAAAAGATATCCAAATTTCCGCTCAACATCCACACAAGGATATAGATATTGTGGATATCCTATAGACATATTTAGATTTAGACACCATAAGTAATAGCCATTGGAGGTTTTGTAACATCTAATAGATTTCCAGGAAGTGGCACGAACTGATATGTACTACTAGATATCCAACGGTTATCCTGAAAAGATTCACTTCAGGACATAGATGACTTTAAGATATTGTGGATGTAATTGGGATATCCAGTGGATATTCTGTGCTACGTGGGTGGTTCTAGTTATTGAGTGTTAATTTGTCGATTCGCGTTACAATCCCACTTAAACTTGGTTTAATTTATCTGTTATACACAGGGGATTAAAAACCTCTTTTTCTTATCCCTGATTGTAAATCTGAAATAAAATAAAAAATAACAACCTCGCAAGCACTCTAACATGTCTGATGTGTGTACATACATTATTTTGCATATGTACTTTATTTACAATTAATCTCCTTGTAATAGCGTTGTAGGTAGTGGCTAAGACTTTGGACTGTAAATTTTTTTCCGAGTTCAAATCCCGCTACCGGACAAACATTTTTAAACTTTTTACAGTCATTTTTATACACAGTGAAACACCCACATAACCAAAGTAAAACGTTTTTGTTACACCTTTTTATAAAGAGGAAATAAAAAAAAACTTGCAAATTTATGGACACATTTCGAGAATTCACGGAGATTTGTGTGAAATTTACGGAGAGAACGTTATTGAAAATAACGAAGAGTCCGTAATTTCAGGAAGACGTCTGGATAATTTGTAACCGGTACTTTTCGTAATTTTACGGACACTTTTTCTAACAGTGGTACTTCGAATTCCAGGATATCAATGTATACGTGCGCCTTTCTAAACTGCAAGGTTAGGAAGTTCTCAGGTTTTCCTATTTGACATCAAGGGAGCTCATTAAAAACAGCAGTTAAAACTAAACTGTGCTCTGCATTCGTGATATTAGCAGCAGTGTTAGAGGCTGTTCGCGGTATCTTTATTACTAACTCTCGAAAAAAAAAACTCCGTGCTAATTACTGTACAAATTTTAACGTAGCACTGACTGGAAGATACATGTTAAAGTTGATAGCGAATAACGAAATTAGTCGTTTTAACAGCAGCGTAATGTTTAAATTCGCGAACACTGGTTCTATTTAATTTATTTTCTGTCAGTTTTACCAACGTAAAAGTAAGAATTCACGTAGGCTATTAGTAGCATGTTTATGTTCCTAACAATTTCAGAGTTGCACTTGATCAACGCACGAACGAAGTTTTATAGTACATAACGCGGAAGGACATCAAATTGGTTTTGTTCACCACCTCTTNGCGTAGGCTATTAGTAGCATGATTATGTTCCTAACAATTTCAGAGTTGCACTTGATCAACGCACGAACGAAGTTTTATAGTACATAACGCGGAAGGACATCAAATTGGTTTTGTTCACCACCTCTTGCGGTCTGAGTCGATCACAAACGTGCTAGGAAACAGGGACAGAATCTCGTGCTAAATGGTTTGAGGTAAACTGGCTACTCACTGGAGCAAACAGCCAAGGTTCGAGTTTACGAAGCACTGTGAAGTCTAACCTCCAGATTAGTGAGTACACATTTCCAATTTAAAAAAAAAAAATATATATGGTTGCATTTTCCCCTCTAACTGAATACGGGAGAACATGAATCCGTTATTGATCATACTGCCTGTGACATTCTAACCATTTGCCTCACTTTTTCTCCCATGAAAAGAAACTCTCATCTACTGCCGAAGAAAACCATCAAAATATTTTGTTTTTCAAATTTTCTGATACCATTAAAATTCAATCCTATTCTTTCAGCGCACAAAACAAAAGTTATAGTAGCAAATAAAACAAACTTTTTTTTTTTTTTTTTTTTTTTTTTAANAGCGCACAAAACAAAAGTTATAGTAGCAAATAAAACAAACTTTTTTTTTTTTTTTTTTTTTGTAATTTAAATTTTAGATTTCGGATTATTTTAAAAATTGCGCACAAGGAATCTCATAACGTTTACCTGGGAAAAGGATGAACCAACACGCAACCTAAACTTAAGGTAACTTGAACAACCTTGCTGCTACTATTAAAATGTTCATCTCAAAGATTTTAAGGCACAAGAGAATTGATTTGCTACAAATGCAGAAAATAAAAATCAATTAATAGCAGAAAATATAATATCTTTGCAGTGATAACATTTTTTCGTTCTTCAATCAAATAACTAATTCGCGCCAGTTAAAATTAATGAAGTACACACAGCTTATCTCAAACGTTGACCAGCGGATTCTATCGTTCTGAGAAATTTATGCGCATCAGACCTGCATGCCATCATAAACTACGGAGTTTGGAATTTTCCCACTTAGAGCCTGAGGCTATCAATATTAAGGAAGGCTTTAAACCTGTCCCGTGTAGGAATTGATGCCTGACCCTCGGTTTGGCAGACTAGGAGCTACTTTACCGTGACAAACTTACTTGTACGAAAATCTATGTTATTAATTAAGATAGTTTTTAAAACTGTTTTAAACATGATTGGCATGTAAATTTTTCAGGATTTAACATAACATACATATTATAAACTCGTAAAGTGATCGTCGCTATACATACGTAAAAATACTGTATTATGGAATTAAATACGTTAAAAAGGCTGTTCAGGCAAAAGTTTCTTGTAAGAGTCAAACGACTTACGCAATTTGAAATAGAGGAGTTTTACGGCTTCCTTTCATATTTATTGGAAATGTCAGAAGTTAATTATCTTTACCTCTTACCTGATGCCTTCATGGTCACCAGGTTTTCTAAAGTAGCTGTAATTTGTAGCTTGTGAACACAGTTATATAAATATATATTTTTTATTATATAATAGGTTTCAGCACAGGCGGGTTTATGCAGAAAATTAGAGAATTGGCTTACAGAAAAACTTATGTAGACGCAAATCGCATATTCTATCCTAAAACTTGTACAAAAGTCATTTAGTTTAATCAGATTTTTTTTACATAAATAACTCTAAATAATTTACGAGTTACCTGTAACCTAAAACATCATATTACTTTTGCTGCTAGCATAATATCGCTATTTAAAGTTTCAGGGAAGTGACGAGATAAATTTTGAAAAGGAGGCGAAACTCTAGAAATAAAAATTAGCAGATGTCTGTTTGGGGCGTACGAATGCAAAGGTAAAATAGGAATGCGCGGTTTTAAGCCTAAAATAGGGCAACCTGCGAAATAAATTTTCCAGTGGAAATCAATAGCGGCTTAGACACCACAACATGCCAGTCGGAAGACTGGTGGGGAGTTTCACTCCCTCGCTGATACACCTATATGTAAATTCATTAATTTAGCAACTGTTCATTCATTACGATAGCAACAGCGGTTAACAGCTACACAAATACGGGTCCGGAGCCCTGCTAAAACATAAATACGGCAGCCCTCCACCGGTTAAATGATTTTAACCCAAGACTGTCACGCTGCAAACTAGATTTGTAAACCCACTCAAACGAATTATGAGCAGTTCGGTTTCTGGTCACGCCACAGCGCTGCCTCCCGGGGGATATGAGACATCGGTGGCAGGCGGATATAACTTTCTTGCTGATTACTATTTGGATATCGAACACCAACAGATTTAATGGTTATTGCCACTGAATTCCAGCGAATCGCACTTTTCTATGTCACTGGCTCTAAGTGCATACGACTGATTCGTTAGGCGATTACATCTGCGTCCTACGTTTCACTGATGCTCAGTAGCACTTGTTCACAGTGTACACAGTAAATAAGTATTTTTACAAGCAAGTCATGGCAAACTTATTTGCAAATAAAACTTTTGTAAGATTACAAATATATTAGAGCAAAATAAAGCTAGTATTTCAGCAAGCAAGTACAGTAGATTTTAATGTTTTTATAACTTTTTATGCAAGAAGCAGGTGAATCCATGATATGTCGAAATTTTGATATTTAATAAACAATTAAGATATAAAAAATCAACGTTTTTTGTTTCTAACGCAAGAACCACGTATCTCCATTTCTTTAGCATGTCTCTTACAATGCGAAAAGAGCCAACTGGGAATCTAACTACAGGAGTATAAGTTGCAATAACAATGCAGCTCCTGTAGCTACCTTACCTTGCACCAAGAAGTCCACGCACTGCTTACACGCAGTCCTCCTGCTTCCTTCTTCCTGTTTT
The DNA here is from genome assembly GCA_002778355.1 of Clitarchus hookeri. Lineage (NCBI taxonomy): Eukaryota > Metazoa > Arthropoda > Insecta > Phasmatodea > Phasmatidae > Clitarchus > Clitarchus hookeri. The sequence goes on from NQII01001353.1 coordinate 281,849, forward strand.
TAACGTAACTTCATTTACTGTCAGGTGCACTAGATAGCACTAATTGTATCAAATCAGTTTGAGAAAATAGTGCAACTGTTCCCAGAACCTGGTCACAGTTACCTGCCTTGTGACAGGAGCTTTGATTTCGTGGAAATAGAAATTCATAATAAAAGAGGGACTTCGTGTATATGTTATAAAGGATTATCTGAGCACTTTTAAAATAAATTTTTGGAAAATGTCATTGTCCCTACACGCATATATTTCATATTTTAACGGACACACTGACTACTGATAATCGCCTAGTAAAGTTGGTAACGGCGGGCGGAAAGTAGTCCCAAGCCTTAACGTTAAATTAAGTATAAGATAAACATTTGTGAATACGGAAATTATTTCTTTTGCTTGCTCTTTTCTACATGCTTGTATAAGTGTAAGAATGAGAAAAACGGCAAAATGTTTACTTTTATAACAATTTCACAGTTTACTTGATCGACGCATGAATAAAGTGATTAGGCCCATGTCAATGTTAATTGTGCATATGATGGAAGAATTAAGCACGACTTTCAAAAGTGCTCAGTTTACGGTGAAAAACCTATACCTAGTGATTAAACCCAGCTCATATCCAGCGCCAGCTTGAATGAATATTAAAAGTTTACTTGTCCAGTCATAAAAAAAAAAAAAGTTTGTGACACTCGTGGTTATTTTGCCATCTTCAAACATCGGCCAATCATATTCATGGCAGTGAGTTTGTGGGAACAGTCCAGGGCTCAGTAGCAAGTTCAGGGCTCTACACCAGAACATTTCCTTTGTTGGAAATGGGTGCTGTGCCTCATTTTCCACCCCAGAATCATGAAGCTTATTCAAGACTATTACCGCCCAAGAGTGCCAAGCTCCACGATGTGCTACAGCTTGCTGAAATCTACGTTCCTCCAAATAACAAGTGTTCTACGACAATCTACTACGGCAGGGCAGCGACAACGCGAGTACATCAACCAGCGAGTAGTGATGTTTGCTTACCTGAAGTACTTCTACTATGCTGGGTTTTTCAAACTTATGCATGGCTCGGCATAAGCTGTTATACATCTTTATTCCTTTGAATGCGTGTTATTGGTACAGTACTGTTGATGTTATTATGTTATTATTACTTAGCAATGCAGGTAAAGTTTATGCAAGATGGCATCAAACAATAATGTTTTTTGAACATTATGTTAAAACAGTATCATTTTGAGGAGAAAATATTGCGATATTGTTTCTATAAGTGGAAATTCCCATAACAGTGATATTTTTAACTGTTGTGCTGTACGTTTTCATATAATACATATTTCACATTATTTGTATGCAAAATGCCGGTAATACACTTTCAGATATTTTTTTTGGTAATTTTTATGACAAATTATATTTAGGTCAATAAAATAATGTTAACAGCCCACAAAGTTAATGAAAACAGTTGTTTTGATGCAAGAATCAGGAGGCTCCGAAAGTTTTCTTTAATATAAAAAAAACACAAGCGCTAGAGAAACTGCAGTTTTTATTTGTTAATATTTTATTTATGATTATGTTCTACAATATTATATATATAATAACATAAACAACAATGACATCAAAGGATTTTTAAAACAATTTTTTTATTTTATAAAAACTATAAAAATTGAGCCTCCTGGTTCTTGCATCCATCCTTTCAGTAAATTTTGCATGTTCCATATGACAGTGTGTTTCAAACGTACAACGTTTCAGTTGTATTGCTGCAAAATTTTTTTTGCAAGTAGTTTCCAAAGAGCTGTTTCTAAAACGTACAAAATTATATAGTATACTGTATATTATATAGTATACTGTATATTAAATAGTATGGCTGGAAACCAATCTATTTTTCAAGCAGCCGGTTACCTTGAAATGTCTGCGGATTGACGTTTCTAGTAGACACAATGGTCACCGTTATCTTAAATAGACTTTAGAAATATAATAGCAGTATACATTTTAATAATCTGCATGATTCAACTTTGTTCTTTTAAGCGTAATAGTTTGACAAAAGACGCATGGAACGAAAAAAAAAAAAAAATAGACTATGCAAATAATGGAGAAAAAACTATCTCCTACCATACAACAATGTGGCCAACATGCACAACGCAATTCAAGATCATATAACTGAACCGAAAAACGTTTCCAAAGAAAATAAGAAAATCTCATGACAAAACGAGAATAAGAATGATTAATTTTCTTGTTTGTTAGACCTCTATTGACATCATGCACTGAACATATGTTTATGAGAAACAAAAATAAACATGTAAAATAATACTACTGCGAAACCATAAATCAAACGCAGAACACCAAAACACAATTAAACACAATACAGTGTCAATAAACTCGACTAGCCAAAACTGGAGAATGCATAGAAGCGAAAATTTAAATGGCGATAAGAAAAAAAAAAAACAGTATTCCTGTCCAAAAGTTACGAATATAGTGTGCAGCGACAAAAACAGAAGCGTTAGTAGAGACAAGTGATGAATAAAAATTCCAAGGTCTCTGGAAACACGATCTTATTTATTTTTAAAACTTCTTTATAATTCAGGGTTTTAGAGGTGCTTTCAATTAACCCACTTTTAAATACTATTCTTTATCTTTATTTCTTTTATATTTTTATTTAATAGTCTGTGATGGGTTCATGTAATAGTTACTCCTGATGTTAAAAGAATTGTTATATTAAGTAATGGTATTTGTATAGGGTTGAATGGTGTAATACCAATTGGTGGTCATATTGATCCTACTCGTACTGCGGGTAATAATCTTCTATGAAAGAATGTTCAAAAAAATGAAATGAAGAAAAAAACTTCTGAAATAATAAATAAGATTATTCCTCATTTTAGTCCTTTAATAACTATTTTTCAAGCTTTATGCTCAGTAACACTTGTGTTGACAGCTTTTCACGCTATATACGGACGCAATAGAGTGCAAGTGCCATCGAAACGGGCAACTTTTAATTATGTTTAGCAGTTACACTTACTACGTATCTCGTACAGTGGTCGTGATTGCTAGGTAGCCGAGATCTCCACCGCTCATGCAGCCGGATGAGCGCCGATGTTAAGACCCACCCACGTCAGTGTGTCAGCAGTGAAGTAGGTCAGAGGCCACAGCAACCAGGAGGTCCAGTGACCTTCGGCATTTCCTTTCATAACCGAGACGTTCAAAACCAGGCTTGTGAACAGAGCTACCAGGTTCTATAGTTCAATACGAAATCGGTAGTTTGACTGTCCTTTGTATCGTATTTGTATAGTGTGAAGCACTGTATGGTATTATTCAAATCATACATTTTAATATAATTACTTTCATAATGTGTAGAGAACGCGTGTAAAAAACAGTTCTATTGACCATAAGTCATGAGTGGTGAGTGTAGAAATGTGTTACCTACTATGTGCATACTGTTTATGCCACCTATCTCCGAGATTCGTAACATGCATCGCGTATTTTTTTTTGTTGTGAATGCAATTACCATGTTATTGGTTGATGTTGGTTAAATTGAGACGTTGTAAAATTTGGTAAGTTGCGCTGCAGAAAAAATTATAATTTTGTCTAAGTTGTAAAATAAGTCTAATTCGTATTTTACTTATGGTATTACTTTTGTTTCGTTGTTTTGTATAATCATACCTGATTTTGTATAATTTCAGGATCTAAGTCTTATAATTTATAATAAATTGCTGGCAGTCCTGCTTGTGAAGGTGCCCGCCTACCTGGCGTGTGAATTGCTTTGAAATAGGCTTTTTGAACAGGAACTGCCAAATTTATTTGCAGTCAGTTTGCATACACAAGACCGAAGGCGTTAAACATAGTATGTAGGCCTAATACCTACTACTTCAAAGAAGATTCGTTTATTTCGGGACCCTCCAACATAGTTAGAAACTGTATTTTTTAGACCGTTTCATCACAGAGTAGGTAGGCATACAGGAGACGAAATGTCATGGGAGTTACTTCGATGTGGGCACGGGCCGCGGTGGTTGATCGGTTAGACTGCTCGCCTCCCATAAAGGCGAACCGGGTTCAACCCCCGGCCGGGTCACTCCCGGATTTATGCAAGAGGGAATCTTACCGGACGATGCCGCTGGTCGGCGGGTTTTCTCGGGAAACCCCCGTTTCCCCCACCCTTACATTCCGGTGCTGCTACATTCTCACCTCATTTCACCCTCGTTGGCTGTAAAAACCTCTTAGTTAAGAGCCACCTAAATATCTCAACTCAACTTTGATGTGGGCGTACACATTCGTTGATTGGCTGTGAGAGGTTCTTAAAGTGTGCATTGTGTCTGATTGGCTACTGCACGCTGCGCAAGGTTGGCTATTGGCTGGGCTGCCGGCTGGAGAGTAGGCGCTGTTTGGCGAACCAAATTTCAACATGTTTCTGGCCAGTGTTGCCATTTTGCTGGCGTGTGCGACTGGAATACGCGGTATAAGCGGCTGTTTCACTTCTGTACTGTTAAGTAATCTGTGGTTCAACCATAAAATACTAAATTAATGTCTACGAAATATGAAGGGGAGACCGGGGCAGGTAGGCAACAGGGGCACGTTAGCACACTCGCTGTAGTTCTCTAAAGAGATACAGGATCGCGCCACCAGACGAGCGTCTTGTCCGCCCTTTGGCGGTATTGAGAATGGCGACGGCTTCAGCGGAAGAGTGAACTTATTTTGTTTCTTGAACTTGTAAGTAAAATTTAACTTTGACTTATCATCCTAAATAACATTGTATACATTAAATGTAAATATTTTTGTATATATTCACCTTAAAGACCACTATTATAGGTTTTATTTTAGCTATAAGAAGAGTTTATTATGTTGTGTTGGTAATTTGAGGATAATGGAAATAAGGAACCGAGCGATGAGGCACGTTGGCAAACTGTGCCAACATGCCTCGTAAAATTAAAATTTAATATATTCCTTACCAACTGACTTCTGTATCCCGAAATTGTTTATGCAATAATGATAATAAATATATTTGAATATTAAAATAAATTTGGTAGGTTCTCCACCTTTATTTTTCATGTCNTTATGCAATAATGATAATAAATATATTTGAATATTAAAATAAATTTGGTAGGTTCTCCACCTTTATTTTTCATGTCTATGCCAAAAACATAGGATACATATTAAAAATAACAGTTTCTTCCTCAGATCTCATGATGGTGCGCACCTACAAGAAAAATACTACCATAAGTCAAGTATCTACTGAAGCAATTAAAGCAGCCATACCTNTACATATTAAAAATAACAGTTTCTTCCTCAGATCTCATGATGGTGCGCACCTACAAGAAAAATACTACCATAAGTCAAGTATCTACTGAAGCAATTAAAGCAGCCATACCTGCAATAAAAATAACGCCTCGTTCAATCAGGGGAGATGCCCAAGTTTTCGGTATACAATTTAGGACTCTGGCTAGATACTGTGCTAATTACAAAAAAATCCCACAAACTATGTCAGCATCAATATTGCCTGCAATCGCAGCATCGTCGCAGCAGCAAACCAGATTGATACAGCATCAAAACAGCATGTACCACTGTCTCCACAACCTGTGGCAGCATCACCACAGTCCTTTGGTTTTAGAGTAACTGGGATTCTCCCTTTGAATACGGACATCTTCACCGATGCTGATTTCAGAACATATTATGTCACAGACAGACCTGACCTTACTAGCCCCAACAATAATGATGGCCCCTCTATTTCATCTNTGCTGATTTCAGAACATATTATGTCACAGACAGACCTGACCTTACTAGCCCCAACAATAATGATGGCCCCTCTTGTACCCATTCTGTCATTCGTCACCATTAGCTACTGCTCAGTCCGTATCCTTCCCCAGAGTTGGTAAGGCCGTTCACAAAAGCGTGACCAAGAAAAGGAAATTGCAAAGGGCGAAAGAAAAGGAGGTCAGAAATTTTGACAGACACGCCAATAAAGAGGGTTTTGGCAGAGGAACAGGAATCAAAAAATAGAAAGAGAAAGGGACGTTTTAGAAACAAGAAAGAAAGTATAACAGTCATTATTTAAGTTGTAAAATTTTTACACGTTACAGAGATTTTTGTACTGCATATTGTAATGTAACTAATTGAACAATACGATTTTCTTGAGTTGTAACACTATTGTACTGAAGAATCCATATTATTAAAAGTAATTATACTTTTTTAAAATCTTGTTAATAGCGCAATGTAAAAAATTGGTTGCCATTAATATTAAGTCCCTTTTAATCTTATAAACATTGCAGTAATAAACGTCGTTACACAAATATAATTGTGTTTAGAGGCTGTTCATGTTAAAATGAGCACTTTTGAGGTCAACATTTCTAAATAAATATTGCAATTTAAGTGATAAAAACAGCACGTATATTCCACCGCACTCGGAAGTTAACGTTTGACGCTAAAATAAAACATATTTGCTGACTATTATTCCAAATGAGAGGGCTTTCAAAAGTGCTCACTTTACCGTGAATAGCGTATTTGAAAATTCATAATGTCACACTAAGTTCTCAATCAAATTTCAATGAGATCTGCGTTTCAGTAGCTGTGTTCGAACTGACCAACCAAAGGTCATTACGTGGCTTCGTGCCCTTGAAAAGTGCACGGGACTGTGACGTCACATTGTCGCTTTCCAAATTCGCGGTAAAGGCACATATGTATCCTAGAATTATTCTTAGGCTAATGGCACTAGCGTAGTCCTCTTCACGTGTCATATACGATAAGTTCGGTTTTTTTAAACTGTTTGTAATAGTTTTGCAGCTTCTTTATGCCATTTACTGGACACTGTTGTGCATACACAAACCAAGGTAACACAAAATAAATGCTTTTAATTAATTTTTTGTCACGTAGACGTTGGAAATTGTAACCTTGCGAAACGAAGACGGGCGTTCTAAAATAATTATACCCATTTCGTCACGAAGGGATCGAGGGAATGTGGGAAACTGTGGGTACTGAAGGGATTAAGAGTAAGTGAACGAAGATAGGTACGTGGCAAAGAATTCAAACACATATTCAAGTTGTGATAGAACTGATCATTTAGTACATAAGTATTTAAGTATTTAGTAACGCATAATTCGGAAGCTGTCGATAGTCACTTGTTCAACGATGCTTGCACATACAAAAAAACGAAATACTAAAATACAAAATACACCATCATTTTAGTCGAATGATTCGGCTAACGTGATCTCGTAGTATACTAAAAGTGCCAATCCGAACACGGTCTAAGTCTCTCATTGTATTCGTCCCTATTTGACCTGTGATTTTCGCCGCCCGTAGTACGTATAAAAAGGATTGCTACACGAGGGTATTTATGTGAGTCGAAAGCTATTATCGCTGAGAGATATAGTTTTGTTTAGTATTTCTGTGTAAAGTAAAACCTAGTAAGCGCATCCGATGAGGCCTCTTGGTAAATTTTCTGTTTCTTTTACGGATCATGATCTTCACGGCTTATGTGGAAAGAAGGTGGAAAATTGCGAAATTATTTAAACACCATATATTTGGGCGATACCGATGCGTGTTTGACGCAGCTGAAATATTTGCAGACGGACTACAAATGTTCACTATTATAATACCAGAATACTTATGGCCCAGTGAAATGAAAAAAAAAAAAATTCACAGACAACAAGCTATATCGAAAGAACTATGCCGGAAGCTAGTTAATTGCTGAAATCTTCCAGCGTTAAATCAATTTCTATACCCGTATGGTTAGAGAGTGTCCAACGGCAGTGAGTCGGCATCCTCGTGGGTCGAAGGCCACTCACTGCTACCAGCCTTTGCGACGCAACAACATGACGGCTAGTACTCACCCTTGGCCTGGCAGGGACCGGCGAGGGCGCAGAGCGCTAGGGCGCAGGCGACGACACTCCTCCACGACGGGACACCCATGCTGCTAACACACCTTCACTGCTGACACCACTCGCACGCGCGCGCACGTGTCGACAAACCGCACTGCGTGGCTGGAGGCGCACTGGCGGCCCGAACACCTCAGGACCTGGCCGCCGCCTTCTCCTACCGCCTTCCCCTACTCCAGATGTCTCCCCCTCCCCTTTCCGAACCCCGACGACCTCCCTCCATCGGCGCCCGCCAGTTCGGCACAGGTAGCTGAAGGAAGGTGGGCGCCGAGGCAGGTCTTCCACTTCTTGAGCCACGCTTGCCTGGCACCTCCCAGGAGCACCGCAACTTGTCGCAAGCCCTTTGTCAAAGACGAGGACGTGATAAACCCCGCTTGGGTCAGTCACACGTGAGCCCACACCGACTCTTTTAACATTTATATATTGATGGGCTGAGTCTTACTCTCACGGTTCGGATTATGCACCAAAAGACAAAAAGCGACGGGAATTATATGATTGAAGTTAAGATTTGAATAACTTACGACACGTTTTCAGCCTGGTCCAGTTGTTACTTTTCATGTAAAAAAAAAAAAAAACTAACCGATTTCAATTATTGCTGCCACTTTCTTCCGTTGGTAGCCAACACTATTTTAATCAATACAATCAGCGTGCACGTTGAAAAGTTCGCGTTTAAGGCCTGCGAATATTTTTTAAAAGAGTGATCTCCAAGGTGCTTAGTCACTAATTGTGAACAATATGTAACTCTACAGCTAGCTGGAAGAATAACCCCAACCTCAAGGCTGTTGGCATCAAAGTGCTCTAATTGCACCAACCATCTCTCCTGATACCCCCGTTCATCCAGAACAACTTTTAGTCGAACTCTTCTGGTCACAGGGTGGGTGATTCATTCCAGATCTTCTCTGGCATGCATTACTGAGCCACCATAAGTCCAACCCCTGTGATTACGAATAATATGAAACCCTTAACGCAGTCAGTCTGATCAGCAATAGTACTTATAACTTATCGTGGCAGTTGTGGGTTAAGGCGTTTCAAATTATACCGCTTCATGTGCTCTGTNCAGCAATAGTACTTATAACTTATCGTGGCAGTTGTGGGTTAAGGCGTTTCAAATTATACCGCTTCATGTGCTCTGTTGCGTCTGCGGTGCCAATAGCAAATGCAGGACAATACTAACGCGTTGCCTGCTTGAGGATGACTTTCAACGTGAACAGTATTCTCGATGGCGGCATTATGCTCTTGTGACGAGCAAGCAGGAATGGTGATGCCTCCCAAGTCCAATACCCAGTATGACTCAGTTTATGAGCAATACTTCGGTATTATAGCGACTCGGAGAAAATGAGTCCAAAATTATTTTATTAATTTTTAGCATATTACATTTTTTAGCCTACGTTCCGAAAGAAGTTCTTGCAGTTTTAGATCTACGGAAACAAAACATATACAGCAAATGTCACATACCCAAAGTATTCNTCCGAAAGAAGTTCTTGCAGTTTTAGATCTACGGAAACAAAACATATACAGCAAATGTCACATACCCAAAGTATTCCCCATCGCCACGAGTGTCTGCGATGAGTCTGCCTTATTTGTGATGGATTTCTCTTGAAGGTGGTTGTTCAGTGAATGGAAGACGGATGCTCTATTGGCGCAAGGTCCAGGGAGTACGGTGGATGACACAGTGTCTCCCGGCGTCACTGTATCGTATCCCTAGCCACGCGAGTCACAAGCGGCCTGGAACTGCCATGAAGGAGCAGTACACCCTTGTGATTGACCAGTGCTGGGTCCTTCTTCAGTGCTTGTCGCACTGCACTTGGTGGTTTGGCCCGTTGGTAGCAGCTCGTAGTGCACCACTTGGCGTGGGTGCAGGGGTGGTCTTGCGGTGTGAGGGCACAGGGTCCTGCGGTGACAATCAATTTCTGGCACACCTGGGAGTGTCATACAGAACCGATTTTTCGCCACTGGTGAGCATTCGATTGAATATGGGTGCACTGCGATGCCGAGAAAGCAATGAGAAATAGGCTATCACTCGTTGTTGCTTGTTGGTTTCCGACAGTTTGTGTGGTACCCACTTGCTCAACTTGAACGCCTTCGCTATGCGGCGCTGGTGAAGTCAAATGTTTCGTCTGTTACCTGGAAGAGTTCTACAATCTCGCCTCATGTTTAGCTGCTGTCCTCCTCTATGGCCGCCTTCAGGGCATCTTCATCCAGGACATGTGGCCGTCCACTTCGGGGTTCATCACAAAGGGGCATATCTCCCGATCTGAACTTCTGGAATCAGTGGCTGGCGGTTCGTCATTCATAAAATTATCCCCAAAGGCTTGACGTATTCGGCTACTTGATGTGGCTGCGGACAAGTCCACCTTACAGACGCAAACCGAACAATCCCGAACGAGCTCCTGCAACACCTTCATTTCTCTTCGCCACTGCTATATCTATAGCTGCTTTGAGCGAGCAACGCGCCTGTTTTGCTCAATGCCAATGACCTCTATCCCACCCCGACCACTTCTCTGTCTTTTGAATCACATACATCTGAATCACTTATCACTTCTTCCCATGCTACATCAAAGACGCCAAGAACCTAATTTGTTACCTTGCATGATAACAAGACCAGTAGGGACATATTCTGACGAACTCTGTTCACTGCATAAAGAAAACATACCTTAAATTAAATTTCTGTTTCTGACAATAGCACGATTTTATAATTAACTCCCAAAATTATACATTTTTCTTAGCTACACGTNGCTCAATGCCAATGACCTCTATCCCACCCCGACCACTTCTCTGTCTTTTGAATCACATACATCTGAATCACTTATTACTTCTTCCCATGCTACATCAAAGACGCCAAGAACCTAATTTGTTACCTTGCATGATAACAAGACCAGTAGGGACATATTCTGACGAACTCTGTTCACTGCATAAAGAAAACATACCTTAGATTAAATTTCTGTTTCTGACAATAGCACGATTTTATAATTAACTCCCAAAATTATACATTTTTCTTAGCTACACGTATTCTCACGCTCGCTTGTGAACGGGAAAATGTTGTTGCAAACGTCTGCCATTGGATTTCTACCAGTTCAGCCACGAAAAAACGCCATACATAAGAGATCACCTCGCTCAAAGAAGAACCGAAATAAATAACAAGACACAGACTTCAATCTATTTAAATTATTTCGAAGATACTAATGACTATCTTTCTCCCATTTTATCATCCAGTAAAAAACTATAGGCCTAGGCCTAGGCTTAAACATTTTTATGAAACACTGAAATTTATAATGGCCATAGTTTGCGCTGCATTATTATAATATAAATGAAGTTGCGAATTTCAGATCATTTGCATGTTTTCTATGTAATACTGTAATAGTTTATATACAGCATACAGCTTTTCTGTTTGAGTTTCAAATGCCTTAGAAAAAATAATGCGTCTAATTGATGATTGTTCAGCAAATTGTCGGACTTGGAATTATACAGTAAACACCTACTTATTCACTAGGAAAGTTTCACTGACATTTAAAGCGTAAGAATTAAGTAACGAGTTCCAGTCAAAATTAATCATAGAGTACTTTATTACTATGGACTTACGTAAAAAAAATCTAGTATATGAAAAAGAACGCGACATAATAACTGATCTATAATAACTGATATCTAAAAATTGTTCCATCTTCTAAGTGGTTACATTTGAGCAAATATAGCACTGCAGTAGTAATTTTCAGTTTGCACCTACACGTGCCGTGGAGGAAACTTCTTGTTTTGTGACGGAGAAAGTTCGAACAGAACCGTTAATAGGTGAACGCCTTAAGCATGTTTTCGAGGCTACGTTCATATAGTTAGATGTTGATCTGTTCTGAAAGGCCTTCTCAGTTTTTAGCCTACTTTCCGAAGGTATGATTGGCTTATTATATCACTTTGCTGTCTGCAGGTGGGTGCGTGTGTATCACAATTAAAACTTTTAAATCCGCTAACCAAATTTCACCAAACTAGGTACACATGTAGNAGGTGGGTGCGTGTGTATCACAATTAAAACTTTTAAATCCGCTAACCAAATTTCACCAAACTAGGTACACATGTAGCACTTGGCAAGGTTATCCAATTTTTATACTTTTAAACCACGTGGAGTGTGCTCATTTTCAAAATGACGTCAATTTAAAATTAAGGACGCCATTTTATATCAAGGGGACTACTCATCCAAGTTAAACAAGATTTCGTGTTTTGACAGTTTATCATGTAAATACTTGATTTAGAGAGATATTTATTATTATTCCGCAATTTCGGAAGATAGCACTACATTGTATATACAGCTTTTAGATCATATCTCAGAAACTACTCAGTAAATTCCCGACAAATTTTACAGGTAACTAATACTGTGGAAGTCTATGTAAACATTTGCGATTTAAATGGATGACACTTTCTTTCAATATGGCAGCCATATAAATATTTGAGGTTAATTTGGTAGCCTATTTATACCATACCGTCTGACCAATTTTGACAAATCTTTGTATATTGAAAGTCTCTATTGCAAGCGTAAAATGTTCTAATACATAGCTTTGTTTGTTTACTATTTTATAAGATAGCGTTTAGTGAAAAGATAAATTTCTTCTGTCATATCTCGGGAAACAATCCACCCATTCCTACGATTCCTACCAAATTTGGCGAAAAAGATGTTATTTGGAAATTTGCGAAGATTCCCGATGGCTGGTTTATAGAATTGCTGTCTTAATTCANTTTGGCGAAAAAGATGTTATTTGGAAATTTGCGAAGATTCCCGATGGCTGGTTTATAGAATTGCTGTCTTAATTCAACGAACCTCAATTTTGGACTGCCTAGAGACGGGCATCTGGGTTTCTTGAAGGTATTGTCTGGTAAATAACCACGCTTTAAATGTGTTTCACCACCACAACAATAGTAGAAGGAAAATGCCACTCTCCGTATCCCAACATTGAACTGCTTTTCTGCCAATACAACAATCGTACACGACGCGGATAGGATTTTAGGTTAGGATTCTCTTAGTGTAAATTANACTGCTTTTCTGCCAATACAACAATCGTACACGACGCGGATAGGATTTTAGGTTAGGATTCTCTTAGTGTAAATTAAAGAGCTTTTAGATTTTTATATACTTCACGAAACCAATTTTTAGTGCAATTATATTAAATTCAAATTGGTAAAATTATTCTACTTATTCAGAAGGGCTTATCTTTTAAAAATTAAGATATATACAAATACGTAAATCACTGTTGACCGTGTTACATGGGCAGCTGTATTGGTGTGGGATAGGTCAGTGATGGATGCATGAGAAGAAGACGAAAATCGGTGTACCTCATCTGCGGTCTGTGTCCACGACCTCCTCGGCGAACCCCGTGGTCAGCACCAGAAGGAACCGCGGCTGTCCGGCGGATGCGCGGCAAGAGGGCGGGCGGCGAGCAAGGCTGCTACCAGGGACGGCCGGCTCGCCGGGAAAGGCAAGGACCGGTCTCGCGCCGAGTGGCGTGGGTTCGAGCGTGGGTCAGTCAACCTACGTCGACGCGTTGCTGCTTTGCTGCTGCTGCTGTTGCGCTGTGGGCTCCGCAGACTTTCCCTTCCAATGCCCGCCCGCAGCCTTCACCCGGTTACCTCTCCGTCGCTCGCAACCGCAAGCTTCGACTCTTGCGCAAGTCACCGTCCGGTTCGAAGCCGCCGCTGTTACTTTTGTTCTGGTCTCTGGGCAGATCGTGCCAACGTTACGATAAAAATTTTTTTCCGATTTTTTTTGNCCGCTGTTACTTTTGTTCTGGTCTCTGGGCAGATCGTGCCAACGTTACGATAAAAATTTTTTTCCGATTTTTTTTTGGGAGCCGGGAAATAAACCACGAAATCAAACTATCACAGGACCGGGTCGGCTAAGTAGGGCCTCTGATGGGTGTCTCCCTTNGAAATAAACCACGAAATCAAACTATCACAGGACCGGGTCGGCTAAGTAGGGCCTCTGATGGGTGTCTCCCTTCTGGGAAGGATACCTGGTAATTCGCGGTTTCTTCACGCTTTTTTTTAAACAAACCTTTGAAAAATCACCTCATGTACGATGTGCTTGGTTGTTCCCTAAACATGTCATGTATCATAAGCCTTTTATATCTGCGTTAACATAAAAGTGCCTTATTTTTGGTAAAATTGAACTTTTACTTATATTTTCTCCATAAATTGTAATATTTCATATATTATTAATGTGAATAAAAAAATTGAGAAAATAGGTATGTTTGTAATGCCTAGTGAGAAATAGTTCCTATGCAAAGTATCATTNTGTGTTAACATAAAAGTGCCTTATTTTTGGTAAAATTGAACTTTTACTTATATTTTCTCCATAAATTGTAATATTTAATATATTATTAATGTGAATAAAAAAATTGAGAAAATAGGTATGTTTGTAATGCCTAGTAAGAAATAGTTCCTATGCAAAGTATCATTACACTGAATGCGCACTAATGCTATGCATAGGCTCTTTGGTGTGGTTTTCTAGATTTACTTAAGATTTGTCTGCATGAGGCGGAGGAATAACTAGGAAGTAGACCATTAGCACGGCTTCAAAAAATCTGCAAGTAGCCGTGAATTGACTATGTAGCAGCATATGGCTTGGGTAACAGTTAAACATTACTTCCGCGTTGAGAGGGTAGTCTTGCAGCTGGGGCTGTCCCCAGTGACGATAAGCGGCGGCGTCAGTTCTACCTGCACTTACAATTACGTATTTTATTGTTTCCCAATAATAATCACATGCATAAAGGACAGCTCATAACAACTAACCGATCGTGCTTGGTTAAACACTGAGGTGAGAAAAGTCATGGGATAGCAATATGCAAATATACAGATGGCAGTAGTATCGCGTACAAAATGTATAAATGGGCAGAGCATTGGTTGGGCTTTCATTTGTATTCAAGTGATTCATGTAAAAAGGTTTCTGACGTGATTATGGCCGCACGACGGGAATTAACAAACGTTGAACGCAGAATGGTAGTTTGAGCTCGACGCATGGGTCATTCCATTTCGGAAATGGTTACGGAATTCAACATTCCGAGATCCACAGTGTCAAGAGTGTGCCGATAATACCTCATTTCAGGCATAACCTCCTACCATAGACAACGCAGTGGCCAACCGCCTGCACTTAATGACCGAGACCAACGACGTATGCGCAGAATTGTCAGTGTTAACAGACAAGCAACACTGTGTGAAATAACTGCAGGAATCATTGTGGTACGTACGACGGACGTGTCCGTTAGGACAGTGCGGCGAACTTTGGCTGTACTGGGCTATGCCAACAGAAGACCGACTCGAGTGCCTTTACTAACAGTACGACATCGCCTGAAGCGCCTCTCCTGGGCTCGTGACCATATCGGTTGGACCCTAGACGACTGGAAAACCGTGGCTTGGTCAGATGAGTCCCGATTTCAGTTGGTAAGAGCTGATGGTAGGGTTCGAGTGTGGCGCAGACCCCACGAATCCATGGACCCAAGTTGTCAACAAGGAACTGTGCAAGCTGGTGGTGGCTCCATAATGGTGTGGGCTGTTTTTACATGGAATGGACTGGGTCCTCTGGTCCAACTGAACCGATCAGTCACTGGAAAGGGTTATTTTCAGCTACTTGGAGACCACTTGCAGACATTCATGGACTTCATGTACCAAAACAACGATGGCATTTTTATGGATGACAATGCGCCATGTCACCGGGCCACAACTGTTCGCGATTGGTTTGGAGAACATTCTGGACAATTCCAGCGAAGGATTTGGCCACCAAGATCGCCCGAAATGCATCCCATCGAACATTTATGGGACATCATCGAGATGTCCGTTCTTGCACAGAATCCTGCACCGGCAACACTTTCGCAATTATGGACGTCTATAGAGGCAGCATGGCTCGATATTTCTACCGGGGACTTCCAACAATTTGTTGAGTCCATGCCACGTTGAGTTGTTGCACTTCGCAGGGCAAAAGGAGGTCCGACACGATATTAGGGGGCATACCATGACTTTTGTCGCCTCAGTGTACAATAGCAAGTCTTTTTCAGCATACGGGAGGCCGCGAATTCATTCCAGGCCCGGCCGCTCTGGTGTTGGTTTTTACCGTAAGAGTTCTCATCCAAATTTATAAAAAATTTTGACACAGTGGTTTTCTGATGTGAACATTCCCAATGTTCATCCACTCGACTAGGATAGTGGTTAGTCTTATTAAGTATAATTAATTATTTTGACGAGTTATAATGCTGGCTTCTATGCCGTGGGGTTAGTTACACTGGGGGGACGTGGGACATGGAAACCTCTTACGAACGAAAATAAAAATAATCAGAAACCGAAATTAAAAACTATGTCAATCCATTTCTCAATAGGGCTAAAAATCCTAGAGCCATACACGTGGCAATGGGCTGGTTTGCGTTTCCCTAGGACTCATCCAACAACACCTACTAACAGAGGTTGATATTATATTCTGTGCCTTAAAAACGCCCCGAAGCACATGATCAGTACAATTAAACTTACTGTACTTCCATTTGGTTAGGTTTAATGAGGTAGAGGAAGACGAGTTCCATGTTCTCAAAGGAATCATCCTCGTATTCATGCTGGGTTTTGGCTACAAGGGTTAGTCACCTGAATTCTAAGAATGGGATTATCCGTTATGGGCTGTTCGCAGTTAGCAGAGTACTTTTGAAAGGCCTGCTAAGGATTTACTTTTCTGTTAGCTTGGTATCCTTCCACCATATGTAAAATTAATGTTGCCATTAGCCCGATCACTTCACTTATATGTAGATTAAGTGTAACTTTGGTGCTATTAGGAACATAAATACGTTATTAATACTGATAATGCTCTGTTTTATGCGCAGTAAAAAGAAAACGAAACTAAAATTATTTATGTGTATCTAAATTTAAACGTTCCTCTTTCAACAGAGCATTAAGAAAAGGAACTACTTTCNTGATATTATATTCTGTGCCTTAAAAACGCCCCGAAGCACATGATCAGTACAATTAAACTTACTGTACTTCCATTTTGTTAGGTTTAATGTGGTAGAGGAAGACGAGCTCCATGTTCTCAAAGGAATCATCCTCGTATTCATGCTGGGTTTTGGCTACAAGGGTTAGTCACCTGAATTCTGAGAATGGGATTATCCGATATGGGCTGTTCGCAGTTAGCAGAGTACTTTTGAAAGGCCTGCTAAGGATTTACTTTTCTGTTAGCTTGGTATCCTTCCACCATATGTAAAATTAATGTTGCCATTAGCCCGATCACTTCACTTATATGCAGATTAAGTGTAACTTTGGTGCTATTAGGAACATAAATACGTTATTAATACTGATAATGCTCTATTTTATGCGCAGTAAAAAGAAAACTAAACTAAAATTATTTATGTGTATCTAAATTTAAACGTTCCTCTTTCAACAGAGCATTAAGAAAAGGAACTACTTTCNAAACTAAAATTATTTATGTGTATCTAAATTTAAACGTTCCTCTTTCAACAGAGCATTAAGAAAAGGAACTACTTTCCCTACATCACTATACGCTGTTCACTATTAATTGAACACTTTTGAACTCAACTTTTGAAAAATATCACCGCACTTTAACTCTAGATATTTTTACTGGCACACTGACTGGCATGCACCAAGTAAAGTTGGTAATAACCTAGGGAAAGTAGTTCCAAATTATAACGTTGAATTATTAATAGTGCTAGGTAAACATTTGTGAAAAATGAAATTGTTTATTTTGCTGTCTGTTTTTAGTGAATGCAAGTCTTATAATGAGCACATTTGTTAATTATTTACTTTTATAATAATTTCAATGTTTCATTTGACCGACGCATGAATAAAGTGAGCATGTGTTTGGTAATGTTAATTTAACATACGGTGAAAGAATACACATTGTGTATACAAGTAGATCTTAAGGGGCCCACCTGGCTGCATCGTTTTTCTCCTTTTTTGCACGAGAAGCGCGGGATCTCTAAGGGCTACATTGGCATGCACTACAAGAGCGCCATCGCCGCTACGTGCAGGACTCTGAACTGGCGTGCAGTGTTCTCGTAGTGCTGCGTGTACCTATAGAACTTGAAGCAGTGACCCTATAATTTTATTGATGGAAAGTCCGTAGCAAAGTTAAATTAAGGCTCTTGTAGTAGTTTGACTCGTGTCCGGCTAGTATGTTTTAAGGTAGGGCATTCTGAAAAAGCCGTTTTTAGGGCTCCAAAATAATATTCACATCATGCGTGGTAACTTAAAAATACCATTCTGTCCTCGTATGGGGCATAACGTGTTTTCGTAGGTAAACATATAGGATGCACGTTTAATAGTTGCGTCAAAAAAACCAGGGTTTCAAACACTCAGCAACGCAGTTCAAGCATCAGGCAGGCGAACCCTTAGGCGGTCGCCTACTGCGTTGTGAAGTCTGAAATCCTGTTTTTTTTTNCAGTTCAAGCATCAGGCAGGCGAACCCTTAGGCGGTCGCCTACTGCGTTGTGAAGTCTGAAATCCTGTTTTTTTTAAAAGGAAACCACCTATAAACTAGCGCCAAAAATGCTTGTATATGAAAAGAAAACACTTCAGACTAGCCGTGTATGGTACTTTCAAGACATCACGCACATTGGAACCATTATTTAAGGATCTCCAAAATATCTGAAAACGGCAGTTTCAGACTGCTGTTTCTCAAAATATACCAACCGGACAAATGCTTATTACGATAGAGGAGTGCATTGGACTTTGCTACAGTGTCGCGTCCAGTAAAATGATGGGTCACCACTTAGTTTCATAGTTCCAGAGGTGCAATGGGAACACTGCACACAAGTTCACAACTTTGTGGGCGGAGGCGATATCGTTTTACACGGGCCGGCCGGCGTCGACCGTAGCGCTTCGTCTATTTTTTTCTCACTCACACAAACACACCCGGGGCCACGGTGGTTTAGTGGTTAGACTAATCGCCTCCCACCAAGTCGAACCGGGTTTGATTCCCTGCGGGGTCGACCCCGGCTCTTCGCTTGTGATAATCGTGCCGGCCAATGCCGCTGGTTAGGCAGTTTTTTTTTTTTCGGGGATCTCACTTCCACTCCGCCCTTGCATTCCGGCAATGCTCCATGCTCACTTCGCTTCACCCTCATCGGCTCTCAAGACCTCGATGTTAAGAGCCTCCCAAATCTCTTCACTCGCTTACTCACTCACAAACACACTCCTCTCTATGTGCGTAGTGGCGATGGCGCAAACGCGTCAAACACTGTAAACAGGCGAGCCCCTTAAGAAGCTGTATCACCCCTTATTAAGAAATTATTAGTTTTATTGTCTTAACAGGAGAGTCAGGGTCACTATTGAAAATGTTTCGTAATAGAAGAATTACACTTCATAGTTCTGTGCAAATTGTTGTACCTGATTGTTAACAGGTTTTCCCTGGTTGTCATTAAAAGGTGAGAATGAATTCATAAATGAAATTTTGGATATTGTTAACTGTTTCATAACTATGCGTTACTAGTTCATATATTATATCTGTAAACACGGGTAGGGCAATTAGATAAGCTTNTTAACTGTTTCATAACTATGCGTTACTAGTTCATATATTATATCTGTAAACACGGGTAGGGCAATTAGATAAGCTTCTATTGTAGCATTTTTTCAATTAATCTTCCTAAATTTCAATCAGGAAGAAATAAATAAAATATTTAATATGACGCGTGGTGCGAGCTCTTGAGGTGACTGTGTAGCTATGCGTTCAAGTTCAAGAAGCGAGGGAGCGATACGGGCGATACTAACACGTACTCTTAGCGCCTCATCGCTCCTACGTGCGAAGCATGCAGTGTTTCCGTTAAAATACTGTACTGTGCAATTTAGATCTGTAACAGTGGGACTTTGTTAAACGCGACGGAAGCTCACAGATTGAACTACGTTCGGATGATCGTACTCTTCTCTTACCGCTTAAGGAAACTGCATTGGCAAGCTTTAAATATGCGATATATGACAATTTTTACTAATGTTTTTCTTTATGAATACACTTAGGCCTAATATGATAAAAGTAAAAATATAGGGACATAGATAATTGTTATTTATCTTTTCTGGCAAAAGGCCATATTTCCAGAACATTTATTTACCGAGATACGCGTATTTACGCAAACAACGAC
This sequence comes from Clitarchus hookeri, assembly GCA_002778355.1. Lineage (NCBI taxonomy): Eukaryota > Metazoa > Arthropoda > Insecta > Phasmatodea > Phasmatidae > Clitarchus > Clitarchus hookeri. Next base: position 301,767 of record NQII01001353.1, read on the forward strand.
TTCACAGGAAATGTTTCATTTGGACTANTTCCAGAACATTTATTTACCGAGATACGCGTATTTACGCAAACAACGACTTCACAGGAAATGTTTCATTTGGACTCCTCTTAAGGGCGCCGCCTACTTGGAGGTTCTTAGCGCGTTCGAGGCAGGGAAGCGCGGGAGCGATAAGGGCGACATTTACACGCGCGTCTGATGTCCCTTCACTCCTACGTGCAAGACGCTGAACTGGCGTGCAGTGTTCTCGTCGTGCTGCGTGTACCTATGGGACTTTAAAGGCGAACCTATCATTTTACTGGTGGAAAGTCTGAAGCAAGGTTCAATGCAGGTTCCTATAATAGTTTTCCATGTTTCCGACCAGAATATTATGAGATACGGCAGTGTGGAAAAGCCGTTTTTAGTTATGTTGGAGAGCTCCAAAATGGCATTTATAATGTACATGACGTATTGAGANGCAGTGTGGAAAAGCCGTTTTTAGTTATGTTGGAGAGCTCCAAAATGGCATTTATAATGTACATGACGTATTGAGAGTATTATACGTACCTCGCACAGAAAAAAAATATATTGTAATATTGAAAAATATGTGGGTAGAAAGGTCACCCTGCCAAATTATTTGGTCGGTACTACAACATAATTTTGTACTGGCCACAAAAGTTTAATGGTGACATGTAAATAATTTAGTGGTCACCACAAAATTTATTTGGCAAGGTGAATACTGAAGCTCTTGCCAATATTTTTGCCAAAATTTCGCAGAAGTGTATACATAGTCAGTCAACTCATAGTGTTATTCTTAATGTAGCTGTTATGGTGATAATTTGCACCTACCAACTCCGATAATTACTCAAGTTTTGTTTCTTCGGGCAATAAAAAGACTTAAAAACAGTAAGGCTACTGGGATTGATGAAATTCCTAATTTTATAATCAAAGGTTTCTCTAATACTTTTATTCCACTCTTAACTCATATTGTTAATTTTAGTCTATTATNCCTAATTTTATAATCAAAGGTTTCTCTAATACTTTTATTCCACTCTTAACTCATATTGTTAATTTTAGTCTATTATGTGGTGTCTATCCAAACTTGCAAAAAAAAAGTTATTGTTCCTATTTTAAAAAAAGGTAAAAAACATGATGTTATTATTATAGACCTATTTCGTTATCATGTTGTTTCTCAAAGGTATTAAAGAAGGTAATTCATAGGCGCACAAATGTTTTTAGAAAATTTTTTATAACAGATAGTTCTGAAGTGTTTTCTTTTCGTACGTTGGTATCATGGAAATACGTTTGATGGTTACGTAAAAAAAAAAAAAACTTGGCTTTCAAACACACTGCCACGCTGTTCAAGCTCCAGGAAGGCTGCTGAGGTAGCGAACCTCGCGGGGCTGCGGAAGCAGCCTTGTGATGCAGGTGACCTCGCACCGGGTTGACATCGCGGCGCGCAACAATGGCGGCGTGGGAGCCAGGCATCGACGGCCCTCCGTCCCTGGAGACACGGGCGCACGTCGCAAATTGCCCTGCCGCCCCGGGACGTCGTTAGCGCTAATTGCCGCCGCCGCGGGAAACTTCCCTGAGAAACACGACACAGTCTACTTGTTTGCATACCTCCCCCCCGACCTCCGCGGGGGCCCGGGAAGTACGGCCGACGTATTTCCACGTAATTATATTACACTATTCCGAGCGGCCCTTCGAAACGCGTCGTTACACCGCGCGATGGCTCGAACGCTCACGCGAACGCGCCCGGGCGCCGGCGTGGCAAGCGAGAACTTCCGGCCGGCCGACGCGCGAAGAAGAATCTCCGTAGGTGATCTTAGAGAACTCGTTGCCTGCCGCCGCGCGGAATGCGGGAGTCAAAGAACTCTGGTCGTTCCCGGTGCAGCGTGCTGGAGAATGACAACCCGCAAAGCAGGGGCGCCGCGTATCCCTGATGGAGATATGCAGTGAAATCATACGAGAGTATGCGAACTATGGATCTGATTCTTACGGGCTTGATACGCTCTTCAGCGTGAAACTAAAACCTGACTTTATTTATACAAAGAAATAAATTGTTTAAGATGGAAAACTCAGCATGTGGAGAAGATGCAACAGAGCAAAGATCTATAGCCTATTTGCGGTTTCTTCTCACTTTTTGAATGGAACGTTAAAAAAAACTACCCATGTATGGCGTGTTTGGTTGTTTCCTAAATATGCAATGTATCACAAGCGTTTTATAATAATGTCAACATAAAAGGTAGCCCTACGTTATTTTTAGTTAAACTGAACTTCCACTTATAATTTACCTATAAATTGTAATGTTTAATTTATAATTAGCACGAATAAAAACAGACAGAAAATGTGCGTGTTAGAAATGCCTAGTAAGAAATGGTTCTTACGCAAAATTTTATTACAGTGAGTGCGCGCGAATGCGGTGCGCTGTCCCTTAGGTGTAATTTCCTAGACTCGGTTAATTTTTGTCTACATGAGGCGGAGGAATATCCTGGAAGTAGAACTTCAGCAGGGCTTCAGGAAATTAGGAAGTAACCGTGAGTGAACAATGTAACCACTGCTAAGACTTTATTCGTTGTATTCCTCAGACATGTGTGTGGCTACCACCCTAATATTCCACTAATACATTCAATAAGTTAGTGGACANATTGTAATGTTTAATTTATAATTAGCACGAATAAAAACAGACAGAAAATGTGCGTGTTAGAAATGCCTAGTAAGAAATGGTTCTTACGCAAAATTTTATTACAGTGAGTGCGCACGAATACGATGCGCTGTCCCTTCGGTGTAATTTTCTAGACTCGGTTAAGTATTGTCTACATGAGGCGGAGGAATATCCTGGAAGTAGAACTTCAGCAGGGCTTCAGGAAATTAGGAAGTAACAGTGAGTGAACAACGTAACCACTGCTAAGACCTTATTCGTTGTATTCCTCAGACATGTGCATGGCTACCACCCTAATATTCTTACTAATACATTCAAATAAGTTAGTGGACAGAATGGCATACCAAGTGAACGCAGCCAAGCACAATGGCGACGTTCAACGTGTTCGTAGACTGGTGACTCCGTCGTGCGTTGCTGCCTACGTTCGGGGGTGTCGTCCCACGAACTCATTGCTTGTAAAGGCTGTTCACGTAAAGTGAAAACTTTAGAAATCAACCTCAGAAAAAAGCCACTGCCCCTGCCTGCGTATACTTTAACGGACGCACTGAGTGACATGCGCCCGGTAAAGTTGGCAACGATGGAAGGAAAATAGTTCCATAACTTAACGTCATATAAAAAGTGTTAGATAACCATTTGTAATAGTTAAAATTATTTTTATCGCTACATTTTTTAAGAACATCGAAGTATGAATAAAGTGATGAGATCCCATGGCGATGTTAATTTTACATAAGGTGGAAGAATACACAACGTGCACACAAGTAGATCTTCAGCGGGGCTTTAAAAAGTGCTCATTTTACCGTGAACAGCTTATACTACGTATTTCACAACGCAGAAGCATCAGCTGTTACAATGAAGGATTGGTAGTAAGCAAGTTTCACTCAGCGAAAAAGATTCTACCATGTCACACGAACTGGGTTAGAGTGTGTAGTACACGTTTTTAAAACAGGCGTTAAAGCGTGCACAATCATTTTCCACACAAAAGGAACATATCTTTCGAAATGTCACGCTTATTACGAACACTGTTTTGAATTTCCTCAACATGGCAAAAATTACTTTCAGATTGCAATAGCTTAAAATATTCTGGGCAAATGCCTTCTAAACTAGTATAGGGCCCTGCAGCGAACCTTGTTAAAGGCTGTTGACGGTAATGTGAGCGCTTTTGAAATCAATCTATTGAAAATGTCACTGCTACTATTTGCGTGTTTTTTTAACGTGCACACTGACTGGGATGCGCCCAGAAAAGTTCGTAACGACGGAGGGAAAGTATTTCCATGTCTTAACGTTTTATTGAAAGTGTTAGGTAAACTTCTATTAATACCGAAATATATTTCTTTTGTTTTCTGTGATTTTAATGCACATAATTATAAGAACCAGCAAATTGGTAAAATACTTAGTTTTTAAATAATTTCGCAGTTTTCCTTGATCGGCGCATGGATAAAGTGACCAGGCTCACGGCAATGTTAATTTTACACATGGTGGAAGAATACGCAACGTGCATACAAGTAGATCTCAAGCAGGGCTTTCAGAAGGGCCCAGTCTCCCGTGAACAGCCTAAAGAAATTTGTCCCTAATGTAGAAAAAATTTTGTACGACGGAATGCCTACACACCAGCTCGGAGAATTGTGCATAGCGGCGACGGAGCACTTGTTGCGCATGTCTGCGTCGCCCTTATTGGTTCCTTGCTGCCATGCTTCAAAAGTTTAAAAATTCTTCAGGTAGACGGACGCCTTAGTATTACCCTGCCTAGCAGGTGGGCAGTTCACAAAACAGAGATGCCGAGTGGCATAGCTGTGGACTTAACGGACAATAGTTACGTGTCAGTGCAAGTTTCACCGGCTGGTGTAGCCTACCTGTTGAAACAAACTATGCATTGGGCGACACACTGAAAACATTGAGGATTGGTGTGTCGCTAAACAATTTTTCTAAGAAGTGACACTAATTATTGATGCATTGCGTTTGTAATTTAAACCACATCAACACAAACATCAATACTACGAGAGACTCATTTTGCAATTCACATATGTATACGGTTTGTGCCTGTGAATGTGGTACCCGTATCGTAAGTGTTGCAATTTTGTCCATTTTATATATGGACTAAAACATTTTTTTATTTACGGTTTATCTATTGGAACCGATGTCCTTCAGGCTAATTAATGACACAAGGATTTATTTTTTGTAAAGTTTGTCATTGTTCGTTAATTTATTTTTGAAGTTAAATGGCAGTGAGGCAACCATAGTGTGTAAAAAGGCGGACCAAATGAAGTCTCGCTGCACTACAACCATACAGAAAAATGTCCTGTACATATAAATTTATATTTATGACAAAACTTAAATATGAATAACCCAGCTGTAAAACATCAACCACATTTCGCGATACAAATAAATGTATATTAAAAACAACAAAACACAGAGGAGAACGAGGTGAAAGACAAACAATATGCTATTGAAACTAATCGCTCTACGTCATTCAACACTACATATGAAACCAATTTTGAAGATGTTCTCTTAGATGTAGACAATAGGAGATAAATAGGAAAAACATAGTTGAGAAGAAGAAATATTTTTCAATCCAAATTTTTTGGGAATCGTGGATTAGCTCCTGAGATACAATGTGCAAACGTAATTTTTAGGGGAACTACCTTTAAAAATGGCGGACTATTGAACTTATGCTCAGCGATATTAGAGCACGCAACATGTACTCCAACACACGAGGTTCACTTTAAATAGTTTCAAGGGATATGGAATGAAATAATAAAAATATGGAAGCTATTTTGAAAATAAATCATTAGTTTATAAAATTTATTTTAGGCGGGGTTCCATATTATATTTTTTTTATCACGTGTAATGGCACTCAGTTGAGAAGTTACTGAGATATTTTAACAATGCTTGATATTTTATATTATTATATTTATAAAATGGCGACAAACCAAAAGATTTATTGGCTAGTGCCTATTGCAAGCATATCACGTTGAATTAAAATCAGTTTAGTGATTCAAGATTTAAGTCATGTGAAACATAAGGCAGCCATTTAAAAAATTTAATTTGAGAAATTCATTTAAACTTTTTTTGTTGTACTGGACTGCCATAGCACTCGTGTGACAAATCCGCTATGATTTTTTTATGCTGTTCCTGATTTATAATATTAAAGTCTATGGTAAAGGATATTCACAGATTGTAGCGCTCACATTTATATTTACAGACAAAAGCTTAATTCGTCCCTAAAGAATATAAATCACCAGTCTACACAAGGATAAAAATAATTTCCGTAAAATTATGAAAATTACTAACAAAAAGTTATCCGGATTTTTTTTTTCGTAAATTTACGGACGCTTCATTTACGGTGGCAACAATAATTTCGTTTACGTACGGAAATATTCGTGTAATTTTACAGAAACTCACGTAAACCAGCTAAAATTAAAATAATTTTTTTATGAAATTTTGTTTTTAATTTGATAATTTAGATTTTTTTTACATTTTCGTTATGAAGTTATTATATTGAGCATAAATAATTATGTTGGGTAAAGCAGGGCTTTCCCGCGCTCGGTGTTATTGCGCTCACTATGGAAACGTACGCCATTAATCCACCCAGGTGCATGCAGGTGATGTATTGGCAGAGAAGACACATTTTCAGTTCTGGGAATAATTATTGAGCGATGAAGTAGCCGAATCAGTTTTGTGACGCTGACAGTTTATCTAGGATTATGGGTGAACTTTGCTTTCTCAAGGTGTCAGTAACTTAGTTCAAGTATTACACCAACCTCTTATTATACACTGGTGTCTACAAGTAAAGCAACAAGCAGGCATACGTCCCTCCATGATAAATCGAAAGAAATGAAAACACACCCATATTCTGAACAGCAGATGGAATTACTGACCTCTTATAACCACGAAAGCAATGACGTCAGTACCCCTATCGAACGATGTGCGTAGTGTTTACTGCTGTATTTGTCCAAAGGCAACATATTCAGATATGGTACAGATAAGATAATTGGAAGTTTCCCTGCTGTGGAGCGCGATAAGAAGAATGGAAGCGGGAAAACCTCAAGGATGGTTTTGTATAGCTTATTAAGTACTGTTTCCGTCTTTATAAACCAATTTATTTTAAAAAGAGTGATTTTTATATGTTTTAACGTTTGATTGAAAGTGAACGGAATAGCCCCTACCTATCCTCAGAAAAATTAAAATTTTTTTCTATGATAGTACTTTGAACACGTATAAAATAATTAAAGAGACCTACTTATAGCCTTTCGAGCTTTGGTGTTCACGTTATGAATTTGGTGAGAAAATTTTACTTACACCTGACAGTAAAAAAAATATTTCTTCATATTTTTGTTGCCCTTGAAAATTTACCTTCTGTTACAGGCAACTAGTACTATATTTCTTGTTTTAACTTATATGCCATTAGACGCGTAGATGCCCTGTTTGTCGCAGGAATCACCATTTTATGATTGTAGCGGCTATGAACACTTCATGTTGCCTAGGGAACGTTCATGGATAAGGGAGAAGGTTCAATATATTCTACAGGATGATTCTAAAATCATGGGACAAACATTGAGGGGTGGTAGAGCTCACTAAAACAAACAATTATTGTATAGGAATATATGGGCGGAAGTGACGCGTTGAGGCACAAACACAAAAATAACACATGAAATGCAACAAAGTGTTTATTTACAACGTTGCCACTAAATGCTTTTTTACAGCAATGTTTATAACAATTGCTCAAAATTGCTACCACCGACAGTAATGCAAGCTTGGTAGCGTCGGTGGAGTGATTGGCGGACAGATTCAAATACGCCGGGTATTTCACGCACGCCACCATTGTCAGCCAATCACGCCATATGTAGAGGTCGCCAAGCATGCGTGACTGTTGGTAGATGCATTTCCAGCAACTGTTTTAACATTGTCTGTTCGGAATCACTCGTTAAGTATGCTGCTAATGAACATTTTATGTTTCCNTTTCCAGCAACTGTTTTAACATTGTCTGTTCGGAATCACTCGTTAAGTATGCTGCTAATGAACATTTTATGTTTCCGTTAATGTGTTTGTGCTTAAACGCGTCACTTCCGCCCATATATTCCTACACAATAATTGTTAGTTTTAGTGAGCTCTATACCCACCACACAATGTTTGTCCCATGATTTTAGAATCACCTTGTATTTATGGAGATCAGTTCCATGTTTTGCTGTTACGGGGTAATTTAGACTCCGTTAATTTAAAAAAAATTATTTTGACGGTGTGGCATACAACGTTCCTCTCCGCTGACAGCACTCAAACGAAGGCGACGATGCAGAGGTATTTATTACAGAACACGTAAAAGTCGTCACTTGCCTGTGCTTGGCGTCTGGAAATGATTATATAGGCTGTTCACGGTTAACTGAGCACTTTCGAAATCAACCTTTGACAAATGTTACTGCCCCTACCTGCATATATTTTNAGGCTGTTCACGGTTAACTGAGCACTTTCGAAATCAACCTTTGACAAATGTTACTGCCCCTACCTGCATATATTTTAACCGACACGCAGACTGAAGCGTCCAGTAAAGTTGGCAACAAGGGAAACCAAACCATGTATTACGTTGCATTTAAAGTGCCAGGTAAATAACCGTGAACACTGAAGTTATTAACTCTGCTTTCCCTTTTTTTAAAGCATATAAGTGTAAGAATTAGCACATTTGTAAAATATGCACTTTTATAATATTTCCACAGTTTCACTTGCCCTACGCATGCATAAGGTGATCAGGCCCATGGCAATGTTAATGTTACATAAGTTAGAAGAATACGCAATAGGCGCACATGCGGTTCTTAAGCAGGGCTTTCAAAAGTGCTCAGTTTACTGTGACCAGCCTATAGATCTCTCGAGAAGCTAACACATACCGATGAATGGCAGTCGGTCTTCCGTCCTGATGGTCTCTCGCGATCGTCTAGAACCGGTCTGCTACATGTGGCTACCTTCACATGTGGATTGCTTCCAACACAACCTGACTGAGTAACCCTGACGGCCGAAACACGGAGAAATAAGCATGTCGTCCTCCCTGCCTCTAGTAGCCACATTATTCGGCAGCTCTCAAACTCCTTTATTTGTTTCTACGGCTTTCACGTACCTCTCACCGGCGTGCATACGGCTTATTTATATCTCCTGGAATGCACCATTCGAAGAGCGACGACAACGCCCCCATAAGACCTATGTGCACGTGCCTTCACACACAACTTTACACATTTTCTCACCATCCATCAATGTGCTTATTTTACAAATTTCTCATTTACACAGTAATTTTTACAGAGAGCACAAATTTTTATACAAATTAGTTTATAAGTATCAGGGTATATTGTTACAGTCAGATCAGAAACGATGCAAAACGACGACAATTAAAAGGGAGAGAAAATCAACAGAAAATGTGGAGCAGCACAAATAAACATGGAAATCGTGCCTTTTCAAGGATTGAGGTATGTTCCCGTACTCGGAGTGTGGTCATAAATTCGTTGTTGGGCGGTACTGCACTCAGGAAATGTGTGAGAAGATATCCCAAAAACACGGACTAACAAATAATTTTTTAAATTTAATTTTATACAGATTGAATCCAACATAAATTTCATAGAAGAATCAACTGAAGTACAATACAAAATATCTCCAGAACTCCAAATGAGGGATGAATGTTTTGGCGTTGCAAAGGTGTAAAATGTACACTGACAGACTGAAAACGAATGGAAATAAAACAGACAAGGTCGATAAAAATCTCGTTCTCTTACTGCAGATGTTTTGAAAGTTTTTTCTTTCCCCATTAAACTACTGCAATTTTGTTCTCCTCGGTTTACATTTTGAAACATTATTGCTCTACGATTTATTCCTTGCCATTTACTCGCAAAAAAAAAAAAATACATTTCTGGATAACCTAACTATTTCACACAAAAATTTAATTTTATAGGACTGCAGGACAGGCGTAATTAAAATGAAAACACAAAACTGCAACAAAAACACTTACGTGATCGAGCGCAGTGTTGAGCCACTGACTTTGCATACAGGACGACCCGGGTTCAATTCCCGGTTTGGCTATCGTGATTACAGTCTTCCATGGTTTTCCGTGCGAATGCTGGGATGTTTCCTTCAACATGTTTATAGCCTTGTCACAGCTAGACTACAATGCACTCAATCATCGGGATAAATAGTAGCCATTTGATAGTAGCCATTTGAGTTCAGAATTATAGCATGAGCTGCACTGATTACACGCAGTTCTTTAGAACCATTAGCTAATAAGTTTCGCTACTCTGATGAATAGTACACACGTTCAGGTTTTCGCAACTCTTCTACAGCCCCTTAATTTCAACTGAATAGGAGTAAATCGTGTCTAGGTCCTGGAGACATCTGTGTTATCTGGAAAAACATTCCTATGTTTATTACAGTATAGAGATACTGCACCATTAGGTTGTTCTTAGTTTGTTAGTGGTAAGTGATCACTGAATATGAGAATCTACCTGCCTCTTTCGTACTGTAGAAAATGTTATCAAAATAATGCTCTGACATATTTAGTACTTCATTCTATTGTTTATGGGCAAATGTTTGAACCCATTCAGACCCAGTGTACACAACTATGTACATTACGCACGTGTAGGTAGTTTTTGGTCTGTACTGTACACTGCGAAGCTCAATGACCAACGATGTTACCTGTGGGTAAATGATTCGCAAACCGTCTTACTGGCCTAGATCATAAAATGTTCATATATCTGTAGCCGATCATACAGCCTACAGCTTGTTGGTTGTAGCAACGAAACATGTATTGTGCAGATTTAAGTACAGCACGCATTATACAATTTTTTTTTGTTTGCAACACCCAAAACCGCAAATTTAAGTGAGTCTGAAAGGGTTAAGCAAGAATGAGATGGCTACTTCAGTCACCTCGTTATTTTGCTCTGAACTTGCTATCTATTTCTATTGTAACAACTATGAAAAGAAAATTGACCTCTCCCTCTCTCTCGCTCTCTCTCTCTCTCTATATATATATTTATTTATTTATGTGTGCGCGCGCGTGTGCATGTTTTCATAATACAGTCTGTAACCAATCTGATAAATTTTACACATTGACATAGTTTGCAGAAAACATTTTTGGAAATACATTTTAGTCTTTGTTTAAAAACATTTTATTTAAGTCCATTACAAATATTTTGCACAATAAAAAAAATTATAAACTTGATTTTAAAACTTTTACATTAACATCAGTAAAGGTAACCTTGCATACTCAGTCCTTAGAATTCACATTTCATTGGTTATTTTATTGCACATGTAGCATAATTTGTCTCACATACGTTTCAGTAACGTGGGTCAATGTATTCATCACAATAAAACAACGAAATAATAAAATATATAACACTCCTATAATATGCCAACAATAAATACTACAAATAGTCATTAGTGATGAATTGGCCAACGAATCTGCCANCTTGCATACTCAGTCCTTAGAATTCACATTTCATTGGTTATTTTATTGCACATGTAGCATAATTTGTCTCACATACGTTTCAGTAACGTGGGTCAATGTATTCATCACAATAAAACAACGAAATAATAAAATATATAAAAATATAACACTCCTATAATATGCCAACAATAAATACTACAAATAGTCATTAGTGATGAATTGGCCAACGAATCTGCCATTAGACTGAACAATGGAACAATACACTTGCGAGTAACAAACATTTGTTAGTTAAAATGTTCACTGCACAAGTTTAAAACATCGCAGACGTAACAAACGCCGAAGTATGTGAGTGCAGGCGTTGTAAACACATTTCATGATTCCAAATGCTATTCTAATTATTTTCAGGGATAAAACTTCCTAAACCAAATATATAAGCCACTTAGGCAAATCAGAGTGTCTGATTTTCTCTTCGTGATTCAGTCAGACAACCTTCCACATCCGAAATTGATTATTACTTCAAGTGTTTTTATGAATATCGTAATTTTTCGAGACTGAATGGGTGAATGAGCCAATAAAATTTATGGGTGGAGAACTAGGCGGTTGTTTGGTTATTACGTTATGAAAGTTTGCTTGGAAATAACTAAAAACTTGTTTAATTTTTTGTACTCAAAGTTTTGAAGTAACTTCTTCTGTACAAAACAGTGTATGAGTCCTTGAGCATATCTCCAATATTCATTTGTTAACTTGTCATCAGTTCTTTGAAGAGTGCAGGCTTGCGGAAGCTAACAATTTTTGTCAGTAGGTAATTTGTCAGAATATTCGATTGGAAGCCGTTATATGCGCTATTAGTTTAAAACTGCGTATTTACTCACAACATATACCTCTCGGTGATTACAGAATTTTTTTGTAGAGTAATTAGTAAACACCACACACTGCAGGATCTCGTAGGGTAAGTTTACTTTAATGAAATAAATTATTGATTGTTCACTAAAACCTTTCAATAATCGACGATAAGGGTCTCCTCTGCTTGGGCTACTAACTGAAATGCCTGGTGCTAAAAATAAAACGCCGACAAATTTTTTAAAATAAGTTTTGGGAGAAAAATTTTACGTCCGACGACTGTTTAAAATTTCTCTATTATTTTTTGAATGACTTGTCGGCTCTTGGTTTATTTATCATCTCTTCGATATAACACAGTCTCATTCAAGTAGTTTTAACTGTGCGCATTATTATGGCTGGAGAATTTTAGTATTAAAAGTGGAACTAATTTGCAAGAGACTGTGAGACTGCATGTAGTTTAATTAGTTTTTATTTCGTCCTATTAGTGATTGAAACTTACGAGAATTCTGCTTGCATTACCTTCTAAATAATTATAAACTGGAAAAGAGCACAAATACGCCTTATGCAAGACGTAAACCACACGAGGTTTACCAAGGATGAATACTCTTTGTTTAAATATAGACGAACATACCTGGGCAGACAAAGAAGGGGTCACCGAAATCTCAATAAAGTAACATAACGAATATGAACAGTAGCTAGACGTGTTCTATTATCTATGCACCTTACGCTTTATTATAGTGCAGCTTTGGTTGCTGCACTTTTCACATTTAAAATACACGCGGAGTTCGGGTATTCAGTTGTCTCGACAACTTAATTTTTCTTGTAGTTTTACGTTGTGTCACTTTGGAAACAGTAGGCGGAGAAGGCAAGCTCTAGGACAGTGTGCAGTAAAAGACTCCAGCATCACAGAGGAACAGTTCAGAGATGTGGCCACACCTGCCGCTTTCTCACACCCTTTTACTGTGACAAGTGAGTGCAAAGGGCACGTTCTAGACGAGCACATGGCAAGACAGGCCGGCAGAGAGAGAGACGACCATTACAAAATGGGACCACCATTCGACACTACCCTCTTACAGTTCTCCCTAAGCTCAGGGACAGTAAGCAGAAGAGGCTGGTAGCAGACAGAAGAAGCACAGAAGTGGGCTACCTCTCTTCGACTTCCGGTAGTATTCTCACTCGAGGATAGTACGTGAAACGGGCTGGTTCTGCAGAAGCAAGCAACGAGACAGGCTGGCAACGAGGTGAAGCAGCATGGGGATGGGGCCATCCTTCGTCGCCATCTTAGTCATGCACTTTTCCAGTGATAGTAGATGTAGTAGAGTGGTTCTAGGTCAGCACCCAGCAGGAGAGGTCGGCTACCAAGAGGAGCAGCATGGAGCTGGGGATTTCCCTAGTCACCATACCAGTCGTATAATGTCCAGCGATAGTAGATGTAGTAGGGTGGTTCTAGACCAGCGCCCAGCAGAAGAGACCGAAACCAAGAGGAGCAGTATGGAGATCGGGCTTTCACTCGTCACCATACCAGTCGTATACTGTCCAACGATAGTAGATGTAGTAGGGTGGTTCTAGACCAGCGCCCAGCAGGAGAGACCAGCAACGAAGAGGAGCAGCACGGAGATGGGTCCGCCCCTCGGGGCCTGTCCCGACGCACCCTCGTCCAGGAAGCGGCACTGGCTTGCCCTCCAGCGACGGGTGCTCCCGGAGCTGTCTTGTGCCAGGACGCACAGCTCGAGGCGCTCCCCTTCGTTGCTGGTAGGCAACTTCGGCACCACGTGGGTGCGCGTGGTGTACGGCACATCCTGCTCGTAGACAAGCCGTGCACCTTGGGACGCCGTGTCGCGCAACATCACGCGGAAATCGCCCACATCTTCGCGCGTCGTCACGAACCACGTAGCCGAGATTCCACCGTCATCAGACCTGAAGGACAGAACATTTGTACTCTTTGGTTTTTGTCATTAAATGTTTCAATATTTTGGTTTTTTCCAAAAACATATTTCATTAAAAAAACCGAGAATTATAAAAAGTCTCTTATTTATATGTTTATCCACAAGTCAGATATTTTAAAATGAGAACAGCAAAGACGATTTTACAGGACGATGTGTATAATAAAGTGTGTGTGTGGAGGGGGGAAGGGGGTGTTAGGTTTGAGTGGCCTTTAAGATCGGGGTCTTGAGAGGTTTATAAAAGAGATTTTCAATTGAAATATGTAAATTATGCATTCAATTATATGTATTAAAATACACGACATGATAGAAATATCACATGGCATCACACTGACTATAATTTTTACTTCATAACTTAGCTAGAATTTAGCACATAGGTTGCAAAGACAAGTGGGAAACAAAAGTGTATGCAGTAGTCGAAATTGCCGCCCATTTTCATCTACAGTAGCAAACTTTTAAACAATTATATGAATGTAAAATATTTGTCTAAAGTCACTAAAATTTACTTTGTGAAGTTATTTATGCAGAAGGAGATAACTGATTTAAGGAACTGTTTGGAAGTAAAATTACGTTTCTGTCAACAGTGCAGTGAGAAGACATTATACATATCTAATTGACATGCTCTGCCAGCTGCCAGAGAAAAAAAAATTAGAAATATTTTCTTAACAACTGTACACAGTGCTGTTAGTAAAAATCTTTTATCTCCGACACCTGTAAATCTTCCACGCTTTTAAACATTTTTGTAAACTTATGATAATATATATTGCCAGTAGGAGGGTTTAACAAGTTCTGGCCGGTAGGTTATGGATGAGGTGCTATTTGCCCTTTTGGATTGTGAGAAAGTGATGTCGATCTTGTAAGTCTTGAGATGACCTTAAACCCGAAGGCATAAAAAGTTTTGAAAAATTCCAAAAATAAAAACCTTAAAAAGAAAATTAAAATGTAGTTATTAAATTTAATATTCCAAATAAATTAAAAAAATATAATAAAACTTATTTTTTTTTTTACAAAATGTTAAGATTCTGGAAGTTCTAGGTCCAAATCATGACGATTGCAGACCCTACCCGATGAAAGCATTTAGTCACCCGAGTTATTTACTCGCAGTAGATTTTCTCGATGGTACCACACACAGCCTTTAAGCAACTGGCATGTAATTAGCCGACTGCTAGCTTTAGATCATGTCCCATTTTTGCCCTTCAATTACTCGCAAAAGCTCGACCCTAATTGGCAGTGACGTCTTTATTTATAGCTATAAATTGGCACGGCGAAGGAAATGTTATTTAGAATGCACAATCAGCCGTGTCGGTCGGTTACGGCTGTCATGCATTAGTTGCCTTCACACCACTTGTTGTAGTAGAATCGATGATTGATTCTGCATAATTATACATTAATGTATATATTAATATACACATAATTCTATATTAATTATACATGATTATTATACATTAGATAATATAAAATTCACTGTATTTTTTTAGATTATGCCATTTTTACGTCACTGACTAGGTTGTTTCAGCATCTTAGAATTATCAGAGAAAAATTTGTACAATCCGTTGAGCTCATTCGAGTAAACAGTTTACTTTATAATGTGTGTTATATTACCAAATTTAGAAGAATTCATATGCACACAACAGTAGATAGCTCAATTCGGGATGAATAAACAATATATCTGAAGTAGGAATCCATCATTTGTTAACCATATTATTTACAAACAAATGCGATGCTAGTTCCTTCCTTCTCAAGTATTTTACGAACTTCGAACAGGAAGAATTCGGCAGGATCCCAAACAATCACTTTCCATTGCTGTCTGTAATGCACTTTCGAACATAATTCATTCACCATGTTTAACTCACTCTATGTATATTTACTCTCAATTATTAAACTTAGTTTAGTAAGATTGCTTCAGCATCTTTGTTTCTATGCGAAGTCATCACAGTCACTATCAGAGTCATCTAAAATACACAAACCATATCAACCAAATCGACCAGGACCACGTCATCACTGTTGGCTGGTGAGTTGGAGATGGGGATGATTGAAAGCTAGCAATAATTGGCTGATTAGGTATCAGTTGCCTACTGCTCATGCTAAAAGATGTGCCCCACCATCGTTAAGAGTTGAACCCAGACCTCCTAGACATAAACCTATAAAAATTGTAATTTACATAAATGGATTTTTACTGTACAGTATAATGATTTTGAATTAACATGAAAAAAAATCCTAATGGAATACGCGATACCAGATGAGGCAAATGCAACCGAATCGGTCAAGTGGAACGTAACCAATTATTTTCAGAATTAAAGTTTTTTTACTTGTTTAGTTTTTCAAAAACTTTTAAAGTATTTTTAGGGATTTTTAATTTTAATTTTCATGTTTTAGGGCCATCCCATCGGTATAAGTTGGAGGCGAAGTCTAAGGTCGGTATGGTATAGGTGAATATCAACGTCGTGCACAACTTGACATTCTTCCCAAGGTCACTGAATCAGCATGCACTATAACATTTCACCCATAACCCAAAAGCCAGAACCTGCGGAAACCTACTAATATTATCAGATAAACAGCACTCAGATATAATTTTGTCTGATTTCCAATTTAATTTAAATTCTTTTCATAAGATATGATATATGAACCAATTCAAAAGTGAATCTTAGCAGATTTTTCTATTAGATAAATGTTTCTGCTTCAAAATATTCGTATTTTTTTATGGACATAGACTTAATTATATGTTATCAGAATGCTCCATAAAACTTTATTCAATTTGAAATCCTTGTTCTTTGACAGTTGTGCAACACTTTCGTACCCATAAAATATATTTAATGTTAATTGGTTTAGGTAATTTTGCTCTCTATCACTGATGTGACGTCACATAAATAAAAAATTAAAATATACATTATGCACTGACAAATTAAAATATTCTGGCTCAGAGATAAATTTGCAGAACTAGGTGTTTATATGATTATGCGGACGGTATTAACATTTCTTGCAATTGAAATCACACGTGGGTCTCGAGACTGATGACCAAATAATACAATGACAGTTCCACCAAAAATAGTGTACCCAACGATTAAATAAGTGACAGATACATGAATGTAAAAAAGACAGATTCGATTCCTGATTGCAGAATTAAACTAATATTTTGAAAAACACGTGCATTTCAATTTCTTAGTTGCTAAATCATGTCTCCAAACTAATTGAATAGTAACGACATCCGCGCAACCAAAAGCACATGACTGATGTATCTTTGTGCAGGATATTCCAAAACTCGCGTCTACGCCACTCATATCCTTGACGAAAGTAATGGTGAAAACACAGTGACAAAATTTCTTCGTATAACCTTCTGCTTCCACAATCTGGCAATAATGTGTAGTTAATGAGATGTGTGATAAACATATATTACTCTTGCAGTACTTTATTTGTCGTCTGAACATGACTAAAATAACCTGGGCAGTACTTTTTACTCGAGCATTCTGGGCTTAAATCTGCTTCGACTGGTTTTCATTTATTGTCAACAATTTTTATGAATTATCTTTTTAATTTTAAATTATTTAAATTGTTCTTTTTTTCAGTTGTAAAATGTATTTACACCTGAGCTTTGGTGCACATATAATACATACTGTAAGAAGAGATGTTACTGGTGTACTCCACCATAGAGTCCTGCCATATTGTACATATTAAATTTGGTGGGAAGGTATTTCGTCCGTAAATTTTCATTTCCATTTTGATACAGCGTTTCGCGCCGTGTAGGTCGTGGGCACGAATTTCGAGGTATCTTGTAAAAAAAGAGAAATTGTCAGGATCACAGTCTTATTCATAATGCGTACATGTGAGGTAGCAGTGAAAGTGCGAATTTAAAATTAATTTACCAGCCCCCAAATCTCACTACGCCAGCGTGGACTTTTTCACAGTTCTGTGGACCCTCTGGGATGCATGTTATTAAAAGCTGTTCCCGATAAAGTGAACACTTTTGAAATCAACCTTAGAAAAAGTCACTGCTCATACCTGCGTATATTTTAACGAATGAATTGTATGGCATGGGTCTAGCAAAGTTGGTAAAGATGGAGGGAAAGTAGTTCCATGTCTTAAAGTCAAGTTAAAAATGCTAGATAACAATTATTTCTTCCGTTTTCTGTTTTTTATAATGCATATAAGTGTAAAAATGAGCAGATTGGTAGAATATTTACTTTTATAATAATTTCACGATTAGGCCCATAACTGTGTTAATTTTACATAACGTGGAAGAATACACAATGTACATACAAGTATATCTTAAGCAGGGCTTTCCAAAGTGCTCAGTTTACCGTGAAAAGCCTATAGGAATAACTAAGTGCGTTGGAGGACAGAATGCGTATCAGGGAAAGATCGGGTTTATTTATAAAAGTCTCGCATGCATCGTGTCCGAAGCAGGGTTGTCTGCTCTCATGGCTGCAATTGTAACCATGGTCACACCTCGAAAAGGGAAGGGTCTAGACGGAAGGGAAACCAAAGAAGCGGAGAGAGCGTTGAGAAAATCTTTGCGAGACGCTAGGGTTAAAAAATATCACAATTACTGGATCAAGAGCGGGAGAAAGTACACTGTAAAAAATTTTTCTAGTCCACTTTCTAAACTGTAATTGAAGTTTTTAACGTATACATGGTATGGAAATACTACCACGTATAAGGATGTAAATATAGGAAAGTTTAGTGTCGCTGCATATAAAGTTGGGAATTTCTCTACGTATTTGACTCTTTCCTGAGCAAATTTAGGAATACTGTCCTGGAAGCATGGTG
>NQII01001353.1:322289-418962 GCA_002778355.1 Clitarchus hookeri
GGGGGGGGGTGATCACCATTCGCGCTTTCTCATTACACGTGCACAGTGATGTGGTAAATTTGGGAAATTATTTCTTAGAGTGTAGGGTGATTGTTATAGCCCGTTCATGGTCACTTACAACTTTTATGAAGCCCTGCTAAAGTTATACTTTCAGAATATTCCTCTGTCTCATGCAAGCAAAGCTTAACTAAGTCCAGGTAATTACAGCAAAGGGACAACGCACCGTATCCATGCGCACTCAATTTTAAAAACATATTGCATGAGAACTATTTATTACAAGGCATTACAAACGCATTCTCTCCCTGTTTTATTAATATTAATCATAAATGAAATATTAAAAATTTAAAATGAAATATGCATTATAAGTTTAGTTTAATGACATAATAAATACTTTTATGTTAACAGAATTATAAAAGGTCTGTGACACGAAACATATTTAGGGAACAACCAAGCATGTCGTAAATAGGTTGATTTTTCAAAGGTTTGATTCCAGAAAGCGTGAATATACTTCGAAGAGACTATGGTATGCAAATGTAGACTTTTGCGAGTTGAATGCAGGGTTGACACGAGCAGGAGGTGTCGCGAGAGGAGCAAGCAAAACTCGCCTGTGGACGTCGCGGAACTTGATGTCCGGGTTGATGGCGAGCTTGGCGTCGCTGCTGGCGGCGTCCCTGTCCGGGCAGGTCATGCGCTCGTCGGACACGTCGACGAGCCGTCGCCCCGAGAGGAAGTCCGGCGAGGAGCAGGTGAGGTCCGTGTAGGCGTCGTCGGGGCTCGTCTGCGACGACAGCCACTGCTTGAGGGGACGCACGGCGCAGCTGCACTCCAGCGGGTTGCCTGCGGACCACCACGTTATGTTCATCACACTCCACTCTGCTTCACTTAAGGGGAAATCCTTAGTAAAATTTTTTAGTCCCCTCAAGGTTACGTCTCACTATAAGGAAGCGCTGCGATGTGCCCTCCCAAGACCGCGATACACATTCTCGGGAAGCTGAAGCTCTTGAAAATTATATGAGTAACAGTAGACACACGTGCTGAAACACAATGGATCAAACTACAAATGCCGCTTTGCACTTTTTTTCCCTTAAAAATAATTTTTTTTAGACGTTTTCAGTATTTTTTTCTCTTTCAATGTATTTAATAGGATAGAAATAACAATCTG
The DNA here is from genome assembly GCA_002778355.1 of Clitarchus hookeri. Taxonomy (NCBI): domain Eukaryota; kingdom Metazoa; phylum Arthropoda; class Insecta; order Phasmatodea; family Phasmatidae; genus Clitarchus; species Clitarchus hookeri. The sequence goes on from NQII01001353.1 coordinate 323,452, forward strand.
CGGCTATAGATAATAATAGTTTATTATGATTCCAGGGGAAGAAAACATATTATTTCAAAATTATTTATTTACTGAGATACGCATATACGCACAAACACTCTGATTTTACAAACTATAATATTTTACTAGAGAGTGCCCTTAACCTAGCTTCATTCCTTTTACTGAGCAGCCCACTGTCCTCGCGCACGGCCTACACACTGAAAAAGGAATGTGACGACACGAACCATGTTTCTTTACCCATGCAGGACAGAAACAATACGTGCTGTTGATATCTTAAAAAAAAAATTTANCAAAAAAATTTTAAACGTATATAAATATACCAAAATAAGCGTCTGTTGTCGTATATGCAATTGTATTTGCAACTGTATATATATAGTTCCTACAGTAAATTATTCTGTTGCTGCTACAAAGAAGAATACGCCTGACCTCAATAAAACAACTTCAGTTATATTTGCAGATTCACTGCAACAAGGGCCGCATTCATTTCTCCACTTTCAGCAGCTGGGTTTGCTGACGAGTGTTTCTTTATTTACTGAGGCTATTGCTAAGTCACACGAGTGGTTTTTTTGGCGTTTGTGTTGAAAACTACACTTCCTGCTGAGACCACTCGTGTGCGGAAAGAAGTCTCAGTAGTTGCAGACAATCACGCCGGTGGTAAACGATAATTATAACAATGAAACTTTAACATTGCTGTTAAGTGCTGAGGATGCGAATACAGCATGGATGGGTCAGTATTCAATTATTTTTACCGGAACTGAACGTACACACTACATTTTATTTTTATAAATTAATCTTTCTAATATCGAAAAACACACCCATTGTTAAAGACATGTCGACAAACTCGTCGTGCATAGTGGATGCCATTATTTACACTGTTGCACTGCTGACGAGTGTTCCGCCACTGAGACAACTGATTGGCTGTTGGCATTCCTGAATTGTTTCCTGCTGACCAGTAACCTCACCGCTGTCAGTAGAAAAAAGGAACGTAGCCTAGAACTGTAAAAAAAAAACTGACAGAACAGAACATTCTGATGCCGGTACTGAAGCTTTGTTGCTGCTACCCTGAAAATAGATTACATAATTGCTCTGTAAATTTACCGATAATAATTTTTCTCAGCAAAACTGGAGTTTTGTTTTGTAATCGAAGAAGTGCTTTCAGGTGGCCCGACAAATTCTTGGCAGGCTGATAAAAGGATGCTGAGATAAAGGTTTGTCTGAACCAATCAAATGCCTGTTTATCTATGGCTGGAAAAAACACAGTTGCTTTAACAAATGATTTTATTAGGTGAACAACATTTGATGCACAGGGAAATAGATTTTATTCATTTAACAGGCTATGCATTTGAGTAGACGAAACTTATTGGTCACGTCATCATAGTATGTCGAAGAATAAAACAATTGTGTGAATAAACTGTTTGTATTTGTCTGTATTTTTTTTTTAAGTGATCACAAATTTTAACTCTTTCACTTAAGTATCCATTTCAAGAGTTGACAAACCAGACATTTCTGGCCATACACATAAATCTAGCTTACGCAAAAGGAGCAACGAGAAGAGTTTATTTTGCTCGACTGCGCTAGCTGCAACCAATATTACAAAACTGCGGTGGACTGTCGTCATCGACCAATAGAATAACCACAGAAATCAGAAACACTAATTTAAGTTTACCCAAAGCCAGAAAATACACATGTTAGTAGATAGGTAAAAAGGTAGGCGGGGCTTAATGTATCGTCAACAGCGAGGTCATTAGAGACGCAGCAAGTTGCTCAGACATGCAGGAACGGGCAGGAATCGCCCATGGCCTTTAGTAATGATCCATCCCAGCATTAACCGGAGTGATTAAGGGAAATCATTTAAAGCCAAAATCAGGATAGCCAGATCCGGATTAGAACCCATGTTCTCCCAAATCGAGTCCACAGTTTAACCACTGCGCCACCTCGTTCGGTGACATGTGCTAGTTATTTCTTGCTCCACTCAAAGTATGAGTCTCCTGATATGCAATGTAAAAGTTTAAAGTTCTCATAAATTATCTCGAGATTTATTGTACTACTACTGAGATACAGCTGAAGCAATTTATTAGGAGTTAAGTGATCATCTCGTGAAAACAGGGCATTTGACAGCTAAAAATGAGCAACTTAGTATAATAAATTCGAAATAAAAAAAAGTCTGAAAATATTAGTTTTGTGTCACGCTATTATGCACATGCACACTAAAAATGACGGTACCTTCATGGTCATTCTTGCCTCCGCAACACTCGACACCGAATTGGCTCTCATAAGGTGAATAATGCGAGGGACAGGGTGCGAACCATCACGGTGTGACCATCTAACCAAATGAACATGATGCACGATCACAAAGAACTTTCCTACATAGTAAAACTGACAGAAGAGAAGAGGAAAGATGGACGCGGTTCACACATAGGGTACATACATTTCTAATGGGTCGGACAAAGTGAAGATTGGAAAATACACTTTTGTTGGATTGGGGGAAAAAATGGTGCAAGTTAAAACTAAATATAGTTTTGATGGAGGAATTAAAAATAAAAAACTAAAATAAAAACTGTAAATGATGTGAGAATAGTAGTTACCAACAAAATGAAAATTAATATGAACTACCGTACATAAAGGTGTAAACGGCATTATATCCCAACAAAATACAAACGTAACTTCGGGAAAGATCTAAGTTTCAAAGTGAGCAAGTCACCCGTGAAAATGGTTACATTAAATATCAACGGGAGCTAATTGAATGTTATGGTGGCCGAATATTACTGATTTACTGGTGATTTATGTCCTAATTACTGTGAATCCCATTATTCCAAAGAACTAGTTACCAGTTCATTCGATTGATTCATCCGTTTATAGCAATTTTATTGACAACCTTTCCATGACTTTTATTCAAGTGATCGGCAGTATTGATTCAGGTTCAGTCCCAACAGGACACCGAGAAAGAAATGTTTCGGGGGAAAAAAATGGATGAACGATACACAGAATAAAAAGATGAAGAAGGGGGAGGGGTGCCAATCTCTACCCATCCTCCCCATGTGAAGTCACTCTTACTTGGTTATATCGTCTGTGAATTCATATGTTTTCTGAAGCAGTAATTTGGATGTGTACATAGTTTCAAAGTGACAGTCCTGTGTTTGTCAGGCCATGGTAGTGAACATACTCTCGTGAGCTGTGGGCGCTCAGAGGTATTGTTAAAATAACAGTTGTCTTACCGGACAAGAGGAAGTCGGTGCCGTTCTCCACCAGCTCCATCATCTCGTGCTGGAAGAGCTGTAGCTGGTTGTGGCGCACATCCACGAGGGCGATGCGCGAGCGCAGCGACAGCAGCGCCTCTGTCGGCAGGCGCACGAGCCTGTTGTGCGACAGCAGCAGCTGCGTGAGGTTGCGCGGCGGTCCCAGGATCTTGCCGGGCAAGTCGTCCAGCTGGTTGTGCGACATGTCGAGCACCCTCAGTGCCGTCAGGTTGCCCAGCACGTCTGCAGCAAGCACCAACTCCCTGTCACTGCGTGGTCAATACTGAACCCAACCCCAGTGTCACGAACCCACTACCTGGAGCTATATTACTTGTTTGAGGCGGAGAAACTCAGAAGCGATAAGGGTTACACGGTTAACAGGCATCAAGTGCGTCACTTAGAGCAAGGCATTAAATAACATCTTAATTTACTTTAAAATCAATATGGAGGATAAATAAAAATGTACCATACTAAGTAACAAAAAAATGCATCCAAAATCTCAATTGGTGTTACTCAAGAAACATATTAAGTTACTAAAACATCTTAATATTAAAAATTAAAAAAGTCAATGTAATGTAAAAGTTAAGCAGAATAGAGCTATCTTGGCTTTCGAGGTAGAGCCACGTCATTGTGAAAGTGTTCTCCACTTCCCCAATGACGAGGCTCAACCTTGAATGCCAAGATAGCTCTGAAGACAATGGCCGCGAAAGCCTGCAAACATCTTCAAGCAAAATATACTCATTGTTATAAAAATTTCTGCACTAAGAAGAAGACACTGAAATTGAGTGGAGCTTGGTACAGGCAATGAAAACGTTGATACTAGTAAATTATAACAATATCAAGACAAATGACCCGTTTATTCGTGCAAAATTGCGCATTTGAAGAGTGTGTCTAGTATTTTGTTGCCTCATCACTAGAATGAAAACATGCTACGATACAGTCAGGCATTAAGTCACAGAGACATCAGATGCTATCATGTGGAAGGTCATCCCATAGTTGTTGCAACTGTCATTCTAGATGCTTCAGACCCGTTGATGGCTGAAGCTCCTGTCCCAGCTGGTGCCACACATGTACTATAGGTTAACAAATATGGAGACAATGATTGCCAAAGAAGGACGTAGACAGCACGAAGGCAATCCTACACTATAAGAAATTATTCGCAAATTTGCCACATCAGTGAATACGTATAGTGAGAAACAGCGAGTAGTACATTCTTTCCGTATACTCGTACATCCATGNCACATCAGTGAATACGTATAGTGAGAAACAGCGAGTAGTACATTCTTTCCGTATACTCGTACATCCATGGGGGGGGGGGATAGTCGAATACATAGGCAAGTTCCGAATTTTGTATAGTAGATATGCTGTACATTTTTTTTGCAGCCTTATATCTGGTACCATTCCCATTAAATATATAGGTTAAAAATTTCCATTATAGTTGAAGAATTTTACTATATATTATTCTTACGGCGTAGGAAACCTGTGCTGTATGTGGACGGGCATTATCGTGTTGGAAAATTGCTCACTGGAGCCGCGCTTTGAAGGGAAACACACGTGGACGCACGATCTCCATAAGTATCGCCGTGCCGTCTGTGCTTCCCTGATGTGGCACAGGGAAGACTGAGGATCATAGAAGGTTGCTCCCCAAGTCACCAGTTCCAGCGATGTTTTGCTCAGCAATAAAGTCCGGAATTGTGTCCTGTACAGTAACCTCCATACTTGAGTACACTTTTTCTAATTGTCCAGACGAAACCTGGATGCATAAATATAGATTGTGCATCTCCATTCAACAGACATACATACCAGTAGATTACAACAATATTTAAATCAAAGAAACCGTTATCGGGGCACCATTGGGCGGCAACGTAGGGACGTTCTGAATGAATTCTTCTGTAAATCTTTTCGTAAATGTGCGGTTGGGAACAGGTTATCACTAGGAATGCCTCTGCATGTTTCTGGATGGTATAAAGGGGCATTGTTGGTTTCATTCGCGCCTTTCTAACGATGAAATAATCCTCGTCTGGTATTTATTCTGTGTTGCTCAAAGCCTCCTCAGTGCGTATGTGTCACCTCATGTCGACACTGTTCTCGACAATGTCTCACAGTTCGGTCGCAAAGTTCCAGGTGGCGGTCAATGAGATGGAAGGACCAATCTGTCTCCCACAGCCTTACTATTAGTCGTCTCTCAAATTTTGCTATTTGTTTATACCTGTGACTAATACGTTGCCGTTTCATCGTACATATTTAGTTACATTCAGTTTACACTCACTTAATGTTGTCCTAAAACCATTAAAGTTAGCAGAAATGTAGCGACGTTTGCGCCACCTGGAGTCAGTTATACATGGTCAATCGTAACAAAATTAAAAATCAGTTGCAATATCACCTATATGACACTGTATACCAACTTTCGGTTATCGTGGATAAAGTCTTTATGAGCGTCGTTATTTTTATGAATATATTTATTAGACCTGTTTCGGAGACATAACTTGTGTTTTATCAAAAAGTTTAGAATATATAGAATGGAAGGTAATAAATTTATGATCGTTGGCATAAAATTATATATTTTAAGAATTATATATGTAATTGTATTACATCTTCAAAAATGCATTCAAAAACTATAATAATTTATGAATATGTTTTATATAAAGTTATTATAAACTTAAAAAATGACTTGATGAAAATTTTTATTATATGATACATATTCTGAAATAAATACACTGTAGCTGACACTAGGCAGTAGGGGTTATTGCCTCAACATTTGTTTCAAAAGTGTCGATTTAAATGTGAAATAGCTATAGGACCACTGACACGATAATGTATGGGCATGGTGGAAGGAGATCACGAAGTTACACTCACTCTTCCGTATCTCGTTGAGCATGTTGTGGCTGACGTTGAGCACCTCGAGCTTCGACGTGCCCACGGTGATGTCGAAGGTCAACACCGGCATGGCGTTGTAGCTGAGGTCGATGTGCCGCAGGCGGTACGGGATCCATGGACTGCTAGGGAACGTCTTCCTCGTCACGAAGGATATCTCGTTGTGGCTTAAGTTCAACTACGCATAGAACACAAGAGGTGTGAATGGATGACCCAATCAGCCATTGAAAACGAGAAGAAGAAACGCAACATACTTCAAGATCGTAGGATACCAGCTCTCCAAACTATTCCAAAAATTCACAAACCTGATGATCCTCTTTGACCCATAAAGCAATTAGCTCTTCTACACGCCTTCGGGTGAAATATCTGAACAAGCTGCTGCAAGCGGACTTTCCGACAACAGCTTCTTATGTTCAGAACTCTGCGCATTTTGTGGAAATATTGAATTAAGAAAATATAATTAAAACTGAAGACATACTGATCAGTACTGATGTTGACTCCCTTTTCACAAAAGTGCCTGTACAGGAAGCTCTCCAGATTCTACTTGACTTTCTTGGTGAATGCAGCTTCAGCAAAGAACTTGTCAAGCTCATCGAGCGCTGTGCTACTTCAACCTTCTCATACCAAGGGATGATTTAGGTGCAAAAAGAATGCACTGATGTAGGCTCGTCTCTGTCGCGCTTACTGGTCACCATCTTCAGTACAAGTTCGAAGAGAGAGGGAGAGAGAGATAGAGAGAGAAAGAGACCAATCCACTCCAGTCCCTACCAACCTACATACTGGTTTAGATATGTAGATTACACCTTTGTGGTTTGGAGCCATGGAGAGGAGAGACTACACCAATTTCTAGACCATCTGAACAGCATTCATAAACGTATAAAGTTCACCATGGAAATGGAAAAAGTTGGCCAACTACCTTTCTTAGACGTCCTGGTATATAAGAAACAGAACATCACGAACTCCACCTTAGGTCATAAAGTCTTCACGAAACCAACGCATACTGAAAGGTGCCTGCAAGTAGATTCACACAATCCCCGTTCCTAAAAAAGAACAGGATTATTTACAACTATTAACAGGGCGAGAAACATATGCGAGGACCAACATCTTGAAGCAGAAATAGAACACCTCCCTTGTAATCTACAAGCCTTACTTAAAAGTAACCACCCGATGACTGACATGTCTAGTTAAGAAGTAGGGCATACACACCATCATTAACCCTATCAACAAATGGAAAGCGTTTTGGGATCTGCAAAAGACAACACAACAGTCGGAGAACCGGCAGGGGTATACAAAGTTCTCTGCTCATGTGGGAAAGTTTACATAGGTCAAACTGTCAGAAAAATAACAACCAGAAAAAACACGCAAGAGCTTAAAAATATGAAAATCAACAGTCAGAAATAGTAGAAAACTCCATGGAAATCAAACCTAGCAACTATTTCGACAGGTTCAGCACAATAGCCAATGTTCGCAATTACCGATTGAGAACAATGAGAGAGGTTATAGTAGCCATAAAATGAACAGGGAATATTGATACAAATATAATAAAATATGGGCACATCTCTTCATGGATGACTCAAAACAAAGAGGTTAGAGGGCAGCGACCAAACACTCGCCAGGATTGGCAAGCCACCTCAGCCGAGCAGGAGCAAGCCTACCTGTGATTGGTCGACGAGCGCAAAAACAGTAAGTAGCCTGCCAGAGAGCAGCATATACAAGGCCCCCAATCTTCAACACTAGTCAGTTCTTCTGTACGACTATTTAGAGATAGCAGCCACAACAAATACCAAGAAAATAAATCTTCGACGCTACTCAAATCCAGAAGCCTAGAATATGAAAGTTTGCGATCTATATTATAATTCCTGTTAAAACGGACATTGCTGACTGAAGAAGTGTGATGAAAAACGAAGACGAATTTCAACGAGTTTTCTTAAGTTTAATAAAGGCCAAATCGAAATTCACTAAAAACGTTTTGTGCAAACCGTTCTTGTTATATATTTATTAATGCCGCAGGATTTCTGTATTTTTTTCTGACAGGGTAGGAAGAAGTCATACAGATAAGAGGTTCGATAGCAATACTAAATTCTGAACACAAAGCTACACACACTCAATTAATTACCAATGATTCGAAATCAGATCCTTGCTACTCAAAGGTAGTGTTTCAGCTGTCTTTACCACAGGGGTCGCTTTCGTAGCAGTTAGCGGTCAGTGTAGGCTTTAACCTGGACCATCATGGAGAACCGGGTTCGATTCCCGGCCGGGGTTACCCCTGTATTTTCGCATGTGGGAATCGTGCCGGACGATGCCACTGGTTGGCAGGTTTTCTCGGGGATCTCCCGTTTCCCCCACCCTTTAATTGCGGCGCTGCTCCATACTCACCTCGTCTCACCCTCATCAGCTCTCAAGACCTAGATGTTAAGAACAACCCAAATTTCTTCACTCCCTTTAATATGAAGTTCGAGGTGAAGTACCCTGTGTGATGTCTGGTTTATGGGATCTGTAATTATTTGCTTAAATCAGAAAGTAACCATACGGTTTACATCTTTACAGGGGAAAAATGGCGTATTAAGAGAACTGTAACTAATGAACATGCGTAAATTACATATTCGTAAATATAAACGGACAGTAAAATCGTTATAATAGTCACTTCTACCTTCCCGTTAATAATGAGTTGTAAATGAAAGTCCAAAATTTGAAAACTCTATGCCATGGTCAACTATTGTGAGAGCTATCCAAATGTACGATCGTGTGTTTTCGGTGTGACGTTATGAATACATTGCACAAAAAATTGCGATTGTTTTGTTAACAACTGTAGCTATAGGGATATTTTCATTTCCTGGTTTATATTAAAATAGATTTTTTTGCTAACATAAGATTAATTTCGGCTGAATACAAACCACAGGTTACGAATTATATTCCCGTATTTTATTGTATCTTACGTTGTAGCGTTGTCCTAACACAATTATGAAGTTTATTCGTGTCACAAAGGTGGAAAGTAAAACTGCAACATTACTACCTTGAAGCCAAAATTTTCTCACCTGATTCTATCACCATCTCAGCAAATATTAATAGGTTATTACGTGATGGTTAGTTTCGTTCGCGTTCTTTAAATATATCTGCCCAAAAATAAATTAAATTTAGTGGCTTTCCGCTTAATTGGGTACTTGGAGTAGATGGTCAGAAAAGGAACAAATTCTTTAAACGTATGAAAAGGATCTTACCACACCACAAAGGACTGGCGGTAGTGTCTAATAAATAAAGGTGGCATTAACATCTTTTAATTAAAAAGTATTAATTATAAGAACATATACATAATATGTAGACTAGGAATATGTAATACGACTATGCATTTACTTACTGTTTCTAGAGAGAGGCAATCTTCTAGTAAACTGTTGGTTTTATTGTCCAGCTTTTCTAATCGGTTGTGAGACAAGTCCAACGTCCTAAGCGACACCAAGCCTGCAAACAAGTAAGTAATTAGTTTAGCAGTTTTGTAATCAAAGATGTACATACGAGTTTTATAGTACCATGGTTCAAAAATATAGCTTGCAATTTTGTCTCAGTGTTGTTCACATACTGAAAGAATTACCATCGACATAAAATAGTCGTTAAATCATCACCACTTGATCTGGCGTGAATCCATATTTGCTTTCCCCTAGCCGATTGTTTCTGCATCGCCAAATCATGTTCGTTCCAGCGTAGAGCTATCTACACAGATTTCACCGAACTGGTTATCCAAGCCATGCTTTGGTTTTTCCAGTGCCATTTTGATAGCTATTGTCTTTTCGAAGTGTTACATGTTATGTTATAGCTGTTATCAAACTCATCGCATTAACGTACCATTTAAATCTGTCCAAAACTATTGAACTTTCTCGAACTTTAATTTAATTTGAATATAATTAAATAAAAGCAAAAATTTATTATATTTAGAGAAGTGACAATATTTAAAGGTGAAGTTAAGAAAGTGATGGAACTGGGGACAAGAAGAATATCCAATGTGATGCTAATGTTTACACACAAGAAGACTTATGTCGATCCAAATACTGCAAAATCCCTTACAGAAATGCTCACGTTTATCTGTGATTCAGCCAAACATCCCAGGTAAAGTGGTTTAGTGACACTGACAAAAAATAAATTTTGCCTTTAAGGTTATTCATGAAATGAATAAAGATAACAGCTCATGTACATAATCTCTAAGGTCTTTTCACCTACACTCATAGTTACGTAAAATTCTACAAAATGGCCTACAGGTTAGATTTATTACTTTTAAATTCTGTTCAGCGACAGTCAGTCAACAAAGCGGTTTTATAATAACATTACATTTAACCACAATAATAACAAGCAAAAAAATGAAGTTATTTTAATAACTTTGGTTGGTTTGATTCATTCTCATATAACATTGGTTGAAGCCGTTTGTGTAAAATAAAATAAACTGTGCTATTAAAAAAATTAATTTTTTAATTTTTTTACTCTTTAACCTGACTAGCCAGTCTTTCTAGTGCAAAGGTCAATGTTGTGGTTAATGACATGTAAATGGTTGGTTCGGCTTACACTTTTAGTAATAATGCTTAGTGTTAAGGAGTTTTAAGTTTGCAAAGTATCCACACTGAGAAAGTAATTCTACTACTGTACTTGAATGATATTAAGCGAGGAATTTAAAAACTATGATCTCCAGAAATTTTAACTGTAATAGTGTAAAATTGCTAGTAAATAATTTACATTCTTACCTTGAAATGCTCCATTAGGAATGCGAGATATGTCGTTTCCTGTGAGATTGAGAGTAAGGAGTTGCAGAAGACCTTCGAAAGCCCTCTCGCTTATGTTCCGGATGTGGTTATGGGCGAGGTTTAGTTCGAAAACCACTGGCAGTCGACCAAATGCTCCTTTAGAAAGGTACGTGATGTTATTTTCCTGAAACACACAACCACCTCTAGTTAAACATTGGATCCAAGTTTGCAGGGAGTGAAATATTATAAAAGATCTTATAACATTTCTATACTAAAATTTTCTTTAAAATTATGCAACTCACTAGCTCTGTTTAAAATTCTATATTATCTACATCCATTTTTGGACATCACATTTTTGGTATTGTTAACTGTTTGACGCTAGCTAATGTCTACTTCATGTTAATGAAATTATTGTAAAAAACCATGATTTATTACTGACAAAATAGTTCTTAAATCTAACATAAAATGAAAGATTTGCTGAAAAGCAGTTGCTTTTTGTTTCAGAAAGTGTATACTATATTTTACTGGCACCGGGAACTGTGTTTATAAACTACAATGTAAAATAATATTCTTTATACAGTTAAATTAATGGATAACGAAAACATTTTTGTGAATGAATGAACAATTCTTATTCCATAATAGGTATTACTTGTATTTCAATACCTAATTAAACACAGTTAGATAAGTGGATGTATAAGTATATGTACACGTATAAACCCGAAAACAGTTAAAATCAGAGCTTCCTAGTCAAAACTACTTTTATAAAATACCTTTTGTTACAACTGGCATTAACGAGTCAATACTGGAGCTCAAGAGATGTTAAAGAGAACTAGAACTGACAGAAACAACTTACATGTTTACAATCATTACAGTTTTTTTTAACAAGTTGAAACTAGTTAAGACCAAAACGGACCAGTTAAAATGTTTTTGCGTGTTTATTAGGTTAGGTTAAGTTATGTTGGGCAGGGTTAAGTTAGGAAAGTATTATTGTAATTTCAACTGTAGTTTTTTTTCTCGTAACGCACGGCTGTACGTACGATTAAACGAATAAGCAAGTGTAGTTACTTCTAGTTTTAACTAGTAACATCGCGTTTTAACGGACTTTTGATGGAAACTAGAATTATCTAACAAAACGCCGAATTCCAGTATTGACTGGTTAGTACCAGTTGTAATGAAAGGGTTTTAATAAAATAGTTTTGACAAGGGAATTCTGGTTTTAACTGATTGCTGATTTTTACGGTGAGACACAAACACACGCACACAGACACAAACATTGCCATTCTTTGTCCTGTATGAGATTTACACGCCAACGAGTTCTGGCCGTGAGAACCATTCCATGATAACATTTCCCAGCATGCACCTCAGGCACTAATAACACAGCTGGTAGGTGTACAACAGTGTTGTGGCACTTGCACGTCACTCACATTCCGTCTGTATTTGCCACACTGACCAGAGTGATCATGCCTTGTGGCGCGAGTTTCTGTTGTATGGATTGCTTTCATTATCAACCTTTTATTATTGTACTCGTGTTTCTTTCAAACGGCGTCTAGCGCTTCACAAAGGCGCACTCATTTGCTGACAAAGATATTGAGGTTAATAATACCATACAATTAACAATGATTTGTTCTAAACAACACATTTACCGCAATGCAAACGTGGATAGCCCGACTTTTCATTTTATTTATTTGTTTATTTATTTTCGTTGACTAGGGTCTTATCCCACTTATTAGCTTCTCATCGCTCACTTGTTTTTCTTAGATGAAAGCTGAAAAAATGCAGGTAAACGTCTGTAAGCAACATTTTATTTCTCGTGTCCATTAAGGCATTTATAACTGACATTTACATTAAAGTGTACGTCCCTTAACAATTGGCACCCTGGGAGAGGTTCAACATATACTTTATCGAGAGGCTTGGTAATGCCCATCTACGAGACATGCACTTCAATAAATTATTACGAAATCGATAGTTACATTTATTGAAAACCTGAGGGTGTAATAGTGTAAAGCCAACTTTTATTTTTAATAATTTGAGATTCTAATTGATAACGTTTAGTTAGAATACCGATCATGCGCTTCCATCACAAATTTAATTAAAAAATCATGTTGGCGAATTAAATAATTTTCAGGAAATAATAGAGTTACATTTACAGGTTTTTTAGTTGCTGCACGTCTTCTGTCAGTTACATGCTATCCAGACATTCAGTGTTACATCTCTAATCCTCGTATTTTCCGCAATATTAACAATGATCTAGTGCTTCTACAGTGCTTCCGTATGAACCACAAAGGCATATGCTGCTCTTAGGAATAACTTTAGTTAATAAGTGATTTATTGTCTTAAAATTGGTTTCTTTGAAGGACCTGCAACCAATAAGTTTCTGTCTAATTCATATTCACCGTGTAAACATTAACACAAGTAGCTTATAAAAACGAATTAATACATTATTAAATTGATTATAATTTTAGCTAATACATTGCAGTAGTTTCGCGCAACACTGTATTATTACACCACTACGAAAATAAAATGTGAAAACCTCACTAAGAGTATAAAAATTGACTTTTTATAAATTGTATACGACTACTATAGCAATTAGATGCACAGAAAATTTAAAGCTCTTATAAGTACATACTTTTCTTTATTGCGTGAAGCATGTACTGTTTTAACAACATGATCGCATGCATATAATGTTAATTATTTTGTATTCTTACAGATGATATTCGTGTCTAACATTCATAGAAGCAAATGTTATACCAGAAACTCCACGCCATCGACGTGCAGCTATCCTAATTTGACTCGGTTTTCAGGAGCTGACTATCACACCTCCTCACCTCACATTGGATTTTCAGAGTTTAAAAATAATTATTTACATAGGCAATTTATAAATACTTAAAATGCGACAGAATTTCTGCCTGGGAATTCTGCGACAAAGCTATTATCGCACATACACACTAGCACCTTTTTACCTACAAGCTTCAGTGCAGGAACGAGGAAAATGGATTTGTAACATTGGTAGCCATACGTCTGGAATAAATCTAACAAAATATCCCAAGTTCCTCTAAAAAAAATTATTGACGAATTATTTAATAAACTGTGTTGCATCGAATCACTGGAATTCGTTTTTGTACTGCGGTCGTCAGATAAGTTCGCTGTTTATCAAAATAAAACAAAGAACAAAACAATTTTTTTGGAGAAATAGTTAGAGCTTTTCAGCATATTGGGCATGAGAATATAGAGAAACCAAAATGAAAAATAGAGCTGGTTCTGTCACATAGATTATGGAATTATTGATGCCATCAAGATAGCTACGATTCGAAAGTGATATAGTTAATTATGCAAGTTTATGTAGGAAATTACGTAGACAGTGATCACGGTGACTGAAAGGAGCACCAAAAACTTAATGAGAAGGCGATAGAAGAAATTACTGTATACTAAATTTCATTCTTTATGTATAAAAACTAAAAATGATGTCAGTAATGATATTTAATACTAATGTTTTAATGTTTATACTTGAGTGATAAGTATTTTGTGTTAAAATATGTTAATAGAAAGCAATTGGAGTTTGTACATAAATACATAATTGTCTTTCGGGAAGGGGATGTTTTGTAGCACCAGGGGAGCAAACTACTTTACATGACCATGTCCCCCTTTACCGAAGAAGGTCCCGACACTCCTGATAATGACGGATAACTGTAAGATCATAAGCACCTGCAAAGCACTGACATGGAAGGAGAATTACCTTCAGGTAGAGGTACTGCAGCGTGGACATGGAGATGAGGCTCTCCCACGGAGGCATCGTCAGCCCGTTGCCAGCCAAGTTGAGTGTCTGCAGGGTCAGCAAGTTGGCAAAGGACCCCCGCTCCAGCGAGTCGCCCAGCTTGTTGTAGCTCAGGTCAAGCAGCAGCAGCGAGTTCATGGTGGGCCACGTGGTCAGCGGCTCAATCCTCTCCAGCGCGTTGCGGCTGAGGTGCAGGTTCGACAGCGATATGGGCAGCTGGAACACCTTCGAGATGGCGTTTCGCTCAAGGTGGAGGGTCCGCAGGGACGACAGCCTCGCGAGCGCCACCTTGTTCATGTCGGAGATCTGGTTGTCGCTGAGGTCGAGCTCGAGCAGAGTGTGCAGCGCGCCGAACGTGGAGCCCTTCACCGTCTGCAGAGAGTTGTTGGTCATGTTGAGGAAGCGCAGGCTGAAGAGCGTCTGGAAGACGCCGTTCCAGATGTCCTTGACCTTGTTGTGGCTCAGGTCGATTGTGTGCAGCTCGTACAGCTTGGGGAACGTGTTGCGCGGGATGGTCTCGATGGCGTTGTGGCTCACGTTCAGGATCTTCAGGCCGGTCATGTTGTGCAGCGGTACCTGGCGGAAGAAACAATGCCGTATATACCTGTTCACGATTAACTGAGCACTTGCAAGAGACCTGCTGAGGTTTTTCTTATAGAACGTGTTGAGCACGAGGGCCTCAGTACTCGTGGGAGGTTGTCACCTTGCGCATTTGTGAATAAGGTGGGGGTTTTGGATCTGGTCAACAGAGGTGAGAACTGGGCACACCCTTTCCCCCACCGATTGTGTGGTCGAGGCGCTGCAAGACCTGAAGGCTAAGAGCGCGTCGTTAAAATTACAAAATCATGGTCACTGACTTATGTATTTTTATATCCATCAGACTCATGTAAACAAAAACCACTGGTATCATGACTGGTATTTAAGCGTTGACCATGTGGCACTCTGAAATGGTTAAACACACAAGAATCTTACTACTTCGTAATTTCTCACTCTAACGTTTAAAAATAAATTTCTTTGGCCACCAATTTTGAACATTACACAATCAGTAATACATTGATACATAACCCTACTTTCCACAGCGCGCTACCATAGCACTACCCTGGATTTGCAAGTCAATGTTCACAGTAAACAGTTGCAGATCTTCTACCACAGCCTCCTCAACACATATATTTTAATAAAAACTTCTCAAATTAAGCTTATCATTGTATAGGCATATTGAGAAAGCACGAATGGTGGAAATTATTTCTATGCGTACATGGTAACTTACCTACAGTTGTTACGGGTGCTGCCTAGCACGAGACCGGCCAACCGAAAGGATAGGGTTTTACATGTTGAATCATTTTAGACGTGTCTCAACTACCTTTCACAACATTGCGTTTTGAAGGGAAAAACCATGCTACAAGAGAGCGAGTGTGAGTAAATTAATAATAATTTGTATTTGTTGTGTGTTTGTTGAGTTTATAAATTTTATTAATCCGCAATTTTCAAGGCATAAAAAATTTTACAAATTTTTTTTTTCTTTTTTTTTGTACAGAAATTTGGCTTGGGAAAATATGGACTTAGTGTATTTTGTTTGATAGCAATATCGTGGAAAGTGGCCGAGATAAGCTTTAGAATCATTTAACATGTAAAAGGCCGTATCCTTTCACTCGGCCGGTTCAGCACTAAGGCAGACGTGCTAAGGAAAGAATCAAATATATACATTGTGAAGCTCCTAACTTGTATTCTGGGAGTGCCATATTTTCAGTCTGATATACGGTAAATTTTCCATACTGTATATCGTTAAAATACTTTCTCTGCAGTTTGGGAAGTTAACGGACATTTTTTTCCGGTGTAGAAGCAAGTGTGGTAAATGAATTGACGAAACACTTTCTTGGGTGTGACCACACCACAGTTGTGTGTAAAAGGGCATTTTCTGCCTCGTGTTCACTTCAACTTTAAAAAAATTCCCTGCCGCAACTACTCAAGCAGACACTCGTTAAAGCGATAATATTTCCGAACTTTGACTATTTTGACTGTACTTTATAACAATTCGACGGTCAATCTTTCCAAGAGGCCGCAAAGGATACAGAAATTGTGCGTGATTTTATATATAATTTAAAAACTAGTGAACATGTGACTCCTTATTACAAAAAAAACCTTGTTGATTAAATCTAGAGAACAGACGCAAGCTTCATACCATNTCCAACAGGCCGCAAAGGATACAGAAATTGTGCGTGATTTTATATATAATTTAAAAACTAGTGAACATGTGACTCCATATTACAAAAAAAACCTTGTTGATTAAATCTAGAGAACAGACGCAAGCTTCATACCCTACTCCTGTTACTTAAAACGCTGCGAACCGACCATCCACTCTACCTTGTCTTCCGTTTTGAATTTATATCTTCCTACCACAATCACGATACTCGTTCTCGTACAGCAAGTAAACTTGACATTTCCCAGCACAGAACTAATTTCTACTCCGGCTCATTTACAGTTAATAGGTGTCGCTCTGGAACTTCTTGGAACTGCATGGCCAAAAACTTCAAAACTTCAGTATACATATATTTGTTTACGCTAGCTCACGAGTAATTACTCGCCGTAGCTCTATTTATCTCATGCAATTAGTTGTTTGTGCGGTTATGTAGTTTTGCTTTTAATTCTGAGTCATTATAGTCTATTCGCAGTTTCTTCGCACTTTCTGAATCAAACATTTGAAAAATTACTACATGTATTATGTGTTTGGTTGTCTCCTAAATATGTCGTATATCACAGGCGATTTATACTTCTGTTATCACGAAAGTAACTTGTTTTTGTCAACTTGAACTTTTAATTATATTTTATCCATAAATATAATATTTCATTTATAATAGAAATGAAAAAAAAAACAGGGTAAATGTAGATATGTGCGTTGGTAAAATATAGTTTTTATTGAAAGTTTTATTAAAGGAAGTGCGCACGAATACGATGCGCTGTCCTTTCGGTGTTGTTTTATAGACTTGATTAAACTTTGTTTGAGGCGGAGGGATATCCTGAAAGTAGAACTTAAGCGTGGCTTCAGAAAAGTTGAAAGTAACCGTGAATGAACTATACAATTTGTGTCACATGTTTATGTGTTTTGTTAATCTTATTATTATTTTGTGTTATACCTGTGTGGTTCTGTGTACGAAAAATATTTTTTTTTTCCTTTTACTGCTCCACGAAAAATAAGGCAAATAAATGAAACAGACGATAATGGAGTGGCAGGTACCTGCGAGAGGTCGGTGAGCAAGTTGTGGGAGAGCAGCAACTCGGTGGCGTAGGTGGAGCTGTCGAAGGCGGTGCGCGGGATGGACTCCAGCCGGTTGTGCGACATGTCGAGCACCGTGATGTTGGCGCAGTTCTCGAAGGCGCCCGGCTCCATCTTGCTGATGTGGTTGTGCGACATGTTGATGTGCACCAGGAACAGGTCCTTGAACGCCAGCTTCTGCACCTCCGTCACTTCGTTCTCCGACACGTCGATAACCTGCCGCCGACACCAACACGTCGTTACCATCTACCACTCACCATTGACTCTCGTTGGTTAGTGACCAGCTGTCGGTGTGGTAACACCCATTCAAAACAATTTTTTTAAAATCTATTAAATCGGTTTGAAAAAAATTATTTATATCGATATTAAGACTGCCGATTTTTTCCGGGATCAATATATTTCTTGTAGAATTTCATCTTTCGGTTGTTAATAATTTTTATGAGTTTTTGGTTAATAGTGTTACGCACAACCTTTCGCCTCCTCTCTCCCCAGGCGGTCTGCTCCGGGCGGCCGGCAGCCGGGGGAATGATTGACAGCTGACCTCCCTGGCATCACAGCCCCTCCCCCCCTTCTGCTGGAGAGGCCGACGACTTTAGAGGATTCTCAAGAATATTCTGGGAACTAGGACCCTCGGCGCAACGCGGAACTAAAAATAAATTTCTGGGCGATGGTTTACGACTCTATAAATATTGCAGAGGTCCAAGGGTCGGCAGTATTTTTGTTTAGTGGAAGCCAATTGGCTGAGTGCGGTCCTCGAGTAAAGTGTGGTGCAGTGTGGGAAATCAGGCGAAGGTGACGGACGATGACGGGAGATTGCGAGGCGACGGCGGACGATGTGTTCGTGGTGTGAATGAGCGAGAGGGTATGATACCCGACGAGTGAAGGCTGTTGTGCATGAGGACGCTCGGAAATCGCTAGAAAATTGCGAACTGGTGGAACTTGGACTAAACTGAGGTGGG
Organism: Clitarchus hookeri; assembly: GCA_002778355.1. Classification (NCBI taxonomy): domain Eukaryota; kingdom Metazoa; phylum Arthropoda; class Insecta; order Phasmatodea; family Phasmatidae; genus Clitarchus; species Clitarchus hookeri. The sequence continues at coordinate 342,288 of NQII01001353.1, forward strand.
GCTGTTATGAAGATGTGATACGGACTTTATTGTAAATATTGGAACTGTCAAATATGGACACATCATTTATAAAGTAATTCAGCAGGGCTTGAATCCAAGTCAGTAACAAAATTTCAAGAAAACCGGTACCGAATCGCGTGACACCTGGTCATGGCGTGAAAACGTTAACTAATTGTAGCAACAGCCACTGAGCAATTAGCTGAAACTGGATTACGCATAGGAATGTGGAGTCTAGAAAGTACTTCACTGAACCCACGAATTTTTTTGTGTCCCTATGTATGCCAAAACTGCTGCAGCTATCTATTGGCTGTTCACTGTTAATTGAGAACTTTTGAAATTGACCTTTAAGAATGCCACTGCCTCTGGGCGCACTGACTGGTATGCGCCCAGCAAAGTTGGGGACGACGCGCGGAGTAAAAGTTTTTCCAATTATTAACGCGAATTAGAAGTGTCGGGTAAACATTTGTGAATACAAAAATTATTTCTTTCACTTTCAGTTTTTAAAAAAATGCATATAATTGTAAGAATTAGGAAACTTCTAAAATGTTTACTTTTATAATATTTCTACAGTTTCACTTGACGAACGTATGAATAAAATGGTCAGGTCCGCGGCAATGTTAATTTTTCATATGACGGAAGAATACATAATGTGCATATATTACAAGAGGGGTTTCGAAAGTGCTCAGTTGCTGTGAACAGCTTTTACATGTTTGGACGAATAACAGCCAAACTGCAGTATTGTAGTAAAGTATACGCTAAAACGAAATATTGTAGTGTTAAGTATTAATGTAAGTAGGCAAGGGAAAAACATCCGGGAGTTGCTCCCGCCTTTAAAGCTGGGTCGGAATCGATGGGATGAGAGGAAATGACGCTTGGTATAGCCGGTTGCCCCACCCGAAACACACACCTGTCGCTCCCGGACAGGTAGGAGAAGAGAATAAGGTGAACTGAACTGTGGGTTGCGAGGCCGTAGGAATGCATTGGGGCGGGAACGGGAGAACTGTGAGAAAACCCATCTCCTATCGGCAACTTCCACCTCGTCTCCCACATGCGAAGGCTCCGTACTTGATCCGCCGAGGATAGAACCCGGATCACGGTGGTGCAAAATCAGCTTGCTAGACGCACAGCCACGAAACTTCTTGTACAGACAGATGACAGTCCAGAAGGTAACACTGATTTTTTTGTTAAATATAAATAAAATTAGTGAAGATATCTGAACTCTAAACGTGAGGCAACAATCTCAGAACAAATACTTTCTTATGGGTAAACGCGATATATATATATATATATATGTGTGTGTGTGTGTGTGTGTGTGTGTATTTTCATAACAATCGTCCCTGTACTGAAAATCCTCTCACAGTTTAGTCTTCATTTACACATTTTTAAGAAATTGTATGTTCCTGTACAAGTTAAATTTATTTTATTTAATAAGCTACATGATGTCAAAAATTATTAACAGTAGATGGAATTAAACTATTCCAGCATCCATAAAAGGAAACACAGAGAAACATGTTATCTGATTAAAAAAAAAAAAACNAGATGGAATTAAACTATTCCAGCATCCATAAAAGGAAACACAGAGAAACATGTTATCTGATTAAAAAAAAAAAAAAACAGAATTTATGTTTAGCGCGCTTTACAAACGAGACATGAGCTCTGTTCATGTTTACGAAAATGCGTGGCCTGGAGCACGACCTTGGAAGGACAGAACAGGTGTGGACACTACCGTATAGAGCTGACCTCCTTAGTAATGTATTGAGGGTAAGGTGGTGCGAGAGCTCAGACAGCTGGTCTTCCGATCTAGAGCAGCGGAATGACTAACAACGGAGCGCTGTGGTCACGCTAGTGAGCAAGTCACACGCTCTGAAGGACCGTTATCGTAAACGCACCAAAACGCCAACCATTCTAAGTTGAATGATTCTTGGGCGTCGTAAGTGTCTTGAACCTACATCCAACCGAAAATATGGCGGTATGAGCTCATCAGAAAACTTTCTGTTTTGAAAGTAACAAATTTTCATCACTTATCCGGGTCAAGGCCTTGATGTTAAGCGCCGACTAAAATATCCCTCACATTAATAACATTAAATAAGGTACACTACTTGCATAATGAGTTATATGATTAACATTGCTCCATATTATGACCTACACTTATTAGTTACGCTTACGTCTGCTGCGATATCTACGGATAAGCCATATCATGTCATGTGGGAAAAATTAAAGTCAATCTGCGAAGAGAAAACGTTCACGTGTCTGGTATTATAACCATCAACGTTTGGAATTGTTTATGATGTTTAAAGATGCGATTTACGATTATCTAAAAATTAAAATAAGCACACCTAAATCAACCTTAGAGCGAATGTGAGGTAGAGTGTGCATGACAGCTGAGAACTGAACATCTCCGTGTCGCAACACTCAACTGTTAATTTTTCATCATAACTGTCAAAACCACCGCACATTGCTTCGACTAGGGCTAGAACAGTGTTTCTGCATAGATAAGTGATAAAGACGTTTGTAAACTTCTTCTGACCGAATTCTATGTAATTATTATAATCAAGTTACATTCAATATTATTATTTTTTGAATGCGATTTTGTTGTAAAACAGGAAGTAAACAAATGGCATGATACTGTATGAACACGCTATTTTGACAGTTCTAATAGTAATTTCTGANGGCATGATACTGTATGAACACGCTATTTTGACAGTTCTAATAGTAATTTCTGACTGAAAGCTGAGGACATGAGCAGAAGAAGAAAATCAGTCTACGAAAGAGGAGCCTTCCTGTTAACAAGAAAAAAAAAAAAAAAAACTTTACGTGGCTTGAAAGAGCGAAAGGATGGAAAAGTCACAAGGCAAATAACACTACGACCACCTTAAGGAACAACTTACATCCCCACATTACTCAGAAAGGGCATATATGCGACGGTGGTAACAGTGCGTGACTGATATTCCACTGGGCACGAAAAGACATAGGTGTACGTGATCGTTGTTACATAAAGACGATAGTCGCACGCAGCCGTTTGGCGAGCTAAATCAGTCAATAAGGAGGTCAAGTTTCCTCGCTGAGAGGATAAATGAGTATCTAGGCCTGTCCTTCTAAGGAGTCTCTCGACGCAGTAAAATTGGCGTAAAGCAAAGGGGGATAAAATCATGTATAGGCCGTTCACGGTAAACTGAGCACTTTTGAAAACCCCGCAGGCCTATTATGACCCACGAACGCTAGTTCGCTTCCAAACGCCACACTACGTTGTACCGTGTCTCAGATAGCTTTTTAACGATTATGACCACACCTCCTTGCTACGATCGCTATATTTTGCTACAAAGCAAACACTTTGCGCCAACACACACTTTGCGACGACAGTTTGAAATACTTAGATCGTCAAATAAATCTAGGCAAGTTTTTGTCTTCAACTTTTCCCAAAAGTCAGTTTTGACGTCACGGAAATGAACATTGAACAAAACGTGCGCAAAGATGAAAACAAGTATAAGAATACACACGTTACAAACATCCAGCAAAATATTATAACGTGGTCATCTAGCACGAAGTTGTGAACTGTGATATTTCATATTTTGCGTATACTCTTACATGTGTTGTTCTTGTATAGTGACAACAATAGCTCATAAACGCTAACATTCCAAGTTTATTCATAATACGTAATATTTTGAGACGATAAAACTTTTGGAAATGCGAATTTCACTGAAATAATGCAACCTAACGAACAAAAGACTTATTCTCTCTTCAAAGTGTTATTTAATAATAAATACTCTATACCATAAACACATTAACTCAGTTCATTGTAATTTTTAAATCTTAATCCATTATATTAAAAAAAAAGGTTAATTTCGTTTATTGTAATTTGAACTCGTACGTAGTACATAGTTTAATAAAAGACGTAGGCTTATGTGGATATAAATATCAGATGTTCAAAAAAGTTCATAATTTGTGTGCACGGCAAGAAACAAAATTAAAAGAACTAGCTTATGAAAACGCTTAAAAATAACTGTTCGTTAAAAAAAAGTTAAACAATAACGTATTAGAACACATGAACGTCTTTTCGCTCGCGAGCAGCGAGCCCAACTACTACGCTACAGTGCATTTGGCATCTGTGTGACTCACAATAGTTTAAGTAGCTTCCATCAACTGTGCGACACGGCAACTTGAAAATATACAGAATGCCAGATAATTCGCGGATACGAACTGCACTGCACGAATCTGTGATTAAAACTAAGTAGAAAATACTCTTTGGTAAAAACGCTCAAGATCCTTAGCTTACGAGGAAAACGACATGAAATGTCCAAATCCATTGTAGCAAACGCGTGGTATTCAATTAGATAAAGGTGGGGTGATGTGGTAATGCTGCAACTAATGTGTCTGTCGTAAGGCATGCGGCAAGGGAACAAGCTGAGCTCAGTAGTGCCAAAGAGGCCACGGAGTTCGCATGCAGCGAGTACTGGGACATGGCAATGGCCACGGGTGCATCCGGCGGCCAAGCTCCGTGCATGCCGCATGCATCCAGCGTGCGGAAAAACGCATTGCTACGGGCAGAGCAACCTTAGAACACCTGTTATGACGTTTCGACGTTTTGTATGCTGATGCTGCATGCGGTGCTTAACTTGAAATAAGTCATTTTATCTACTCTAATGTCTTTTTTCTCGTAAACTAAGGGTCTTACGCTTTTTTTTACCAAAGAATATTTTCTACTTAGTTTTGATCACAGATTCGTGTGGTGCAGTTCGTATCCACGAATTACCCGACATTCTGTATGTATTCGTTTTGAAATCAAACATAAGTTTCTTCTGAAACCGTAAACTACTTTGGAAATGAAAATGAATACGTTTTTAACATACGAAAGATACTGTTTCTAGGCTCCGTTATTATTTACAACAGCGTTTGTTCAGGAGGTTACGGTCACTCATGAAAAATGTCCGCCATTTTCTCTTGCTGCGCGGGACGCAAAGTGGCTTGCACGGTGTATGTCTCCCGCGTTAAGTTTGCGACCGTTTTTTATCGTCGACGCCAACTGAGTGGTCGGAATCAGAACTAACGCTAGTGCTGTTTTGCGTCGTGGTCGATCGCAAAACTGCTTTGCGTTTCCTAGCCTCGCGGCCATAATATACCCGCTGCTTAAGATCTACTTGTATGCGCATTTTGCATTCTTCCCCCATGTGTAAAATTAACATTACCAAGGGACTAATTACTTTTATTCATGCGCCAGTCAAATGAAACAGTAAAATTATTAGAAAAGTATGGACTTAAAAATCTTGCTAACTCTTACACCTTCATGTATTAAAAAAGAACAAGAAGTAATCTGAGTATTCACAAATGTTTGCCTTAAAATTTTAATCCCACATTTAAACATGGAACTACTTTCTGTCTGTTTTACCAACTTCGCCAGCGGGTGTGCGCCAGACAGCGTGCCCGTTAAAATATATACAAGTAAGGGCAGTGACATTTTACACAAGTTGATTTCAAAAGTGCTCGATTAACCGTGAAGAGCGCATAAGGGCGAGAGCCACCCGGGCACCCACCTCGACGAAGTTGAGCTGGTGGAACATCTGGTAGTCGATGGTGCGCAGGCGGTTGCGCGCCAGGTNAAATTATTAGAAAAGTATGGACTTAAAAATCTTGCTAACTCTTACACCTTCATGTATTAAAAAAGAACAAGAAGTTATCTGAGTATTCACAAATGTTCGCCTTAAAATTTTAATCCCACATTTAAACATGGAACTACTTTCTGTCTGTTTTACCAACTTCGCCAGCGGGTGTGCGCCAGACAGCGTGCTCGTTAAAATATATGCAAGTAAGGGCAGTGATTTCGAAAGTGCTCGATTAACCGCGAAGAGCGCATAAGGACGAGAGAGAGAGAGAGAGAGAGAGAGAGCCGGTCGGGCACCCACCTCGACGAAGTTGAGCTGGTGGAACATCTGGTAGTCGATGGTGCGCAGGCGGTTGCGCGCCAGGTCGATGGTGCCGATGCGCGTGACGGAGCCGAAGGTGCCGCGGCCCACGTCGGCGATGAGGTTGTCGCTGAAGTAGAGGCGCCGGATGAAGCGCATGCCGCGGAAGGAGTTCGAGTCCAGCTTGCGGATCTTGTTGGCGCTGAGGTTGAGCACGCGCAGCACCGTGTTGCGCGCGAACGTGCCCCTGCCGCGGACAAAGACACAGCGCGCCGTCAGTACGCGTGACTACCAAGCCTGCTGCACACAACACTCCCAGGCACACCTCACATATACAGTTGGCAGGGCAGTGAATCTATACAGTCTCAACATCAGCACGGGGACTTAAGACCACGTTTACACAGCACAAGAGCGTATTCCTACCAATCACTCCTTTATGGAGCTGCAGTGTGGCAAACACTCACAGATTATTACTAAAGATAGAAATACTTGCTTACAGGACAACATCGACTGAGGCACTGCAGGTGATAGCTGGATCACACCCATTGGATTTAGTTGCAGAAGAACGAGTTTAGCTAATGCAAGATACTCGAGGAAGTTATGCGACGAGAAGAAAGAAGGCAGAAGAGTAACCGTGTCCTTCTTGTAGGATAAGTAGGAGAATTTGGAGAAGGGTTGAATCACTTTTAGAGTTTTCTCAGATACACTGGAAAATATATAGTCACCATTGCATCGTTACAGATAATCATTTCTCAAGTTACTTACTAAGACACGGAAGCTATAATGCAAAAATTACACGTATTTCCGTTTTGCCGAATCAGTTATGTAGAAGATACTGCTGAACATGTACGAGAATGCCCAAGGATAGAAGATATAATAATAGAACGTTGTATAGGAAGCATAAAACAGAGGGGAATGAAATACATCTAAGAAATATCATGGCAAAAATAATTACAACAAAAACAGTGGAAGAGTTTGCTAGAAAGATAAGTAAACTTCTGGAATAATTCAAAATGTGAATTGGTGATAATCCGCAAGAGTTCATGAATGATACTCGTCCATAAATAAAGACTTACATTACACAAATAAGAAACAAACTACTGTAATGCGGCTATACCACACAGCTTGCGTTTTTCAAATGCATGTAAAATATAACTTGGAAAGGAAATATCAGAAGGTGACTGATGAGTAGTAAGGACTTAACAACCACTCGGAAGAATCCTGAAAGATATAATGAAGATTAAAGCCACGAAAAAGGACACGTTAAACCGGAATAGCAATGATCACTCCCAAGAAAACCAGATACGAATCGGAAAGACGAAGACTTAGGAAAGGTATAAGGTTAAAGAGTAATGGTACGGCTAAGCTCAAGGCTGAAGAATTGTACTACAGGGGGAAGGGGATCAAAAAGAGGTTCACAGACCCCTCTCTCATCTAGAAGTTCCAATACTATTGGGCGCAATTGAAACGTATTTACTGTAGTGCAAGTAATAGCGATCTAATCATAATTCTAGGGGAATCAGGGGGAATGCAGGAAGTTCGTGCCACTGACACCTTCTGGGCAACTTGGTTTAGTTAGTAAGCAATGTTATCTTAAATTCTAATAACAATGAAATGTAAAGCACACACAAAAATGTGGAACATCATATACTTCTGTATTACTCAGAAAGGGCACAGATGCGGGTCGGTGATAAGTAACTGCGTGATCGACCTTTGGCTGGCCGAGAGACAAACAAGCAAAGTGCAAAGTACCTGGTGAGCTCGCCGATGGCGTTGTGCGAGAGGTTGCACCATGACATCTTGTTGAGGTCGGCGAAGTTCGAGGCGTCGACCTTGGTGAGGTTGTTGTGGGAGAGGTCGAGCACCTCGGCGTCGCGGAGGCCCTTGAACTGGTTCTTCTTGAGCTGGGCGATGGCGTTGCCGTGCAGATCGAGCGACTTGAGCCTCCGCAGCGGCGCCAGGGCCTCCGGCGGCAGGTCGGACAGCGGGCCGTTGGACACGGACAGCCGCTCCAGCCTCCCGGGCATCTGGCCCGCGCCGAACGCGCCCTTCGGCAGCGACCGCAGCGCGTGCCCGTCGATCCGCATGGTCGACACGTTGCCCAGGATCTGACGGCAAACACTCCGCTCTCGGCACCCGCACTACACAATGTTTTGATGCAACAACAAAGCCCCCGCTCCACCAAAGGAATAAAATTTGTTCACAAAGCCGAATGGTTTATTTAAAACAATTATTTTCGTGCCAATCAAATATTCTGTTGTTTCAGTATAACCTTTTCAGACCCCCTTTCATTTACGGTTTCAGGTGTTGCAAACAAAAATTTTACGACGCATGCTGTACTTAAGCCGACACAACACTTGTTTCGTTGTCACATGCAATGAGCTGTAAGCTAATTGTTCGGCTACAGTAATATGAACCAATTGCGACCTAGATCTGTGTGACGGTTTGCGAATCATTTACCCACATTATGTACACTGGGTTCCAATGGGTTAAACCAATATTCAGTGTAAGCAAACATATCGTTACAATTTGTCGACAAAACTGTATGTTTAGTTACGTGTGATATAATTTGAACAAATAATTTGTTTACAGTGACAAATTGATCGGAATTAACACCTGCAGCACTTGGAGCTAGGTGGCGCACTGGCGAAACACGGGGGAGGTCTGTGCTTGAAAAAACCGCTCTAACGTTAGTATACGAAGTAGGAACGGGGAAGGTATCTATCGTGGCTTGTAGCGAGGAACCACCCCAGCAGCAGAGTGATTCCGGAAAAACTACGGAAAACCGAAATCGGGATGGCCGGACTGGGAATAGAACTCGGGTTCTCCCGAATGCCAGTACAGTGGTTTACAACTGCGTCACCTCGCTCGGTAGGAAAAAAAAAAGACAGGTAATGCTGATAACGGAATTGAACACCATTGAGAGCACTGCGTAGTATCTACTTTTCTGCACTCTCAAAAAGTTTGGATCACATGTAAAATTGACACTGCCTATGGGCTAGATGACTAGTCCATTCACGGTTTCTTCGGATGTTTTGAAACGAACCTTTGAAAAATCACCCTAGGTGTAACATGCCAACCTGTTTTTTCAACAACTTGTATACCACAAATATCTAACACTGTGATTAACTTTGAAGTAATGTATTCTTGAATAAATGGAACTTTAACTTAGTGTCTTCTATAACTTGTAATATTTATTTCGTATTAAATACGAATTAAAAACAGCGAGAGCAGCGATGTGTTGGGAAAGGCTAGTAAGAAATAGGTCACAGATAAACATTGTTTTAACATAGTTTATTGGTATGCTATTTGTATGTTAAACGTTGGGTCTTGATATATTTGAATTTCTAGGTAGCACTGAAGGAAACATATTTCATTGTTACAGTTAAAAATTTCAGCGCAAATTACCGTGCGCAGGCTCTAGTGACTTGGTGTATTTTTTTTCGCCCTAGGAAGAAAANAGAGGAGCTTGTCGCTCTCTCTCTCTCTCTCTCTCTCTCTCTCTCTCTCTCTCTCTCTCTCGGGAAGTTTTGCAGCGCCTGTAGTAGCAGGAAAATTATTCATGTTTTCAATTTTAGCATATTTCATACTTATTACAGCAAAAATAATGATTTTTGAATTTGTAATTTACAACTGAAACGAGCTTTTATTGTTTGAATACTTATTATAATACATTTAGATGTGATGGCGGGACGGTTACAAATCCGAAGTTGGCAGAAGTGACGACTGGCGATGCCGACGACATGACATGGCGTGCTTCTGAACGAAGCGTCAAGTTCATACTCGTTGTGTTTTTTTAACCCACGTAGACAAATTACGATGTTGTGATAAGTATGTCTGTTCTACGGCAGGAATAATGTACTGTAAAGTGCGTCGTGACCGCTATGTGTGTGAAAGAGTATTGTTGCCATTACGTTACGTTGGACCAGTGTGTGTGATTGCAAATATAGGATGTGTGAAATTTAAACGTTTTAACCGTGAACTGTTTTTAATAAGAAATTAATTATTTAAGAGTCACGTCTATTTATTACATTGTTGTAATATTGCCCTAAGTGTTTGAAACACAATTGTGCAACGTGCTTACGTTTCTGTGATTTTAACGTTTGCCACAACCCCAACAAAATACTAAGCCCAGCCAGATAAATTTAAATAAATAATGAAATAAACATAGAAAACAGTAAGTACCAATATATATACATATGGGCGGAATAAAAGTTACAGTAGGCCTATTTGTGTGCATGTTCACCACTATCTTTTAAGTTTGTCGTTGCTACGTACTATAAATAAGAGACACGAGTTGCGTGCTTGAATTTACTGTGTCTTTTAGTTGCACTGGTCGTCCCTTCAGCAAATTTTTTATTCTAACTAAGGCCGTCCTTTTAACAAAATAACCCAACAAATATTAATAACAAGAGTTTAAATACTACAGTTCTTTCCCCCGCGGTTATAACAGGGTTAAACACAGTCGCGGCAAAATATTAAAGTGTATTATGTGTAATGTGCTATGTAGTGTATAACAAATATGTTAACAATGTAAAATTATAACATTAACAACTATCTTCATCGTATACATTGTTAAAAAGTCATAAAGTTGAGACCTAGATATGGTTATAGGCCTAAATTGTGAACATTCTTACGAAATGGTTTTCGAAATATGACTAAACTCTTTGAACAGTAAAAAAAGCATTTGGCAGTTAAAACGTAGTCACATGGCAGTATTTACGTTTACATGTAGCGGAAGGATACACAATCGGTAACCAAAAGTAGAACTTTAGCAGGACTTCATAAAAGTGTGAAGTAACCGTGAATGGCCTACAGTATTCATGCCCTGCTCAAGTAAACCAGTGAAACTGTAAGGAACGTAAACGTGTGACTGATATTGAAACTCTCGCACATATGGATATTAAAATCACAGAAAGCAAAAGGTAAATTTTAGAGTCCACAAATTTTAACATAGCTTTACAATTTTTATTAGTATAAATTTGTAATTAAAAATTTAAATAAATCTCTTTGCTTAATTTAAAATGAATTTCATTAAAAGCTTTTGTTAAAAAAAATGCTTTGCGGTTTATGGATTTCAATATCAGAGAGTTGTAGATATAAATATTTTGTTAATATTTAGACAACTAATTTAACATATTTACTGGCTTTGTATTTCATATCCTTAATTATATATTTAAAAAAAACTGACAATGTTTAATTCGAAAATTATAGGCTGTCTCAAAAATTGCTGTATACGATAGTTGCCAGCATTAAAATATCAATTATAATCCCATCAAAACATAGTCGATCTCCGTTCTTGATTTTATGTTTAGGAAATTCGCGCACGGCGCTCTGTAGTTTGGCCACATGTACATTTTTTTAAATGTTCTCCAGTAAAAAGTTGTGCTATTGTACTTGAGAATTTTTATATGCAATACGTTACACATATGTTACTAATGCATAGTAGCAGAACTTACTTATGTCCGTAATGAGTACACACGGATAATGCTGGGACCAAACTTGAAATAATACAGCAACAATGTTATAATCATTATTAAGGTTTTTTTTTTGTTTCATTTCGTTTGTTTACAAACCGTAGGTAAAGTAGTGGCTGGAAGCAGTTGCACGAAGTATTTACTATTGTTTGCAGGACTCACGAAAAAAGAAACAGCGTGGAGTCTGAGAACTACCGAAAATACCCAATGACGAACCACCAACTAGCGGTGGAGCAACCACTTCTACAAGTGACCTGACGTCAGTTCAGAACAAAGCTTCAGTGGCTAACGAACTAACAAGGCAGCGACCAGCCAGATAACTCAGCAAACAACGGTGCACTTTGAAACCACTCACCTGCCTCCAGTGTGTACGCAATTACTCATAAATGAGTACTTGTATAATCCTGGGCACCACGATGTACATACTAGTTACCAAGGACTATTCAGAAGTACGTCACCGTAAAAGAAAAAAAAAGACAGTATTTTCTTTAACATTCGAAACAACTGTGTTTACTTGCGTTGCACCCTCGAGTTGAAAATCCATTAGGAGAGACCAGGGTGGAATGGGACACTTAAAAATATCTGTTTCTCGACAAATTTAAAAGGTGTTTAGAAAAAAGAATGAAAACCATTCAAATAATTTCATTTACTATTAACAAACATAGAAAGAAAAAAAGGGGAAAATGTCAGACTATGCCTAAATTTAATTCTGAAATAATTTACAAATATACCAATCCTAGTTACGCACTGACAGAACGAGATACACAATAATTTTTTTTCTGTAAAAATAAAATGAGAATTTCCACAAATTTTCAGTTCGTCAATGGAAACTGTTGGTTTAAGGCAAGTATTAGCCACAAATATGAACAACCTACCCACGAGTTATGCGACCATTTATCCCACTTAACACATTATGGCCAAACTTCGTTCTAGTTAGAATATAATTAAGCGCAAAGCAGGCCAGGCACGTCAATAAATTTTGATTAAATTTTGCCTCCCCCCCCCCATCACCATCGCTTTTCATTCGGGTCAGTGATATATTAATAAAGTCTTGTTATTTTTCTTTGTAAAGAGATAAGAATGAAAAAACAGCATTCCTTCTTGCGATTCTTCCTTTTCATATGTCGGTTTGCTGCTGTAAGCTATAAAGCCGCCTCTGGCAATACTGTAGGAAATTATCATTACTGATTCAACCATAACTAAGGAATAATTCTCTCATGTGTCACTACCACATCCTAACTCGTCATATTAAGGACACGCTATGTCAGATCGTTGTCACTTCACAATCCATGTGGAATATGATCATTGCAACGACGTATTAAAAATGCAATGAGAGCGAAGATGCCATAGTTCACGTTCAAACCACTTGTCAGTATTCTCTATCAAATTACGTGGAGTATATTATACAAGCCGTCCATACTCTCTGTCCCCTGGCTGGCTACCCGCGCGTGACGTAGAGCGGAGGAATGGGAGTGTTCGTGTGCAAGCAACATGAAACTTCATAATTAAGCAGGAATACATTATACCTACCTGCTTTGACAGTATTTAACGTTTCGTAGGTGGAAAACATATTTAAATATTATTTGAGCCTTTACGTGAACTGTATCTACTGTCCAAATTAAGCCTAAAAAAAAAAAGACAAACAAACAAATAATGAATAAAAAATAACTCGGAACTATATAAAAACCTAGTATAGTTAATATAACATGAAGAAACGAGCGACAGGCAACAATCTGGACAGGTAAATTTGTCAACACCAACCACATTGAACACAATGACAAATTGCAGTGAATATATGCAACACCATTGCCATTTAACTTTAAAGGTAACTAATAGAATTTGTTATTAAATTATCGATAAATATATTGCATATTTAGTAATTTACAGTTTCGGGAGATTTTTTTTTCTTTTGCCGAATATCACAAAACGCAACTTTTCCACAGTATACATAACAAGCCTGAAAATTTTTTTCTCAAGTATCAAAATGTCTGCTGACTTGCTGAATGCTATAATGTAAAAATAATCCACAAGTTAATACTCAAATACGTGTTCTAGTAAGAAGTTAGTCGTAGATAGCAATATAATGCCATTAATGGTCTATAAATAAACTAAATTCTTCCAAATTTTCATAGTATACTTCCGAGATAATGGCTAACACTCGATATTAGTTGCACAAAAATTCACGAGATAAAATAATTTTACAGCATCTACAAGCTTAATTACAGTGCAATGCTTTTCATACGAGAAAAACACCTTCCTCCTATCAAATTTAAATGCATACACCAATAAGAACGAACCACTTCATAATAATAAAGAATCGTTATAGGCGATGACAAATTATAACGAGAAAATGTATTACCACTGTTTATTAAAAACGTATCTACCTTTCGATCAAGCCGCTCAATGTCCCAGTTTACTAAGTTAGTTGAGCGCTAGAAAAAGCATATCAGCTCCTATTGAATAAATAACAGAACAGACATGCACGTAACTATATTGTGTATTAACATCACTAACAGTAATACAATAACACCTATGGTGTCGAGACGTGTTTATTCAGGCCAAGAGACGAACGCAATTAGTGACTCGTGGATATTGCAATGATCTTACGTAANGTGTCGAGACGTGTTTATTCAGGCCAAGAGACGAACGCAATTAGTGACTCGTGGATATTGCAATGATCTTACGTAAATACCAATAGTATGAAGGAATATCGTTACGATATTTTGAACCAAATNACTCGTGGATATTGCAATGATCTTACGTAAATACCAATAGTATGAAGGAATATCGTTACGATATTTTGAACCAAATTGTTCTTCCATTTACATCGTGTTTGATTAATATCGCCGGCTTTTAAGAGAGTTAAGAAACTAAGTTGGAATACAGAAATTAGTCCTCATAAAATGTAGTGCCAAATAAATGAGGAGGTAAGACTGAACAGTAATTTACAGTACACTGGAAGCGAATTCCTAAGAAAATATACGAAACAACAGATGCAAGAGCCCTCCGCGTGACGTCACAAGCAGATTATGTAACGAGCGAAGAAAAGTGCATAGCCTTCACGCCCCCTTTCCCTTTTCTTTGTTTCTTTAACTCAAAAGCAGATTAATGGCTGCCAAAAAATCGTTATGGCTAATATTTGCATTTTACACATTCCGAAATAATGAATCACTCTTCGGTCTTAGGAGACATAAGATCCCATTCTGTCCCTCTATCCGATTATGCCTCGAGTTCCCCTATAACTAGATTGTTCTTTCCACAATAAAACCAAAATAAATAATTAACATTTACTTCCTTCACCTAATTCACTGTGTGCATATACTCATCATGTATGTGGGTATGTATAAGTATGCATGAATATCTACCTAAAGAAAATCGCAGTATTTTTTTTTCAAAACTGGCATCATTTAATATCCAAACGGTACTTTATTTGGCCCAGAATATAATACGAAAGGTAAGTTCATTTTATTACCACAGCTATACTTCGCATTAAAGTTGTCTTGAGCGCTGGAAAAGGCTTTTATGGTTACGCTTATTCTGCTGTCCCTGGGAATAGTTTTCTCTTCCCTGAAAACCTTAGAAATTTTTACACGCAGACAAGCCGTACAGTCAGTCATTTGGGGTTACATTGCACCAGCCAGAAGTTGCGTATACAGGCTTTTATTTTGGGAGGGTCTGAACCTTGATTTCTGAAGTGAGCAAAGAAAAAAAAACACACCTTTCTTTTATGTAAAAAAAAATATCTTAATTTCAAGTGCAAACACAAGGGAAACTTGCTGCAATTGTTTTTTTTTGGGAGGGGCTGCAGTCCATTCATCTCCCCTCAGCCCTCGCCAGCCACGGAAAATTTTTACCACCCGTCTAATTAAATTTAAAATGGAAACTAGAGGATTCCTTAATATTACATGGTTATCTATAAATAAAAACTTTAACCCTTACACATTAGGGTGGAGGGATTGTAAAATTCTCAAATGTGTGACAGAGTTATCCTTAATGGTACTAAGTAACCCCAAATGACTGTCATCTTATAAACCTAGCGCCTGTTATGTTATTTTATAAATTATTCGCATTAAATTATGCATTGTAATGAAGATTGTAGTAGTAACTTCTTGCATTATTTATATAGTGAAATGGAGTAAAAACATAAACATGTCAAAATGTTGGAGATTTTATTGTCGTTCTAGTAGCTGAAAATGGCGCGCTTTTCAAGTACAGCTGTTTTTATGTAGCCACCAAATCCTCTCATCTTTAGTAACAATTCTGTAGCAGAAGACTTCAGGCTTTCGCAGCCACTGTGCATCTAGCAAGTGTTTTAAAATACTTCCAACACACGTATATTATAGTTAAATCTCCAATTTTCTTACAGTTGACGTCACGCTCCCTAGGCGAATCTTTATTTTAAAAAATCTGCAAAAACAATGCCGAGGAAAGCTGGTTACTTACTAACGGCAGCTGGGACTTTAGTTTGTAGTCTTGAGAATGCAAAGTCGTTTTAGCGGCATTCTAATCAGTTCAGACCGTTAAGTAGTTTTCTGGGCGGCCAGTACAATTTATTGTTCATCACTAAAGTGTTTGAAACTAGCTAGATTTCCCTTACAATTCTCCCGTCAAGAGCTCTCACCTGAAAAGCCTCAGACGGGAACTCGTGGAGGCGGGAGCGGAGGATGTGCAGCTCCTGGAGAGTCCTGTTGATGCCCTGGAAGACGTGCGGCGCTATGGACGTGACGGGCGTGTCCTCGATCCTCAGCACTCGCACCTTCAGCTGGAACAGGATGCTGCCGTGGAGCTTGCCTGCAACACGCGTGACAACCCTCGCAGTCGAGTCTCGCGTCATCTCGCGTCGCGACAGCTGCGCAGGAAACACATCTCTCCGTCTCAAAACTGAACAATTTGTTTTTTTGCTTGCAGAAACGCATCCTACAAGTCTGACGTTTGACTTCTCGTTCTAATCCAGCAGGCTAACTGGAGTGTGCTTTAACAAATCTCACCTTAGAAATTCGTTTATTACAAAAATAGGTACGCATTAATAACTATGATATTAAAATACCCTCTTTACGTTATGTCCGGAATTTAAATTTNTAGGTACGCATTAATAACTATGATATTAAAATACCCTCTTTACGTTATGTCCGGAATTTAAATTTTAAAATGTTATGGCGGAAAATTTTAAATTATCGATGAAATTTACAATTGGGACAGTAAAACAACCCTTTTTGCAAAATGTATTGACAATACTCCTTGTGGGCTATGCTTAGCTTACGATTGGTTTTAAAAGTAGCCTACAAAATTAAGCTGTATTACATAAGCAATTAAGCAATTGTAACACTCATGCATAAAAGTTTTATTTCTAATANGTAACACTCATGCATAAAAGTTTTATTTCTAATAGTGTGATATTTTTGTCTTCTTTTGGCCTTCTTACCGTAAAAGCGTGTATAATTACGGAAAACACAAGATTGATTATTATGCTTGTTAGAGCATAAAATTGAAATAATTTGCTAATTTTTTAATGATTGGCGTAAATGTCCGACGTACAGAATATGTGAATACCTTGGTTTCCACACATAAGCAGACATTTAAACGTGATCAGTACTAAATTTCATTTGTAAAACGTTGCTAAAGCTGTAGACTAAACTGTGCACAGCTCCCGGAATAAGCTATGAATATTTAATTGAAAACTAAATGTTTACAATTAAACTAGCTACATGGACTTGGTTTAGTTGTGCACTGGACTAACCCAATGCAAACACACGTCCACGCTATTGTTTATTCATGTGTAACTGATCAATTCGTTAGCCAGTTTTTAGACGAGCTGATGATTAGCGTTGTCTTTTCTTCCCAGTGCCAGCAGGGCGGGGATGTGGGAAGGCTTGATTTTCCGTAGTTGGTTTACGAATAATTCAATAATTTTAAATCCAACCTTCAAAAAAATGTTTCCGTAACTGTAAATAAATTTAGTTTAAAGAGGGACAAGCTTAAAGTCATGTAAAGTCATGTTAACAACAACATTAAAATCTATTACTTGTTATTTTGCACACGTGATACAATTAGCGTGATACTGTTAAATATGTTTCTAGAACAATTTCACACGTGGATACAAGTAAATGTGTCTGCTGCTTTGTTAAGTTTTATACACGGTGAAAAAATAATACTGGATGGCGAGGAAGATGAAAAATGAGAAATGTTTTGAAAAGCTCTCAGTCAACCATGGAACAAGCATATACAATATCGTAGTCAAGAATGGGCTCAACTTTCACGCATTTTAACGCAAGACACATTGTTTTCATGCATCGAAGAACTTCCATGAGGTATTCAAGGGCGGCTCCAGGTGGCAGGTCTCTTTTTCAAAACAACAATTAACTTCCTATTATACACTTTGATTCTAAAATTTCGTTCACCTCCAGAGGGACAAATATATAAAAAAAAAAAAAAAAAATAATTTTATACACATTAAAAAAATTGTTTAAATATAAGTTCTGGTGATTTTATTATTTTAGCTGTTACGCGTCAAAGGTTACTGTCCGCGATTCACATACGTTCTGTACCGGAGAATCCTGATTCTGATTGGTCCAGTCAAGTAAGACATTTCTTTCTACGAAGGCACACGAACAATAAACAAGGGAAACCTAGAAGTGCGCACGTAGGCTATTGAAATGCCATATCATTCTCGAAAATATTTTCGCGAAAATTAGGTGTCTCAAGTATTAAAATGAAAAAAAAAAACTAAAAAAAAAAAAAAAAGTAATGTTTTAGGGGTAACCCCGTATCACCAATTAATTGTTACCGTAAGACGGATAAAATAGAGACAGAAGGTACACAAATGTGTTTAATACTGTCATATTTTCAAATCAAATATATCAAAACAGAATTGTTGCTGACATAAAATTAATTTATATCTCTGCAAAATTGTAAAAATACGTTTTTGAGAAATTATTTAAATTGCGGTAAAAGTTTTATTCTTTTTCACTCCTGTGTCCCAGTTCATCCAATTTGAGGATAGTAGTTCCTGCAATTACAGAACTCAGTGCACTCGGAAGCTGAAACAGTGAAAATGAAGTCAGACCCGTGGAGACCAGCGAAAATGGCTCCTCTGGAAATCGGTGGATGTTTACTTGTTGTTACAGTGGCTGAGACTTACTCATTTCTACTGGACTGCAGAGAATTACTCTACTCTAAAGCATTTGTTCTTAGTTCACTCAACTGATTCACCAGTCCGTGTAGAAACTTATGAACTGACTTGCAGTGACTATTGTTACACTGGGGGATGGCAGTGAATCAGGTCTAAAGTGCGCCACAGCCCCCTTCGAAAAGACTCCCTGGAGCCGCTCCTGGTGGCCATAATTTGGCATCGAGACTTCTTAAAATTGCTGATCATCAAGGGCTCTGTCTTCCAAGTCTGGAGCCACGGAGTTTAAATGGGGAATGAGTGTTAACGAAATTCCTTCTCAATGCATCCATTTTGAAGATAACTGTTTCAAAAATGGATATTCTAAGAGAATACTGCAACGTTAAGAGATTAAATAATATTAGCTATCCATTCATATTTTATTTTTGTAAAATGTGAACTCTAATGTTCTATTTTAATAAAAAAATAATATTAAACACAAAAATTGGCAAGATTTCTTAACGTGCCAGTGGTCCTTAAGTAATGCCATGAAGAGGACTTCGTGTTTGAAACGGTTATCTTTACAACTGAAGCATTGAGAAGCGATTTATTTAACATTGATTCTCTGTTTAAACACTGTGGTCGCAGCATTGGTGGGCAGTGACCTTAATGTTCCCGTTTTATGCACGTGGGTTAAGCTCGTTATTCTAATAAAGAGGCTCACACAGATGATCGGATAGTCTCCGTCCAATGGTTACAAAATTTACGCCCTTGAGACCTTGACAAAGGANTCTTCAAGCACAGTATCTGTATATTAATAAATACCTTGAGAAGTTCAATATTACATACTACTGTTACCTTTTTTTTATTATAATTTGTTATTAACTTTATGTTTATTTTAAATGTACACAGTACTAATAGATTGGCGTAAATGTATGTTAAGCGTTACAGTTCTCAACAGGTGGATTTAAAATTGACTGGTATGAGATGAAGCGATTTCGATACGGAAAAAATAAAATAACTTGCGTAATATCCCGTTTAAGTGCTCCAGTTCAGCTTTCACGCGGATAGTGGTCGAGAGTGCAGGAAATGNAATAACTTGCGTAATATCCCGTTTAAGTGCTCCAGTTCAGCTTTCACGCGGATAGTGGTCGAGAGTGCAGGAAATGAACTCAAAACACAGCTGTAATGTACACTTAAGTGTTTAAATTCCCGGCCGGGACGACTGCGAACTGCATAAGAAGGCTGCTTGGTAAATCTGGGGTAACGCTTTCACCCACCGCTGAGTTAGGTAACGNACGACTGCGAACTGCATAAGAAGGCTGCTTGGTAAATCTGGGGTAACGCTTTCACCCACCGCTGAGTTAGGTAACGTAAAACTGCTGCAGTTGATGTAGGCCGCAGCCTGTGTGTTAAAACTGACTCCGCTGCGGTCGAAGCCATTCACCTCCGTCACTCCGTCAGCTTGAACTTGTGTTAACAGAACCCACGACTTGTAGAAAATGACGAAGTTTTTGTTCTACGTCACACACGTTTACGCCCAGAGGTAAAAGACGAAGGATCTTCCCGAGTGTGAGAAGGCACCTAACCGCTTGTAAATTACTTTGNCGTTTACGCCCAGAGGTAAAAGACGAAGGATCTTCCCGAGTGTGAGAAGGCACCTAACCGCTTGTAAATTACTTTGTGTTCACAAATTTCTGCAAGAGGAGGGAGACCCTATGTGCGATTTGGAATCTATAAGACTTGTGTGTCATATATTATCCGATTTACGCAATGTTACTTGAAGTTCCTAATCGCGTAGCGTTTTCACCAGTGGCGCTGAAATCGCAGTGTACGCAGCGACTAGCAAATTTCAGAAGGAGAAANCGTTTACGCCCAGAGGTAAAAGACGAAGGATCTTCCCGAGTGTGAGAAGGCACCTAACCGCTTGTAAATTACTTTCTGTTCACAAATTTCTGCAAGAGGAGGGGGACCCTATGTGCGATTTTGAATTTAGAAGACTTGTGTGTCATATATTATCCGATTTACGCAATGTTACTTGAAGTTGCTAATCGCGTAGCGTTTTCACCAGTGGCGCTGAAATCGCAGTGTACGCAGCGACTAGCAAATTTCAGAAGGAGAAANCTAATCGCGTAGCGTTTTCACCAGTGGCGCTGAAATCGCAGTGTACGCAGCGACTAGCAAATTTCAGAAGGAGAAATGTGTGTACTTTGGTATAATAGCTATAGTCTGTTCGCGGTTTATTCACACTTTTTGAATGAAACCTTAGAAAAATCACCCCATGTATGACGTGCTTGGTTGTTTACTAAATATGTCATGTATTGAAAGCGTTTTATACTTCTGTTAAGGTGGAAGTACTTTATTTTAGGTTAAACTGAACTTTTAGTTATATGTTATCTTTATATTATAACAATTCATTTATATTTAATATGAATAAAAACAGTGAGNAAACTGAACTTTTAGTTATATGTTATCTTTATATTATAACAATTCATTTATATTTAATATGAATAAAAACAGTGAGAAAATAGGTGTGTTGGTAATGCCTAGTAAGAAATAGTTATTATGCGACATATTATTACGCTGAGTGCGCAAGAATGNAAAATAGGTGTGTTGGTAATGCCTAGTAAGAAATAGTTATTATGCGACATATTATTACGCTGAGTGCGCAAGAATGCAGTGTGCTGTCTCTCTGGTATAATTTTATAGACCCGGTCAAGCTTAGTTTGGCTGAGGTGGAGGAATATACTGGAAGTAGAACTTAAGCAGGGATACAGAAAAGTTGGAATTAACCGTGAATGGACTACAACTGCCGTTTAACTGATCAACTTTTTAAATTAACATTTGGTAAAACTTCTACTAGTTATTGCATACATTTTAATTAAACATTGAAAGGAGTACCTTATAATCGTGGCACATAATGAGTGACAATGGTGAAACTGGCATGCGCAACTACAGGTACTCTATCGCTTCTATGTACAAAGTACCGAGCTGGTGTGCAGGCTACTATAGGCTATTCACGGTAAAATGAGCACATTTCAAAGCCCTCTCATTTGGAATAATAGTCAATAAATATATTTTATTTTAGTCTTAGACGTTAACTTCCGAAGGCGGTGGAATATATAAACTGGGTTTATTACTTACACGGCAATATTTAATTAAAAAGGTCATTAAAGGATAAAAAATNGCGGTGGAATATATAAACTGGGTTTATTACTTACACGGCAATATTTAATTAAAAAGGTCATTAAAGGATAAAAAAATGGCCGAAAGGATAAATAACTAGGGCCTCAAAAGTGCTCACTTTACCTTCAACAGCCTATAGGTATGTTGCGAATAAAAGTGCAACTACGAGCCGCAGACCTGTCATTTCATTAGTGATAAGTTTTTGGCATAGCATTATACAGTTACCTATACAAGTTTAGTAGATATCCAGGTATAATGTTTTAAGACATAATATTTCGGCGATACCTGCATTTTCCGGCTATGTTGAAGGACTACAAAATAGTATTTGCAATTTTCTGGTTGCCTCTAACGCCTGGATCAGGACTAGGTTGAAGTGTACGAAAACGTGCTAAAGTATTTTATTAAAAAAAAAAAAAAAAAAAAAANAAAAAAAGAACACATGTTTCAAACGCAAAGCTCGTGATAGGCAACACAATTTTTTTCTAGAATTTAATTATATTAAAAAAACACTGTGGCACAAAAACATTCCAGTTTCCATGCTGATTCATTTTGTTAGCAATCACATGACCCTGAGCTCGGATCTAGGGAAACATATGGTTTCTTGTGACGTAGATTTAATTTTTGTTTGCAAGTCCCCTCTCTGGTATATTAGCATTTCGGGACACAAAGGAGTTTAATAAGCAGCAATAAGTACTGGTTTTTCGTTACAGTTTCAAGAAATCCATGTTATTAAACTAGTACTAAGAGTAACTATTGCAAAATTAAGGGCCATTAGTAATCACATTATCAGTAAGCCACCGAAAGTCTGTTGTAACTAAGAAACCGTCAACCAAAACTACTTTCTTTAATATGTATTCTATATAGATATGCAAGTATTTATTAAATGAAATATAATGTTTAGTAGTGTGACAGTGTACTTTCGGTGACCAGTAATTTGTCTTAATTTTAATCACATAAAAGAACGTGGAATACAGATATCGTTAAAATTTGTAACTTGTTCAGTTCTGGTTCTGTTTTAACTGTTATTACTCAACTTAACGTAGTTTACTTTCTGTTATTGGATTAAATTTATGTTTTATCAGGGGTTAGACCTCGGATATCTCAATGATTTATAAATAAAATAACAACTATTTTCGTTGCCTTTGCTTTTTAAGCCTTTGCTGTTGCAACACGTTCTAAGGGACAAACTCTAGTTAATTGTCTTTCACGGAAACCGACTACTGGGTTTCACACAAAAACATCTCGACAGTTAACTGAATACCCTGTAGGAAGTCGAGGCTAGTTTGAAACGGCAACCACAGCTAGAGTGCTTGAAACCGCAGAGGTTTCACAGCAAGTATTCCTGGTATAACTGCACTCGCACTGTGTGATTACAGTCACCGCTTTATCTGTTTGTAATAACAATGCGAGGTAAGGTGCCACGTAATTTGCGAAGAAACACCTATCCTCAGGAGATAGTCATTTCGAGAGCTGCAACCAAGGTGAAAGTACGTTTGAACTATTTTAGGATATAATAGGTTTGATACTTGGCACGATAGGACATGCCTATAAATAAACGCAAGTGAATTCAGTACTTTAGAGAAAATATTCGCTGGATATTACTTGTGTCAGTTAAGACAATAGTTTACTCAGCATGTGAGAATAAGAAACATGGTATTTCTTCAGTGGACCTAAACTGTTCTAGGGTTCTAAAAGAGCCTAACGTTATTCGATTTAATTAAATGACCTAAAACAGTCACGGAATAAGTTATGAACTGTTCTGAAGTAACTGTGGATCAGATTTAGGAGAAACCAAACTCTATTTATACGCCACTCTACCTAAGCGTAGAAAGTAACAATCTAGTCCGACCGGTACTGATGTCTGGAAAACAAGGTTGGCCGTGTTCCAATTCCCCAGTTGATCACCGGCAAGGGATTCCGAGTTCTACACTACCAGCTTTCATTGAAGTGGCCTACAGGGCAGTTACGGAGTCCGCCTATGTGGTGCCTCAACTGAGCTGCAAAGTTTTTGAAATCCACTTTTTCTTTTTTACGAAAGTACCAAACGTGCATCCAACGTAACGGTCCAGGAAAAGAACCCAAAGCATCGCGCGTATTATAAAATACATTTTCGAAGCACTCCAACACAACCAAAAACGGCTTTTTTCAAAACGTCATACCAAAGAATAAACGAGTCATATACATATCGAAATACACAAGGGACCAACATTGAACCTTGCTACTGACTTTCCACCACTGAAATGATAGGGCCACCGCTTGGGCCCTGTAGGCACACGCATCACAACAATAACACTGCATTGTAAAAGCAGTTTCACAAGATCATATTTTTTTTTTCAAATTGCCTTAAATTTTTGTTGAATTTAGTTTATGACGTTGACGTGTGACGCCTTTTGGAATAGAAGCCTCGCTGGCCCCCTTCGCGAGCGCCTCCCAGTTGACTCGTCCCGTTGAATAAACCTGTTCCAGACTATGAAGGCGTGATGAAGTCATTGTGTGATTTACCGTCAAACCCCAGGCACCCAGTAGTCTGTGCCACTAAACATTCACAAAAGACGCTACGAACATTTAATGTGTTAACGTCATACGAACGTAGTGATCGCGGCTATTTTCTCTTTTCATTTCTTGAATGTCTCGCTTTCCTTAAAGATTTTCGTTTTGAACATGTTCTATATTTTCTTGCATCCAAAATTTCAGTCGCCGATCACAGCTTCTCTGACAATATCAATGGAAGTAATCTCGTAGTAATAGAGTTGTGTGCACGTATTTAAAGTTGTCACAAAATGAGGACACATACTTTTTTAAAAATATAATGTACAATAAAATTTAAAAAAAATTGTTGTGGTTTAACCAATTATTTTTGTGTCGTGCATGAGTAGCAGATATTCCTAAAAATTTACTATTGGCATTTTTTAAACAGGTTTCATTAAAAAGTTAGTGATAAATTTTCATGTGGACACTTGAAAGCTTATTGGAAGCAATTCATTGAAAGAAAAATGAAGTGATATTCGGTTCAATAAATTGAATTCCAATAAATGAATTTAATAAATATTTGATCATGTGAAAGCACTTTTAGTCTATCCAGAGACTGGCGCGTAGAGGCAATGACTCACTTGATGCCCTTGGTAGTGTCGCCCTTATCGCCTCCTTGCTTCTGTGCATCAAACACAGAAAATAACTCCAGGTAGACGGGCGATTTAAAAGTACATGTCCCCGAGATTTTTTTTTCCGCTTTCAAAGCACAGCGATACGGGTGACAATAACACGGGCGACCAGCGGTCCGTCACCCCTACGCGCAAGGTGCTGAATCTGCGTGCATTGCTTCCGCTGTTATGCTTCCCTGTGCAAAAAAAAACGTGTAACAGTGGTATTTTATTTCTCGCGATGAAAGCCCATAGTTACGACTATACCGTTTTGTTTTTCTGCCAACCTATTAGGAAAACTGGGTAAGCTCTACAAATGCTGTTTTTTAATACCATTTTCAGGACTTTTTCTTTTAGAATAAAATTAATATTATAAAAACAAAACTGTTCGGGCTTAGATAATGTTTTTTTTGACAAAAAGTAGTATTCATAGGACCTTTATTTGCTGAAATGCGCGTATACTCGCACACAATGAATGTACAGAAAATGTGTCCGGTCTATTAACTCTTAAAAAGACAAATTCCGCAATCACGTGACGAATACTACACGAAAAAACAGTTTTGTAGTAATTAATCAACAATAAAATAAGCCTACATCTACTGAAAATGCAAAAATTATATTTTTCTCCGTACCTGAGATAACTTTTTTTTAAAGCGACTTCCGTGGTCAGGCGCATCTTCAGACCATAAAGATTCGGGTTCGAATTCCGGATAACCCAAGAAAGTATTTTTATTTTTTTGCTTAGTGTGTATGTAACACACCCCTCCTCAGGATTACTCACCCGTCTTAAAACAAAGATGTTAAAGGAACCGTCATTAAATTAATAATACATTTCAGGTAAATCCCGCTTTTAAAGTATAATATTACATTAACATATTTCTTTAAACGCATTACTGTGTTATTAGTTATTTAATTGTTGTCAATGGAATTTTTGAGAACGATTATAACGAAGGCACTGTATTCCTTACTGGACGAGTAGTGGTGTCACCAATGAGGGAGAAACACGCTACCTGGAGATGGAGAAAGAAAGTTATTCCCATATCGCTAACGTCTAACATGACACCCGCAGAAAGGAGCTTAGCTGTTTCCGTCGATCGCTGAGCTCAAGTAAAAATTTTCTGTCCGCGAGGAAAAGGTCTTGCTGAATCAAGTAAAGTTTGTTTGGTGCAACCAAATTAATTGTTTGCATAGGGGCTATTTTTGTTGTTGAAACCAAATTATTTTGTTATTCTTGATTGTGTACCAGAAACTGTAATGTTTGGTTTATTCGTTTGGTTCCACGTACTTAAACAGTTTCGGTAAATATAGAGAATTAAAGCCCAACCAAGATTCGAACTCAGATAGTTTGTAATCGAGCGCTACACATTACAGCCTCAGCTAAAGCGATTGCTAATTAAACAGGAACGTGTTATTTAAATACAGATATTTCAAATACTAGACACCTCACGCAAACAATATTTCTAGATTTACAGTTTTATAAAATTGTTTATACCATTAGCTATTAAGCATCAATAAATGCAATAACAAACACTGTTACTATCCTGATCGTCACAAACACTACAAAGAATCTCTCGAGGTGTATTTTCGAACGAAGCCAATCAAAAGAGAGGCTAAACAAATCTATGCAGTTGACTCAACAAAATATTTTTTTGTTGAAAGTCTAATTTTTTTTTTGGCCCAACAGAGAGATTTTGTTTATCCAAGTGCGCATGTCATTAGATTAACAAAATTAATTTTGTTGGTTTTCACTCAACAAAATGTTTTGTTGGTGCAACAAAATATTTTTTTTTTGGCCCTATACAAACAAATTATTTGTTGGCTGGAATAAACCTTTCTCTGTGTGGGAGCTATTTTGTAATTATAACATTTGGCTTAGGACAGTGATGATGCTGTAATTTCACTGGTCGCAGTAGTTATAGAAAAAATAACCAAAGTAAAAAAATTAAAACGAAAAATAAATTAAAATGCTATAATAAAAATTAATTTATTTAAAAGAAACTTTAAGAAAATTATTAACGCAAAAAAAATTGTAGAAATGAGAATGTATTGTTTACAAAAAATTCAAGACAATTCTGTATTTTTCTAGTGCTGCTTCACATAAGTCGCATTTTTGTAAATATCGTGTTTGTTTTCGACTGGATAGTTTTTCTTCAACCAGACATACTACGTACGTAGCGCTTAGTACCTCGATCGACAGCTAGGTCATTAGAGACAGGGCAAATCGCTCAGACAAGCAAGGGCGAGAACGGACTCGGCTTTGTCCAGTAGTAGGTAATCATCCCGGCATTCGCCTCGAGTGTTTTTGGGAAACCATGTAAAACCGAAATCAGTATGGTTGAATCAGGATAAGAAAATAAGTCGTCCCGAATGCGCCACCTCGCTCGGCCCCTGACACATTTGCAATTTGCGAATTGTGTTTTTTGTTGTGCTGTTTCAAGCCTGTCGTATTTTCGTGTATTCTTTGTTTTATGTTGTTTTTTATCGATTGGATCATTTTCCTTCATCTTTACTTGGTTTCTTCCTAATATATTTTGGTATTTTTTCTAGCATTTCTTTGTTTTTTAAACTTACTTTTGTATGCTGCATATTTTAAATGATAAAGCGATGATTGAGATATCCTCACACAGGTATAAAAGTTGTGTTTTCTATCTGTTTGTGAGATATTTTTGTCGTGTTTTTTATTGTGTTGTCGAATATTTTCCGTGTTTATTTTTTGGTGGAAATATTTTTTCTCAGATTTTGCGTGAATATTAAAAAAAAATTGTTATTTTTTTTTGTATTTTTTGCATGATAATTTTTCGGCTGAACTGAGTTTGTAACTTCCTTTAAAAAATTTATTTACATAAGTATGACATTTTAATATATCATTTTAACTTGTTTTTAAATGAAATTTCTTTATTTCGAAACTTTGGTACCTTTAGTTGATTTTACCGTAACCAGCGTCACAAGTGGAGAAAGGTCAACAAACTTATGTGCGTGGTTCGTGAGGCAACGAATACCTTCCAAGTCAATATTCGTGAAGACGAAAAAATAATTGTACTATTTAATGTTTATTTTTGCGAAGGACAAGAGTGATATTTTAGACGTAACATACCAGGCGAGACTGAAGTTTACAAAAATGCAGGAAAATATAATTTTTTATTTATATCATAGTATGTGACGTCTATTGCCTCGAGTATAAAAACTAGACAGGAATGTCTAGCTTCTTCAGCGTGCTTTAAGATGCGGGATGGGAATAGGATACACGTGACAGGTATCTCGTCACCGTATTGCTCAAGGTATATTATTTTCGGTATTACCCTCTCTCTCCTGACGCGAAAACTG
The DNA here is from genome assembly GCA_002778355.1 of Clitarchus hookeri. Lineage (NCBI taxonomy): Eukaryota > Metazoa > Arthropoda > Insecta > Phasmatodea > Phasmatidae > Clitarchus > Clitarchus hookeri. Next base: position 370,417 of record NQII01001353.1, read on the forward strand.
GTTAAACCTGACCTTGACGAGTATTATTACCCGAGAGAAGTGTCATATGTCGGCGTCCCTGGATCAGTTACCTTGGCCGCAGCATTCTCGCCAGGTGCAGTCACAGGAAGTTATACTCGATGACTTGGCAGACGTCGCACGAGAATAAAGCAAACTGGGAGGAAGATACCACCTGAGGTCGTCAAGTGATCACGATAAAAGTAAACAGACAGCGATGTTCTGATGAAAGACACTGCTGGTAAAAAAAAAACACTAATAGACTTCTAAACTACATGAAATAGTAGTCTTTAAATTCGTTGATTTGTTTACAGCACATTTCTTTTTTAAGATACGTCCTTTTTAAATTTTGTTGAATAAGATTGGGATTTCTTGAGGTCAAGTATTTCCAACTCTTTCGCAAGAGAGTTCCACAAGGAAGACTGGTTCAGAGACATCCTATACGCATTCTCAACAAAAATCATGAACTTGTGCTTGAAGCGTAGCCACCTAGACAACGGGATCTATCAGAGAAGAAGTGAGCCAAATAATAGACACCTTACGAGCAAGAGAAATGTAATTTCTGTGGTTAAATGCACCGACTTCTTGTCGCAAAAATTTTCATTGAGAAAGAGCAAGCGAATACAATTATTGACTTTTAACGGTGTATTGAGCACTTTTGAATTTGGCGTTCGAAACATGTTACTACCTTCACCTGCATCACACTGACTGGCATGCATCCAGTAAAGTTAGTAACGACGAAGGAAAAAAAAGTAACGTTAAATTAAAAATGTTAGGTAAATATTCGTGAATACTGCAACAAACCCTTTTGATTTCTATATTTCTAATGCACGTAAGTGTAAAAATGAGCAAATTTGAAAATTATTCACTGTTCTGATAATTTTGCTGTTTCACTTGACCGACGCATGAACAAAAGAACGAAGCCCATGCCAATGTTTGTTTTACTTAAGGTGGAAGAAGACACAACGTGCATACAATTACACCGGAGAGCCAAAAAAAAAAAAAGAAAAAAAAAAAACTGGTATGGGCGTGCGTATGCAAATAACAGAGGTATGGAACCAATCAGAGTAACGCGATGCGGTCGGCAGCTAGATCGGTTACTGCTGCTACAATGGCAGGTTATCAAGAGTTAAGTGAGTTTGAACGTGGTGTTACAGTCGGCGCACGAGAGATGGGACATGTCATCTCCGAGGTAGCGATAACATTTGGATGTTCGCGTACGACCATTTCACGAGTGTATCGCGAATATCGGGAATCCGGTAAAACATCAAATCTTCAACATTGCTGCGGCCGGAAAAATATCGTGAACAAACGGGACAAACGACGACTGACGAGAATCATTAAACGTGACAGACGTGCAACCCTTTCTCAAATTGGCGCAGATTTCAATGCCTCCTGCATACCTTCAGACATTAGTCGAGTCCATGCCACGTCGTCTTGCGGCACTTCTGCGTGCTCGCGGGGCCTTGCACGATATTAGGCAGGTGTACCAGCTCTTTTTTTTTTGGCTCTTCAGTGTAGTTCTTAATCAAATTTACGACATTATTAATTGCAACGAAAAAACAGCGTGTCCTCGCGTAGGCCTACTGAAGAGAGTGGGACAGGCTTGCCAGATTTTTAGAAATTAATTTCCTGACATGTTGCATGAAATTTCCGTATTATTGGATCAATTTCCATACGATGTTATCATATGGTAAATTTTTCTTCAACCCATACGTTAGATCTAAGAAACCAAATACAACATCGAGTAACCATGCTGCGGACACTACTTTTCGTGAAGCCGAATTAAAAGTGCAAAAACTAAACATACTCCTTAAAAAAAAAAAAAAAAAAAAAAAAAAAAAAAAAAANGAACAGAAATATCTTTAAAACAAGACTTTGTTAATGAATTTTCCGCATTTTAGCGCAAGGAAGTATTGTTCTATCCGTACGCTATAGAAACAAACAAAATTCCACATGCTCTCTAAAACCGAACAGTTAAAATTACTCCGAATCGGTGAATTTGAATGTAGATTTGTTGAAACTGTTCCACTTGAATCAGTAAAATTCTACTGATCAATTTAGTTCCTGGTATTCACTGATTAAACAGTTATTTATAATGATTCCTAGTGAATTGTATTGAGTTGGCTGTAAAACTTAGTGAATTCTACTGATTAGCCAGTAGAAAACAGCTCATTAACTGAAGATTCAATAAAATAATTCTGCTGATTGAAATCACTGATTAAGATTTAGAGGACAAATACAGAAATTTCCGTTAATCTGGCGACTTTCTCAGAGAACATAATGCCACGTTACGAAATTTTCAAAATTTCGTTAAACATTTTAAAATAAAACTTACGGGAGAAAAATGGACAAATCCAAGATGGCGGGGATTGATCTCCCTTAATGGCGCTGCCTCCCAAGCCTGCAGCCACAGCGTTTAAATAGGGAATCAATGTAAAAGACATTTCTTCTCAGTGCATCAATTATAAAGATAACTGTTTCAAACAAAAAATATTCTACTGTTCATAGTAAACTGAGCACTAATTGTATGCACGTTGTGTATTCTTCCGCCTNGTTTCAAACAAAAAATATTCTACTGTTCATAGTAAACTGAGCACTAATTGTATGCACGTTGTGTATTCTTCCGCCTTATGTAAAATTAACACTGTTATGGGCCTCGTCATTTTATTCATGCGTCGGTCAAGTGAAACTGTGAAATTTTTAGAAAAGTAAATATTTTACTAATTTGCTCATTTTTTACTCTCGATGCGTTGAAAAAACAGGAAGCGAAATAAATAATTTAAGTTAACACAAATAGTTTCATAACACTTTTTATTCGACGTTAAGAATAGAAACTACTTTCCCTATGTCGTTACCAACTTTACTGGGCGCATGTCACTCAGTGCGCTTGTTAAAAAATACACAGGTAGGAGCAGCGACTTTTTGCTAAGGTTGATTTCAAAAGTGCTCACTTTATCGCGAACAGCCTTTATCACGACGTTTCTTAAGGAAAAATTAATACGTTTATACATCTCACCAATATTTGTGTTTTAATTTTTAAATAAAATTTAATATTAATATTTACATTTTACGAAAAAAAAAAACCCCAATAAATTTTTTTTTATTTAAGTGGCATGGAAGACGTAATTGGGAAGCTCACCGATGTCGCACTTGTAGAAGGTGAGCTCCTCGACGGGCATCTTGAGGGCGGCGAGGTTGGCCAGCCCCACGGACATGGAGGCGAGGTTGGTGTTCTCACAGCGCACGCGCAGACCGTCGTCGCCCCCGCGCACGCAGTCGCAGGGATACAGCAGCAGCGGCTTGTCCGGGCAGGCGTGCCGCGGGCCCGGCGGCACGTACTCCGCCGTCGACAGGCGTGCCACCAAGGCCACCGCCACCAGGCACCACCACCAACACTCCTGCATCGCTGTGTACCTAGAACATAGACAACCACCATTCACATCACCAGGGGTTGCGGCGGTCGCTCCCGGGCGTTCGCGCGTGGGTGCCGTTTCCTGTTCTCCACTGCCATTGCATTCCGGGGCGCCACTCGGTACCCGCCTCGTTCCACCCTCGTCGGCTCTGGGACCCTCTCCACTCCACTCGACGCCGCCATCACCCTGGGACTTCTCGTCTCCTGGTGCGCATCGCGGTCGGCGCTAAGGATCCAGTGGCTCCATTCTCATTTCATCTCCTGTTTATCTCGAGCAGATCCACGTCGTTGAAACAATGAGCGGTGTGGCAGTTGCCATGGCACGAAGTGTATCCAAAGAATACCAACATCATAGAGGCGGAATAGCCACTTACACCAAGAACTCCAGCCGCGCACACCAGAAAATTAACGCCAACGCCATTCGCCGATAAGCTTTTAGTAACTTACTTGCCAGCCGGCAGCCCAGGCGATAGAGAATTTTTCGCACCATGCAGTAGCCAATTAGCCACAAGGCCAGTTCCCGAAGCCTCGCGTAGCCAATCAGAGAATGGGTACGCTATTTCGTCTCTGTGTACTTATATACTATGTAGTGTAGTAGTGACCTGCCCATCAGGATATCGTAAATTCTGCTGAGCCTGCCTGGCGATGTTTGACGTAATTGGGAACCCTATAAGCGCGACATTCAATGAGAATCGCTCCCCAGGTTCCGCCAAAGATTTTCGCACTTGGGAAACGTGGCGGACGTTGCCGTCAACCTATGGATTTCATCGCGGTACTACCGCCTCCCCAAACGTTGCATGCTGCTACCTATTTCACTAAAATAAGCGCTGAAAACCTCAACTGTTGCAGCGTCGCCCAGATCTCTCCTGCCATATTTGCTTTCGTACATACTTAAAATGCCTACTTATTTTACTTTTTTAATGGATGTTTTGAGTGTCCCTGAACTGCAACAAGCCCTCAGTAAGGAAACACTAGGCATTCAAGATAGGGGAAGGAATTGGCCAGGGCCTGTAGTAAATAACCATCCCAGTATTCGCCTGGAGTGATTTCGGGAAACCTCTTTAAAACAGTAATCAGGATGGCCGGACCTGGAATCGAATCTGGGTCCTCACAAATGCGAGATAATTGTTTTATCACTACGCCACCTCGCTCGCTTATATTATCCGGTGTTAGACATCGCACGGGATCGTAGCATTTCCGATTGTTAAAACTTTTGTAAATGTTGTGTTTTTAACATTTATATTTAGTCGACCTGCTCATATTAAGCAAACTGATGTTCGCCTGCTGCGCAGGTCCACAATATCGACTCTCTAGTTGACAGTAGAACTGTCAAAATCACGTGTTCAAACTGAGACGCGGACATTACCTTGCATCTGTTTATTTGAATAGACCCATGGTTTTAATTAATAAAAAAAAATATTTTACATGCTTTGAAATACATCTTTGTTTCATATATCTCACTCAGAGGAGGTATAATAACATTTAAAATAACGTAATTATTTATAGGCTGTTCACGGTAAATTGAGCACTTTTTAGGCCGTAGTTACATTTTTCCTATCAGCCATTTTTTTTTATCCTTCCACCACATTTTAAAATAAATATTGCCATGCAGGTAATAAAAATAGTGTATATATTTTACCGTTCTCGAAAGTAAACGTCTAAAGCTACAATAAAAAATATTTATTGGCTATTCTGTCATATGAGAGGGCTTCAGAATGTGCTCACTTTACCGTGAATAGCCCATGAGCTGTGTGAGATCCTGTAGAGCAAGCCATATTGTTTTCGCAGTTCACTTTTGAGAATCAAAAACTGCTCTCTGCTCACCTGGCATGCTTTCTTTTTTCCATATTAACTCTAGGAGAACCTTTAGCTACAACACGGTCACGGCTAGTTCAGAACTTTCTGAATCTACCTTCAAAAAGTATACACATCGCAACCACTTAATTGCATACCTGCAGTAATGCTGGAATTGGTAAAACACCTTATTAAAACTACAATGTTTAACCCTTAGACAGGAAATTTTTTTTTTTCATGTTTACAAAATAATTTCTTTTACGGACCGGCTTATTCTAGAGATCTTAATTCTTCCTTTTGTCTACGTTACACATTTTTCTGTATATTTTTTCAAGTTTGAACGTATAAAGAATTGCTTCCTTCAACTTTTAGCGGTGTAAGTTTATGCCATAGTGGTGAACTGGAGATTCCTCTACGTGGCACCAGTTCGACGGACGTAACGGACACTCTCACACAAGGTGGCTAGCGGGAGCGCACGCAAATGTTTTTTGGAATTTTCCAAATTNGACGGACGTAACGGACACTCTCACACAAGGTGGCTAGCGGGAGCGCACGCAAATGTTTTTTGGAATTTTCCAAATTTCTACAATAAAAAAATTAATGTTTTGGTTTAAGAATTTTGTATTGAAGTAGGTTTACGTTTTCAATATGTATACAGTGGACATGGAAGCGTGAATGCTAATCATTAGGTCCACCGTCAGAATTCTGCAATTTCCCCAACAGCCTTGCATCACTGTACACACCCCCTAACCATACAAGAGCCCATTTGCACAATTATTCACTCGGTTTCTCTGAAGTATGAGAATTATAGAATCCATTTTATGTAGTTGTTCCCAATCGAAAATAATACACATGCTATTTAATAGGCCCCACCATACAGTGTAAATGTGAATTCATGTGATAAACGTCGCTACATGCAACGTCCATTGGCGTGAATGCATTCTTATAGTTAACTACGAGAGAAGAATAACATCGTCCCCAGTGGCGCAATCGGTTAGCGCACGGTACTTATAAGACAGTGTCCGGGCAATGCCGGGGTTGTGAGTTCGAGCCTCACCTGGGGAAGTGAATTTTGCCCCAAGCCGCATGAAAGATCTTTAAAATTATGCTACGACAAATGGGAGTTATAATAAATTAATTGCTGAAATTTTCTACGACGTGCAGGCCGATTTGTAACGCATTTCGTCAGAAGTATCTTTGTGGTTGACTCACGTAGTTTTACACTGCACACAAATTAAAGGCCCTTTTGCTAACGCAAGAAAGCCATGTGTTATTTGTAAACAATGTAAAAAAATATAACATCCTATTAGTTAGGTACAGTAAAAAAACATATTTTTTTNCCATGTGTTATTTGTAAACAATGTAAAAAAATATAACATCCTATTAGTTAGGTACAGTAAAAAAACATATTTTTTAAGATAAAAACATGATCGTATAATGTTACATATGCACGGAAATTTATGTAAATATTTGTTGTTAGTAACTAATTTTATTTATAACACATTTTTATAACTAAATCTAGGAATATTCCAATACAGAAAGCTCAAGTGACAAAATGAAAGACAGGAACATACATTCTTATATACAATATAGTGTTGGTTTGAAAAATGTTTTCGGAAACAGTTCCATACAAATCAAAATGGCGGAGAAACAAGCACCAATCGACTGGTAACACATGTGGCCAGCGTTCGGGAGTTTCGTGTTCGATCCTGGCCGACTGCAATGGGGATAGTTTTTCCCGAGAGGACTTTATCATCAACACTACAGGAAAATACCTGGAAAGAAAACCTTTCCAGTTCCTCCTCAGTGGTCAGCTCATTTGCACGAAAGGAAATAAAATTGGTTCTTACTCATGCAGGTAATATTATTATTGTTATAATTTAACCAGGGGCTAGATGCTAGCCTCCCAGCCGCTGAGGTGCCCCGTTCGATACCAGGAATGGCTGACACTGTCATGATGTAGGAATTTTCTCGGACTGTTCCCGTTTCTTCTTTCTCCCTTCTCCGTTCCAATGCTGCTCCATCCACATCACGTCGTTCTCATGAACATCCGCTCTCCGGGATTGCTGGAGTGACAAAGTCTGTCTCTCGGGCAGAGCAGCCTGCTCACATCNCTCATGAACATCCGCTCTCCGGGATTGCTGGAGTGACAAAGTCTGTCTCTCGGGCAGAGCAGCCTGCTCACATCAGCGGCACTTCTCACATCCATTACGACCCTTCCTGAAGGCGGGAACTATATGTAGACGTACATTATTATTACGCAAGGTGATGTAACGTTTTCGTGTGAAGAAATCCGAGGATGCAGTCGGTGGTAAAGGACGAGTGCGCTCCGCAATGCATATACTAAACAGGCAGGGGCATGCCGTCANCTCATGAACATCCGCTCTCCGGGATTGCTGGAGTGACAAAGTCTGTCTCTCGGGCAGAGCAGCCTGCTCACATCATCGGCACTTCTCACATCCATTACGACCCTTCCTGAAGGCGGGAACTTCATGTAGACGTACATTATTATTACGCAAGGTGATGTAACGTTTTTCGTGTGAAGAACTCCGAGGATGCAGTCGGTGGTAAAGGACGAGTGCGCTCCGCAATGCATATACTAAACAGGCAGGGGCATGCCGTCATTTTAATGTCGGGAATTTGGGTGGGGTTGAAGGTGCTGGGGAGGAGCCAAGATAAACAGAGATCACCACCATCATCTATGATTTCATATCAACGAGTTTAATGCGGACTGTGGTTTTTCTGCTTTATTATTTATCAATCCAATATGAGGAATTTATCATAACATTCTGCTGTTCATGGTGATATTAAGACGCTTTAAAGCATTACTTCAGGGACGCTGAAACTAATGCGCAAATTATTTTTTTTATAAATATATTGTCTGCAATGAACATTAAATTTAGAAATACTACATCACCTAGCTGACGCAGTCTTTCGTGACATGAGAAATCGCCAGATAACTTGGCGTAGCTTTGGTTACTTAAGAATGCTTCCTATACGTATGCACTCGTTCGTACTTAATCAGCAACAGCTCAAAATATGCAAGAAATAAGTTTCCCTTTATTCTAAAGCCGTTGGAAAACATTTTCGAAGTAATGTACATAGTCAAATAAACGTACATTTCTAGTGGAAACTTGATTATCTTTCAGAGAGCTGACTTAATGTTTTAGATCATGTCCCTCCTGGCCCTCTATAAACGCAAGTGTGACCACGGGGTAATCCGGTTACGGAAAAGACCACCCGTAAGAAAANTTGACTTAATGTTTTAGATCATGTCCCTCCTGGCCCTCTATAAACACAAGTGTGACCACGGGGTAATCCGGTTACGGAAAGGACCACCCGTAAGAAAAGCGATAAAACACACTGATCTCCCCTGTGGATTACAACCCCAAAACATGTGATACAGTATNGACCACCCGTAAGAAAAGCGATAAAACACACTGATCTCCCCTGTGGATTACAACCCCAAAACATGTGATACAGTATGGCTCACAACATTTATCGTACTGTTTGTTGGTTTCATTGTACCGCAGATACACCAAGGCTTCGTCACACTGCATGTTAAATTAAGGCGTTGGCTCATGTATCCTCTTAAAATGGAATCATCCGTTATCAGAACATAAGCTGGCTTTGGGCACGCCTATGTCTACAACTAAAGGGTATTCGCGATAAAGTGAGCACTTCTTAAGACCCTGCTAAATTTTTCCTTTCAGCCCATTTATATCTTTCTGTCACTTTTTAATACGAACATTGCCAGGAGACTAATAAACACGGTGTACAAATTTCCTCACTCACGTAAGTTAACGCCTGAGGCTGCAATAAAACACATTCCTTAGAGAACGCCTGTTAGGAGGGCCTTAAAAAGTGCTCACTTTACCGTGAATAGCCTTATCAGTATGGGGAGCCAATTACCCCCTGCCCTACTGTGGCTGCATCACTTTGTATAATTAAGGTTTGTTCTCTTTAGGTTGGGAAGCTTAATGTTAATATTTTGGCAAAGAAAAATCTTATCTGCGAGGTAGTATATGGTGTTGCATTTGAACCTAATATACTCTGTTTTGAGTGTAAACAAACGGGATGTATACAATTTTCTTAAAATAAATATCNGTTGCATTTGAACCTAATATACTCTGTTTTGAGTGTAAACAAACGGGATGTATACAATTTTCTTAAAATAAATATCATATTTTTTAATATTCCTATTTGTATTTTGTCAGAATATACGTAAAAAAAATTTTTTTTCTTCACATTAAGGGTAAAATTTAACAAAATACAGTATGGTATTGATTTATATTCGACCTTCCGTGGTGCAGTCGGNGTTGCATTTGAACCTAATATACTCTGTTTTGAGTGTAAACAAACGGGATGTATACAATTTTCTTAAAATAAATATAATATTTTTTAATATTCCTATTTGTATTTTGTCAGAATATACGTAAAAAAATTTTTTTTTCTCTTCACATTAAGGGTAAAATTTAACAAAATACAGTATGGTATTGATTTATATTCGACCTTCCGTGGTGCAGTCGGTTGGTGCGCCGTCGGTCTGGGATACGGGAGGCTCTGTGTTCAAATCCCAGGTAAGACATGGGTGTGATATTAAGTTAGGTTACAAGTCAGTTTCTAAACCGTCCCCTGATAAGCCTTTAGGCATAACACCGGGGGACGTAAATAAGCCTTTTCCAATTCCAATCCAAATTATTTAGCAAAACTTCGCAATACGCCATTATTGTATTAAAATGTGTCAACAGATTCGAAAAATTCCATTTTACGACAGCTATCTTTATTTTGCCCTTAAATTCATATTTTTTTCTTTACTAAAAAGAACAAGTTTAAGAAAACTCAGTGCGAAACACAATTGCGTTTTTACTGTTCGCTTTTGTAAACACCACTTGAAGCTGCAAAATAGTTACAAAACAAAGTTAATATTTTGGAAGGAGTTTGTATCACAATCCAAACCTAACACAAAATGTTACATACAAATAAACGGAATTTCTCCGTTTACCACCATATTATTAAAAGTGATCTCTTTCGAACATCAGCGCACCTGCCGACGGAAATTGTCCCTATGTATGCCTAGCTCTCATAAGAAATCTCGCTTTGTTGCCAGCCTGAGTAGAATAGACCTTATACATGTTAAAGGCTGTTCGCGGTAAAGTGAGCACTTTTGAAACCAATCTTTGAAAAATGTCACTGCCCCTACCTGCATATATTTTGACTGGTACACTGGTTGTCATGCGCCCAGTAAAGTTGGCAACGACGGAGGGGAAGTAGTTCCTTGTCTTAACGTTAAATTAAACGAGTTAAGTAAACATTCGTAAATGCCAATTTTTTTTCTTTTATTTTCTGGTTTTATTGCATTAAAAGTAAAAGAATAAGAACATTGATGAAATATTAGTTTTTAAAATTCATAGTTGCCTTGACCGAAGTATGAACAGAGTGATCAGGTTCATGGCAATGTTAATTTTACAAATGGTGGAAGAATACGCAATGTGGATACAAGTAGATATTAAGCAGGGCTTTCAGAAGTGCTCAGTTTACCGTGAACAGTTTATAGGTGCAGGTGTGGCAGAAGTGTTGTGCAATTACCCGACCTGAGCGCATCGTATAAGATGTTGCGGCGGTCCATCGTGCCCACACCACCCGGAGTCGACGACCTCCCCATCCCACGACGAGCGATGGCATTCGAGAGGTCACTGGTCACCCACACGCAACGCCCCACACCCGCTCGCCGCCTCAACAAGGCGAGATTAGTCATAACAAACATTACCTGAAACTGACGAGTGTACATGTAAGGTTGACGAGGAAGAGAGTCCTTAACGACTCACAGATATTTCTGGTAAGGGCACACCGATGGAGGGGAAGGGGGTCACAGGGGTAATTATNAGGGTGATTATTTGCAGAAGATGCGTTAGTAGACATATTATGCCGATCCGAGGACAAGGGATGGAGGCTGCAGATCTGCGGATCCATTTTGGATACCACAAACTTTCCATACAAAACCACTTGTTTTACCCCAAAAATCACTTCAGAAATCAATTAGTTTACCCAAAAATCACTTCCCCCTCAAAATTTTTCTTTTCCCCCCAAACTTTCCTCANCCCTCAAAATTTTTCTTTTCCCCCCAAACTTTCCTCAATTTACAAAAATTGCAATAAAAGTGCTTGCTCTTTAATGTGGATAACTGGAAGGCCCCGAAGGTCAGTTTTTAAGCCATTTGAAAGATTTGGCGTGCTTGCTTAGTACTTGTAGGCCATAATCCCCTCATCCAACCCTAGTCAAGCTCACCTCACCCCCTTCCCCCAAACATGAAAAATCAAGAAAAATTACAAAAATATAAAAAAAAAATCTTAAAAATCTAGGAATATATAATGTTAACCACACATTCCCCCCATCACCCCAACAAACTACCTACCCACCCCTTCACCCAAATCCACCAAGTTACAAAAATTCGGGAATTATCGAAAAAAAAATTGATTCTAAAATTCGAAGAACATATCACGTTAACCTCACACTCAACTCATCCCCTCTCCACCCCCACCCCTAGCAATTATTATAAAATATAAAAAAATTGCAAAAAAATTCAAAAAATTGAGAAACTTATAATGTTAACATCACACTCATCCCACCACCTCAAGCCAAATTTTTTAATTTATGTAATCCAAGCCACCAAACAAGTAAAGACTCTGCAAAAGTATGATATAATGATAGTATGGATAAGCATCTAACAACATTTTTAAAAGCATAGTTGTCTATGGTTTACGAACCAAAAGTGCTAGGCCCTTGAGACTTGTAATTTACGAGGGCAGCTCGGGTGATAAGTCATATCTTGTGATCTTTTCAGACATAAATCCTCTNCCTTGAGACTTGTAATTTACGAGGGCAGCTCGGGTGATAAGTCATATCTTGTGATCTTTTCAGACATAAATCCTCTTCCTTCTCAATCCTCACCAATTCTCCGCAATCCTCCCCAATCCCCACCAATCCTCCTCTGCAATCCTCACNCCTTGAGACTTGTAATTTACGAGGGCAGCTCGGGTGATAAGTCATATCTTGTGATCTTTTCAGACATAAATCCTCCTCTTCCTTCTCAATCCTCACCAATTCTCCGCAATCCTCCCCAATCCCCACCAATCCTCCTCTGCAATCCTCACNTCCTCTTCCTTCTCAATCCTCACCAATTCTCCGCAATCCTCCCCAATCCCCACCAATCCTCCTCTGCAATCCTCACCAATCGGCACCACAGTTAGCAACGCATGCAACAGTATGCACCACATGCACCACAGTCAGCCCCACATGCACTGCAATCAGCACCACACACACCACAATAATCACATCATGCACTGCAGTTACCACCGCATGCACCACACTTAACACCACTGCAATCAGCACTGCATGTTCTGCAATCAGCACCACAATTAGCATCGCACACACCGCGATGAGCATCGCACGTGCCGCATGCACTGCAATCAGCACCGCATGCACCACAACTAGCATCGCATGCACTGCAGTCAGCACTACATGCATCACAATAAGCACCACATGCACCACAATCAATACTGCAAGCACCACAATCAGCACCACAAATATTTTATTTTTCACATATTCCATACATTATAAATTAGCATTTCACAAGTGCTTACTGCTTGTAACGACTGCTGTCTCGCCTGTACCCAGTATGGTTGATGAAGGTATCACTGCTATCACATGGTGTTTTCAATTGGGATAAATAACAATGCATTTCCCTCCGTTCAGTGAACAAGCTCGGGTATGGATAAATTGGGTGACACAATAGCGGGAAAATGTAAGTGCTCTCGATAAAGAGCTGAGAAAAACCAGGCACACCCATGAATTAATTCCGGCAGATGAAATCATTAATCTAAGAATTTGCTGTACAATATCAGGCAGCTTATCATTCAGAAAGAGTGCTGACAGTCAACAGGATGTTTTACTGTGTCGAGTTCAGGGAGAAAACATGTAAGATAAACGAAAACGAGACGAAGTGAAATTGAAAGGCACGGGAGCAAACTGAGAATACCCATGTACATGCTCACATGCACAAGCTATATATAGTAAATTTAATTCACAGTGATGTTGATAACTGTGTATTTTCTGGGAACCTGTGCTTGTTCGAACAGGAAATGCGGGTTTTCATAGTGTGTGAACATGGTACATGGGTTTTCTGGGTTTGCTCACACTTTTGGTTTGTAAACCATAGACAACAATGCTTTTAATAACGATTTTTAGAATTTTTTTTNTCTGGGTTTGCTCACACTTTTGGTTTGTAAACCATAGACAACAATGCTTTTAATAACGATTTTTAGAATTTTTTTCGATCATTCCTGACTTTTTGTGACTGGGTGGATTGCAGTGAGGGTGTGGGTGGTTGGTTAGGGTGGTAGGGTGAGTGTGAGGTTAATGTAATATTCCTAAATTTTTTTAATTTTCTTAATTTTTTTATTTCACAAGAATTGCCAAAAGGTGTGGGGTGGAGAGGTGGTGAGGGGATGGTGATGGTGGGGTCAGCAAAAGAAGGGCATNTCTGGGTTTGCTCACACTTTTGGTTTGTAAACCATAGACAACAATGCTTTTAATAACGATTTTTAGAATTTTTTTTCGATCATTCCTGACTTTTTGTGACTGGGTGGATTGCAGTGAGGGTGTGGGTGGTTGGTTAGGGTGGTAGGGTGAGTGTGAGGTTAATGTAATATTCCTAAATTTTTTTAATTTTCTTAATTTTTTTATTTTACAAGAATTGCCAAAAGGTGTGGGGTGGAGAGGTGGTGAGGGGATGGTGATGGTGGGGTCAGCAAAAGAAGGGCATCTAATGTTTTTAGTCGATTTTTAGGTTTTGTTTTAGATTTTTGTGATTTTTCTTGATTTTTCAATATTGCGTAGTAGGAAGGGGGTGATGTAAGCTTGGCTAGGGTGGGGTGAGGGGTGGTGGCCTACAAGTATTAAGCAATCCCCCCAAATCTTTCAAATGTCTCGAAAATTGACTTTCGGGGGCTTCCAGTCGACAGCATTATGTAGCAAGCAATTTGTTTTCACAAATTTTTGGAAATTTAGAAGCGTTTGGGGGAAAAAAGAAAAATCTTGAGGGGAGAAAAGTTATTTTTGGGTAAACCACTTGATTTATGAAGTTATATTTTGGGTAAAACAAGTGATTTTGTAGGAAAAGATAGCAAAATCCTAGATGGCGATGGATCCACAGATCCGCAACCCCCAGCCATTGTCCTCGTATTGGCATACTCTATCTACTGGCGTGTTTTCAGAACTTGGAACTTCTGAATTAGCTTCAAAATTTCCTGTGAATTTATTACAGTTCNTCTATCTACTGGCGTGTTTTCAGAACTTGGAACTTCTGAATTAGCTTCAAAATTTCCTGTGAATTTATTACAGTTCTGCTTGATCCAGAACAGTTTAAATTCTGCAAAGATTTCTGCATTGAAGAACTACTGTTTCTGTATCAGATGCAGAATATTCTGCCGTGGAAGTCGTCTTTATAGTTAGTTGTAAATACAAGCATAGACACGACTACAGTCTACTGGGGGGAAAAANTCTGCCGTGGAAGTCGTCTTTATAGTTAGTTGTAAATACAAGCATAGACACGACTACAGTCTACTGGGGGGAAAAAATTAGCTTACAAAAACTGAGCAAATTGATATGACTCACTTTGAAGACAATTTTGGAGTTTTTTGTGTAGGCGNAAAAATTAGCTTACAAAAACTGAGCAAATTGATATGACTCACTTTGAAGACAATTTTGGAGTTTTTTGTGTAGGCGAATTTGCTTCCAACAACCTTATAGTCTTAGTGGGAGTATATGTCTTAAAATAGATTAAGTCACATCACACTCACAAAGTAACGGCTGCCTTGTTAGAAATATAAGCGACCTACATGTAAAGTAAATTCATCAGCTGAGTGAACCACCAATTTTACTTGTATGCACCTTCAGGATGACTGCCAGGTTCACGTTTATGAAGTCGTAATATATTTGGCCGAGCTCCATTGTGTAGTTTATTAGAAACCATACCTCATGTAACCTTGATAAGGCATTAACCTAAAAAAAATTTTAGATTTATATTTGTGTTTTAATTCGTAAGATGAACATACTCCCCTAATCACTTACTTACATGAAAACCACAAAAAAATAGTACTTTTGGTTTGCAAGACTACCTCAATTTCCAAACAAACCTGTTTATCAAAAGGAGTATCAAAGACACGAAACAATTAAACATTTCTCTCTACTGGTGAAAAACANCCAAACAAACCTGTTTATCAAAAGGAGTATCAAAGACACGAAACAATTAAACATTTCTCTCTACTGGTGAAAAACGTCCTTTGTGATTTAAGTTTTTCTTACTAATGAGACCACAGATGGGAAATAATGTCACCGTTCAGCGAGACGAGGCGATGCCGGCGCTGCGGAATTGACTGAACACAATGGTGAAGTGAACGTGGGTACCGTGAGATAACATTGGGGAAAATTCGTTCATTCGGAATAGCGGGGCCTTCCACACCATCGCGGAACCAAANCCAAACAAACCTGTTTATCAAAAGGAGTATCAAAGACACGAAACAATTAAACATTTCTCTCTACTGGTGAAAAACATCCTTTGTGATTTAAGTTTTTCTTACTAATGAGACCACAGATGGGAAATAATGTCACCGTTCAGCGAGACGAGGCGATGCCGGCGCTGCGGAATTGACTGAACACAATGGTGAAGTGAACGGGNCAGATGGGAAATAATGTCACCGTTCAGCGAGACGAGGCGATGCCGGCGCTGCGGAATTGACTGAACACAATGGTGAAGTGAACGGGGGTACCGTGAGATAACATTGGGGAAAATTCGTTCATTCGGAATAGCGGGGCCTTCCACACCATCGCGGAACCAAACCGCGCCATATTGGACACGTGTTTTCTAGCTTGTTTAGGACTATGTTTTTTTTTTAAAGAAAATTCCGAAAGTATTTCTATGCCCAAATAGCTACCTTACACAACAGTACAGGCATAAAGACTAAACTACGAACTCGTATTTACGTCACAATATTGATTTTGCCAAATTTTGGCAGGATTAATATTGTTTTGTAATGATGAGTTCGTACTTCCCTTGCACTGTAAATCTTTTTGTACTTTTACGAGAGAACTCCTTAAAAACCTAGTTGGCAAAAAAATCATTTTTAGAACTACAAACAATTTTATTGTTAAATCTGTAAAACATATAATTGTAAAATGAGTACTTTTTTTCCCTTCTAGAAAACAAATAACAGAGAGTATATATATATATATATATATATATATATATAATTCACAAAATATAAAACCATTTACACCTCGTCACCACGGCGACTTGAATCCACATCCCTAGAGTTATTACCCCACGCCCTTGACCACAAAACAAACTTGACTTACGAACCTTACAATTATTTTTCTAGTGAATATTGCAGCAAATACCTACTAAATAAAAGTGAACCTATTCGGTTAAGANCGAACCTTACAATTATTTTTCTAGTGAATATTGCAGCAAATACCTACTAAATAAAAGTGAACCTATTCGGTTAAGAAGAACGCATTTAGTTCATTTTAAGAGTAGTTTGTAGACATGAAACATTAACAGTTAATGAGAAACAGCGTCTCGTTTTTAAAATTTTAGTAGTTTTAATGTGATTATAAGAGTTGTTTTAAGGGTTTTAAGTTAATAAAAATTGCAATACATATATTTTTGCACGCAAATACAATTTACTTCACCCCTAGTTTTTGCACAAACAGCTGTATACGGTTTTACGTTGAGTGTCCGCCATTCTGCTTGAGTTCGTTGAAACGGGTCAGTATAGTACAGACATTTCTTCAGGTCTATTACAAACACTGCTTTTGTAGTTTTACAAACTAAATNTGAAACGGGTCAGTATAGTACAGACATTTCTTCAGGTCTATTACAAACACTGCTTTTGTAGTTTTACAAACTAAATCATTTTAAAAGAACATTTTTTGTAAAGCTACAAACATTTGCAAAATTACAATCATTTTCTCAGTAAAAATTACAATTTTTTTTTTTTAACAGCGTGTGTTGTCTGTATTGCAGCGTAAGGTAAATCGTTCCTTGGGTTACGGGTACTTTAGGGATTTTCTTTCTTAAAATTACAAACATGCTAGAAAAACCAAAAATTCAATATGGTGGGAGAAGGTTCCAATAAGGAATGGGAAATCTTGGGTATAGTCTATTCGAAGGTCTTTCACACTTTTTGAATCTTACCTTTGGAAAATCACCCCGTATGACGTGTTTGGTTGTTTATTAAATAAGTAATGTTTCAAAAGCGTATTATACCTCTGTTAACATAAAATAATATTATATTTCATCAAATTAAAGTTTTACAAATATTTTATTTATACATTTTAATATTTAATTTATAAATAAAAATTTATAAAAACAGTAATAAAACATGTGTGTTGGGAGCGCCTAGTAAGAAATAGTTCTCATACGAGTGCGCACGAATTCGGTGCGTTGTCCTTTTGTGTAATTTTCTTGACATTTTAAAGCTTAGTTTGCACGAGGCGGAGCAATATCCTTGAAGTAGAACTTTAGCAGGGCTTCAGAAAAGTGCTAAGTATCCCGCGAACGGATTACATTGTGTTTCACAGCTGAGTGAGCGCAGTGCCACCAAGTGCGACGGGGAGCCTCATATACGACGTGCGAAGAAACTGGACATACGAGCTGTGCCGGGGCCACACTGTGCGTTTGTCTCTGGATACGTCAGAAATTTCAGTGGCGGCTACAACGTTTACCTTCACGTCGGCCATATGTACGTTTGCATTTGTTTCCCGGTCAGATTACGTGTCCACAATGTTGGTTCCAGCGTTGTGGATAACGTTGGTTTTTATTAAAAGGTACCAACTGGGAATCTGAATTCTTCCGGGCAGTTGCCTCCGCGACGGAGGAAGATATAGTTGAAGCTGCTGCAGATACCATCACCGTGTGTTATTAAGAATGCTTGTGGGTAACCACACTTAAAAATAAATAAATAATAATTACCAGTATATGGCAGAAGGATTCTGTCAGCCGCAGAAAAGAAATGTTATACTGTGTACCATATAAGAAGGCCACATTCTTGACAGTTGACAATCGCCGTGTCTTTTCGTTTATGTATCCATTCGCCATCAACAGGCGTGTTAAGAATAGGCTTTGATGTGGCGAGTCAGCGCGTCCAGGAGGTGCTGCTCCGTGTGGCAATTGGTGAACTGCTTGGGTGGCGCTGCATTCGTAAACGGAGCTTGGTGGACGTGTGTAGGGTCGTTCGTAAACGCGGTACACGAAATATATGTTACTTTAAAAATTATACAGAGCTCGCGGGAAAATAAAATTATTTGTATATGCGCATGAATACGTTTTTTTAAACAACAAATCTATAATATGTTTCTGGGTGTAGTTCGGGATATGGATAACAGATGGCATGGAAGGGCATATTGCAAATGATGGTGCGCTTTTAACTCACAAGATGGCAGCACCTGGTTTGAGAGTCTGGAAACTTTGGATTTTTTCGTCACATTTGGATACGTATCGTTTTATTGTGCATCTCATTTTGAACACCTATACATTACTATTTTATCACGAAGTTTCGTTTCTAAAACTAAAAACTGCTGTTTTATGACCACGTAAAATAAAATGTATTAATTAATCTACGAACTCTTTCTTATCCGCGTATCTTCTGCTTGTGTGATGTGCTTCGGCACTGCTCTCAGAATAGCCAACGTAATATTAACTTTTGTTCGTTCGTGCATCAGCTGATACAGGATTTTGTAAATGGCAGGTTATTTGTTTTCAATATATTAAGTTGCCACTCACTGACTGTCAGAAAGTGGCCTTCTTATATGAAATGAACTATACTAAGTTTACACTTGAAAATACTACACAAGTTCAAATTATTTATTCCTTATTTTTAAATATTTAGAATCCGCCAACCTTAGTCATTATGGGCGCCCGTATAGGCCTATACAAGTTTTGTCTATCCGGAGAAAAAATACAGATGACGCACTTTATGCGAAATATTTATAATTCCCGTTTGAATGTTTTGTACTTCAAGTTATGTTTCTCTCATATAAGCACTAGTATTACAAGTGCCTCGTTGGGTGTGCGATTAGTAAGCCGGTCTTCTCCCACCACGGCGATCAGGGTCGGATCGCCGGTGGGTCCGATGCCAGCTTTTTCCCACGTGGGTAATATGGCGGATATTTTCAAGAGCTGGCGAGTTTCCTTCAGTACTTCCCGTTTCCCCTACCGCTGCGTTGCGTCTCGCCATATATTATCCGTTCTCCGACTCAGGCTTCACTTAGTGTCAGCTCCTTTTATCTCATTCATGCTGACTGTACCTTCTACGCTGGAATAACGCACCGGTAATATTTATTATTAATAATACAACCCATTAGATGTTTTTTGATCGTTTAAATGCACTGTATCTATTGCCAAACATAAATCGGAAATTAACGGAGTAGATTTAAATGACCAAAATAATCTAACTGTAACACTGCCGTCAAACTTCAAGAATAATACAAAGTTTCACACTAGCTTAGTTTTACATAAACACAATATTCTCGGGCAATATATCAGTTATAAAGCCTGGCATCATTCCACGTGATTATAATCTGTAGAATGGTGATATTAATTCAAGGAAATGAATGGCAAATAACGTGTCACTGATAAATCACATAGAACATTTAAATTACATAAATATTATGCGGCGTATTTCTGTTAGCAACACGATGTTTCGGAAATGCACATCGGTACGTAAGTTACGCGATAGCATATACCCCAACAAGCACATGTAAGATTTAATTAGTCAAAATAAAACACCAAAATGCGTTCTGGAAATTGACTTTAAATTGAAAAAAAAAAAATACTAACAGTTGCTCAAGTAAATTGTATTTCCTCTCTACACAAAAAAGTTACAAAGGAACTGTGTNAAAAAAAAAAATACTAACAGTTGCTCAAGTAAATTGTATTTCCTCTCTACACAAAAAAGTTACAAAGGAACTGTGTATGTAAGTGCATAATTACCGTGCATTGTAGGCCTGCACTAAGAGTAGTGTGAATGGTTCATTTGGTGAAAGACTGTCTCACTTTTTAGTTTGCGTGGATATAACGTTTACTGTGATTAAAGATAAATAAAAACGACATTGTCTTCTAAGTAAAGTGGGCTAATTCTGGCCACGATTACTTGGGAAAATCCCTGAGATAACCGTCACGTGCTTTACCCAGCGCACTAGTCGCTAGGCGTGGACGGCAGCAGGTACAAAGTCTGACACGTTCCCACCGGCAATGACGATAACAAAGCTGAAGACTCTTATCGTTTACCCTCGATCCACCAGACAGTTAGCGCCCGAGTGCTCGGGTACTGCACGGCGCCAGTTGCCCGCCCACATCTCTCCTACATCTCGACACCTGCGGGCTCACGTCCTACATCCAGGTTGCTCACTTGCCAGCACATCCTCTGCGTTACCGTTTCGGCGTGCCCATTGGCAGCACACGTTTACGTCCGCAGCCGAAGTAAATGCCAGACAAAAAGGTTATACGCAACACACGTTGCAAATAAAACTGGGCCTATTCAGTGAAGTTCAGATGGTAATTTACATGAATATATACACTGAAGAGACAAAAAAAAAAAAAAAACTGGTATAAGCGCGCGTATGCAAATAACAGAGATATGGAACCAATCAGAGTAACGCGATGCGGTGGGCAGCTAGATCGGTTACTGCTGCTACAATTGCAGGTTATCAACATTTAAGTGAGTTTGAACGTGGTGTTACAGTCGGCGCACGAGAGATGGGACATAGCATCTACTTAGTAGCGGTAACATTTGGATGTTCGCGTACGACCATTTCACGGGTGTACCATGAATATTGGGAATCCGGTAAAACATCGCATCTTCGATATCGCTGCGGCCGGAAAAAGATCGTGAAAGAACGGGACAAACGATGACTGACGAGAATCATTAAACGTGACAGACGTGCAACCCTTTCTCAAATTGACGCAGATTGGATTTGTGGACTGCCCTGCAGGATTCATGGTGTGAATTGCCTCCTGCATACCTTCAGACATTAGTCGAGTCCATACCACATCATCTTGCGACACTTCTGCGTGTTCGTGGGCCCTTCATGACATTAGGCAGGTGTACCAGTTTTTTTTTGGCTCTTCAGTGTAAGTTCGTAATGTTTTCAATAAATATTTATAAATTATCTTTCAACGTCTCTTGTCGAAGAAAACAAAACATGTTACTAAAATTTGTAGGGCCTGTTTCACGTAATTTATTGGAAACACATAAATTATTTTATTTTTGACTATCATGTTATAAGATAACGACAATAAATTTAATCAANTATCATGTTATAAGATAACGACAATAAATTTAATCAAAAGTATTATTTATCAGAGATGCAGAATATACACAACTATCCGATAATTCTATTTTTTCGAGTGTTGGAATTTTTAAGTGTATTTTTTATTCGGCGAAGATCTTAGAAAAAAACAAGGATACATTTAAACTGGGTGCTTGGCTTCTGGGTCTGTCAGCTGAGCGAGACTTGGACTTAAAATTTTTTCTTAGCATGATCGTGCGTGTAAAGGTTTCGATGCGACGGAAGTTCCTGGCTGTAGGGTATGTGCTGAAAATGCGCCGGGTTTTCCTACACAGAATGTCACTGGAGAAGGAACCAGTTTCTCTTAACAATCACAAGCGAGGCGGGCCATAATGCCAGAATTACGATTCTGCTAGTTTATCTGGAACTCACTAACAATAAAAAATAACTCAATAACAAAAAGAAAACCACCGCAATTGAGAAACAATTTGGCAATTTTTTTTTATAATCACTACTGTCACGAAATTTTTGTAACTGTTTTAATTTTGGCTCTCCTTGAAGTTTCGTGAAATAACTTCTGTTAAGCATATGTTAAATTTGATAAATGCGGTGCCTTTCCGGATTCAGCGTTACATTTTTTGCGAGTGGTTTGGCTCATTTTATTTGTTATATGTCAAAAACTGCAGAATTATAATTTTAATTATAAAGCTATGGAACAAAATTTTTGTTTTTAATCTAAAGCAAATTACATCTTATATACTATACGAAAACTGAGTGCTATTTGACAAAAATATGAAATAATGTCATTATTTAACTTCCCGCACACTCAACTGTGATTTATAATGATTTCATTATTTATAGGCGATTCCAGTGTCCCGGGGCAATGATTTTTTAGCGCGTCAGACTAAAGCCTGTATGCCACGATGGAAGATTCCTTGAACGATTCCATGTAAGCCTGCATGGCCACTTGTATGGATGGTTATGTGAAAGATTTGGCCGACTGCTGGCCGTTTTCATGGAAGTTTTCGTAATTGGTTTTGTGCAATGTTAAATGGAAGGTTTCCTTCAAGGTTGAAATGTTAGCCTATAAGAGAGAGGGTGGTAGAGCAATTTTGTTTATTTTATTTTGAGAAACAGCGATATTACTATTACATACGAATAAATAGTTAATAAAAAACCAACAAGATGTTTACTGATTTGACTTTGTGAAAATTATGGTAAACATTCGTGCTTATTCAACAAAGTTATAAAACAAAACTCTGTGCATAAACACATAATGCTGAAGTCGTGAGTGGAAATTGTTCCTGAACCACAGTTGCAGAAGTACAATAATAAAAAATGTATTCGCTTTTACTTGTATTGCTACAAGTATCGTTGGATAGAAAGTAGAGACGCTCAACATTCCTATATTTTGCAGCGTGATAATTGGTATTAGTTGCAAGCAACTAAAAGGTTAAAAATTTCACAGAAAATAAATCTAATGTTGTTACAACAGTATTAATGTTACTACAGCTGTAATTTTTTCTTATCTGTGAGCCGTCAGTGACTAATGTTGCTGCTAATGTGATATACTGATAAGCTATTAATGTTAATGTTGCGGAAAACCAAGTTTTGTGTTGAACTGATGTTAACATTTTCTTTACTTAAAAAAAAAAATATTCCATGCAAAATAAATTAAGTACTATTATTTTGTCACAAAAATAAATATAACGAAAGAAGAAAGAAATTACGACTTGGATAGAAATCGAACCCCTGCTAGGAAAGCTCGGCGTTCTCCAGTTTTCTGAAACTAACGCCCTAACAAATGCTCTATTTTAACATGGGAAGTCGCCTTAAATATTGAAAGTACTGTGCTCAATATAACAACAAACTAAAGTTCTCTTTCGTTATGTGGAAATACTTCGTGCTCTAGAAATATGTCCATATATGGCATATGTACCTAAACTTCTTTGCAAGGCTTGAGAACATGAGCTATATTCTTGAGAACATAAGCTACATTCATTTCTCATACTACGCTTTAAAATTTAAATATAGTAATTTAATTTTACGAAGTTATCTCTGTTCACTATAATACGCCATTTTGCAACGTCAAATCAGTGTAAACTTTTCGACATTCCTTTAATGTTGCAGTATTACACAATATTTAGTTCGTCCTGTTATTTCTAGCGTAATACAACATTTGGTTGCAGCAACATTACTTACAACAGGCTTGATTAACATTAACACTTCAGCAGTATATATGTATTATAGTTATATTAAACTTTGTAAATGGTTAACATAATTAATTTTGTCACAACATTATTAATTTTACTACAACATAAACGTGTTAAGAAATGCCTCAATAGTGAGTGAGTGAAGAGATTTGGGCGGCTCTTAAAATCGAGGTCTTGAGAGTCGATGAGGGTGAAGCGAGGTGAGCAGCATGGAGCAGCGCCAGAATGCAAGGGCGGGTGAAACGGGAGATCCCCGAGTAATACCGCCGACCAGCGGCATCGTCCGGCATGATTCCAACATGTAAAAATCCGGGAGCGACTCCACCGGGAATCGAGCCCGGTTCGCCAAGGTGGGAGGCAAGTAGTTTAACCACTACACCACCGCGATCCTCGCAACAATAATCTTTTTT
The DNA here is from genome assembly GCA_002778355.1 of Clitarchus hookeri. Classification (NCBI taxonomy): domain Eukaryota; kingdom Metazoa; phylum Arthropoda; class Insecta; order Phasmatodea; family Phasmatidae; genus Clitarchus; species Clitarchus hookeri. The sequence continues at coordinate 394,596 of NQII01001353.1, forward strand.
TTGTTTCAACAACATGAGACGTTTTCTATGTTTAGGGAGTTTACTAAAAACATTTTTACTTGTGCAGCTTCTCGAACGCTATTAAATTGGTACACCTCCACTACCTTTATCAATTTTTAACTAGTAGCTGCTAGAAATAAGTGATTTTTCTTGTGGGCGGTTAACTTACAGATATAACTAGCCAGATCAGTCAAGCAATAACACCTTCAGAAAATGTATAGAGAAATGCCCTATGTTCTGTCGTTCTGGCAAACTTAATGCCAAAATCATTAACGCACGTATCCAATAGGGCGTGGACTGATCACCCTTAAGGAATCGAGCTGTTAAGCACGCTTGAGGACGACAAACGCGGGAGCGGTAATGGCTATACTACCACGCGCATCAAGTGCACCATCGCCATTAAGCGCAAGGCTCTGACCTGGCGCGCAGTGATCTCGTCGTGGTGCATGTGCCTGTGGGACTTAAAGGCACGCTATCATTAGTGGAAAGTCTGTAGAAAGGTTCAATGCTGGTCCCTTGAGAACTTTTATATGTATCTAACACGAATGTAAAAAAAAAAAAACAGCTTTAAGCTATGTCGGAGTGTTCCGAAATGGTGTTTCTGACGTTCCTCATGCCTTGAAAGTATCCGAAGGACATCGTCCGAAGTGTGTGTGTTCTTTTTGTATATGTGTTTATTGGACGCACATTTAACAGCTTCGCAAAAATCAAAATCTTGTTAAAAAATACTCTGTAGTGCAGCTCAAGTGTCAGGTGGGCAGGCCCCTTAACACAGACCTGCTTCGTTTTCGCGTCATAATTTCGGATTCTTAATGATTACTGAAAATGTACGATTATAGAAAATTTATATTTTACGAGTTGTTAAATATTTTTGTGCGTAATTTTCTAGTTGTAAGAAGTCAAGATCAAACACGCACGCGCGCGCGCGCACACACACATATATACATAATCAATAAGTTCCTGCCCTTTTTGCATGTACAAAATAACACACAGTGAAAATTAGATACAAGATTATTAAACAAGTGGCAAATTTTACATTTTCTACAGTCAAACATTTCCAATAATACCTCTGGAACAGAAATTATGACACGAAAGCGGACAATTTCTGCTGACAGGTGAAGCCGAGCCTCTATCACCCTCCAAATCTCGCCACCCGGCTCCTCTCTCTGTCCAGAAGAAAACCGTGTCCAAGCAAGTGAACATTATTACTTTCCAAGTGCTGGGGGTATCGGACCCACCGTCCACCGTCACGTGCACGATCTAGCCGCCCACAGAGAGCGCGACGCCCGAGGACTCGCGTCCCAAGATACATTTTTTTTCCCATGCTCGCACCTAGCTATTTTCCCGACCGGTCATTGGCTTTCCCTTGACGCCGCGCGCGCGGGCCACTTAGCCGGGGAAAGCAGGACTGTCCACGCACGTAAGGCGCGTTACCGTCGCCGCGGAAAGAGCCAAGCGTTCACGGTGCACGGCGGAGGCCCGGACCGTCCTTGGAGGGCCGGACCTCCCCGCTCGTCGCCGACTGCTCAAGGCCGTGCTGCGAGCCGACTTTCACATCTACGACGTCTGTTTCACCCAGCTACTTTGCTGCGGCCGCGATCGCCACAGATAGTTCGCTGTGTTACAGGCTGTTGACGGTAAAGTGAACACTTTTGAAACAAACCTTTGAAGAAAATCACTGCCCGTAACTGCCTGTGTGTTACAGTAAACATTCGGGCTCCCAGTTAAGTCGGCAGCGAAGAAATAAAAATTACCCCTAGGGCTTAGCGTTGTAGTGTGAGCGTAATGTTTAAATACATGTCCAGTGAGTTTAGTTTTTTCTTATTTTCTTGGCATTAGAGTAAGAATTTTAATTTAAATAACACATTTACATGCATAACAATCCTGCGATTTCATTTGGATGGTGTATGTATAAAGTGATAATGCCCATGGCAATGTTAAATTTACGTATGGTGGAAGGATATAATGCAATCAGACAAGTAGGTCCTAAGAAAAGCTTTCAAAAGTGCTCAGTTTTCAAAAACACCTTGAAAAAACTCCGTATATATACAAACGGGCAAACAAACATACAATAATGCTAGCTGAGAATTATAAACATATGTATACTTCATAAACAGCATCCTCGCACATTTGTTGAATCAAATATTTGAAAAATCACCCTGTACGCCTGTTGGGGTTCAAACTGTTATGAGATTATCTGAAAACTTGCAGGTCCAGATGTCTTTAATCTTCACCTGCTCAACTGCGTGTCTTAATATACAAACTTTACTTTCCTGGTTAATTTAACTGCTGAGCGATCGACTTCAGTAACATATTTGCTCTAGGAGAAAACCTAATTTTCTTGGAGTGTGGAATGGATATCAATCTATAAATGCCGAGCCGTTACTTTTCTGCTTCTAAGTATTTCGAAGTGGAGCAACACACAACTCGTGTGACTTGACTTTTAGAAAATTTAAAAATAAGCTGTAATTTTTTATAGTATGTGTAAAAATTAGATAGCAAACAGTCTGTTAGTTGAAGGTAGTTTTTAAATTCATACTATTTAATGTTGTGTAGTTAGTTTACTATACTATATTTGGCATAGTTTTTGTTAATTTGCACCTCTCCTTTTTGGTGGTAGGCTAACCAATAGCGCGGGGGGAGGAGGTATCGGGGGCAATATAATTAGAAACTGTACTAAAATTACTTCCCTTAAACATCGCGGACATTTCCAATCAGCGCCTGGTATTCGAAACCAGAAACCAGTGCAGTATAAGCTGACATGCCAACCAACTACACGAACCCCTGTTGGAAATTACATGTCCGTACGAACTAGAATTTCTGTATTCTCGACTGCTTTGTGACAATTATTCCAAGTACGGCTTCTCACGCAGCCAAAACATGTTTTAAAAAATTGTGTTCCGAGGTCACTGTTTTAAGAGAGATGGCGGCATAAAGTTTTCCCTACAAAAATGTTAAAATGAGACAAAAATGTTATTTTTAAATCGCCAAATCATTATGTAATATGAAATTAATCACACAGTTTGGCGAGGATATTTAATATAAATTAGGGTTTAGTTAAAAATATTATTTTAAAAATAATACAAATAATAATAATTATTTTTTACATTTTAAAATTTATTTAAAGAAAATTTTGTGGAAGTACATATTAGTTCGGCCTTATTAAGAAAAAAAAACCGTTGTTCTCAACTTATGGGAACCCGGGGCAGAACGGGGTACCAAGTTGAAAATATGTTTTAAAAATACAAAAGGATTAATTAAGAGAGCTGCAAATTTTTCTATGAGCACATTATAATGTAAAAAATCACAAAAATACCATAATATTGAAAGAAAAAAAAAGAACAATATTTTATTTTTCAAAAAAGAAAATGATGTCATGTGTCCCGTTCTGCCCCGGGCATGGGGCAGAACGGGGTGGTAATGACAAGTAATTATAAAAACATATTAAACTAGTGGAAGTGCAGAAATAATAAGTTTGCTCTATATTTATTTACTTTTAAGTCACTATAAAGGTTTAACTACAGTTTTCATTAATTGTGTCCCTTTCTTAAGCCTATTCACAAAATTCACACACTGGGACAGCCTCATCATCTTCGCTATCTATTGCCGCAAAGGAATCGTGTGCCCTTTTTTTGCACATGGAACAAGCGACCCAACCTTTTAACTGACTTTGAGTAAAATTCACCGCAATACAAACATTCACAGTCAGAACAATCCTCAGAATCACTCTCGTTAGTTTTGTGTTCTTTCTTCAGCTCCTTCATTTTTCCATTTATCTTCAAGCACTTTCCTTTGTTTTTTCCATTCTTAATTTTATTCGCTTTCTTCAATAGTTGTATCCTTGCTATTTCTTCTTTGGCAAAGTTCTTTTCCTCTTTTTCCTTAATAGCGGCTTCTAACTCTTTTTTGTATGGGGAATCTGTTAAGACAGCAGTCTTCCCCCTCTTCGGATTCGTCCTTTTAGCACTTTCTTTAACTTTTGGGACAGGCATTAGAATTTCAGGGGAAACATGAAATGAAGAGGCCCTGTTGTCAGTTGTCATCCACGAGCACCCAGGAGTGGCACAATTAGTCGGCGTGTCATCATTAGAGTTGGCTGAAACCTCGCCAGCTTTATCATCCAACCTGATAGGAATGTCTTTTTTAACTGGTGTGCTAGGCGAAGGTAATTCCAATTGTTCAGCTCCAGATATGATCACCTCTTCACTTGAAGGCCTACCAAGTCCGATGTAAGTTGTGTATGCTGTGAGAAAATTGGCGTCGGTGAATATGGATGGGTCAGTTGGCCATATTCCTGTAGCTTGGAAACCATCAATAGCAGTTTTCATTGTTGCGTTTTGAATAAAAGCTGATCCAAAAAGCGTTGAAATTTGAAAGAGAGTCACGACTTTCCCTGGGTTGCTTCGTAGCAATTTTCGAAGCTCATCGCTGTAATGAAGACTTTTAAAGGCTTCATAAAAGAAACATCAAGTGGCTGAAGCCTGTGAGAACAATGTGGTGGTAGACATAGCAACGAAACGCCACTCTCCCTCGCGTAGTCTATAACCTCAAGGTTCTTGGTATGTGTTGAGTGGCCATCTAAAATAAGAAGAACCGGGAAGTCTTTTGATGCCTTAGAAAATTCCACAAATTTTCGAAACCATACAAAAAATGTCTCAGCAGTCATCCATCCAGTGCTGTGCACCTCAGCCCAACCTCCTGGTGGCAATCCTAACTCAAATTCTTTCTGCTTCTTCTTTCGAGGAAAAATGAGCACCGGGGGCATGTAAGCCCCGCTTGCCGACATACAAATAAGGCATGTTACAGTTTCACCCCTTACTGCAGATTTTAACGATTCGACTTGACGTTTCCCCTTGCAAACGATGATCTTTGATATGTTTTTAGGGTACACTGAAACACCCGTTTCATCGCAATTAAATATTTGAGAAGCCGTTTGTTTGTGCTTGTCAAGTAAATTCGTTAGCAACGAAATAAAAACCTATCTACAGCAACTTTATTAAAGCCCATGACTCTTGCACCAGATGTTGCTTCAGATTTGCGAACAGATAAAGTAGGATGTCTCTTAAGGAATCCATTGACCCAATCTTGGCCTGCGTTTCCATTTTGAAATCTATGACCAATACTATTTCTTACAGCCAACTGATAAGCTAAGCTACGCAAGTCTTTCATTGTTAGACCGAATAACCTAGCCTCCATAGTTTTTAAGTAGTTGACGAGCTCAAGTTCCTGCTCTTCCGTAAATAAGTGTTTAAATTTTCCAGCCGTTTTATCAATCTTGTAGTCAGGGTTTTCCTTTCTTTTTTTAGCGTATCTTTCCAGAGTAGACTGGGGAACATCATATTGGTTCGAAGCCTTCAAATACCCAGATTGACCCGAAATAACCGCCTCGACAGCATTGTTCATTGACTCAGTAGTCCATTATTATCTATTTGTTTTTTTTATTATAGTCTCTAACCATCTTAAATTGAAAGAAAGAAAAAATTAGGTGCCTACGAAAAAAGAATCTCTTAGTTAAAAACATTGCGGGGCAGAATGGGGTACTTCCCCATTCCACCCCACCCGCTCCGCCCCTGGGACACGAGTTAGGTTAGGGAGGTGAGGTCACTCGAGAAAGATACGTAAACAAACGTTTAACTACACGAAACTAAAGACAATTAAACGTACTTCAAGCATGTACTAAATATAGTTGTAATGTAAACAAGTATGTATACATTACCTTGGTTACAAATCATCAGAAGTTACAATAAAGGAGCAAAAAATCACAGAATGAAAACTTCACGCACCGTCGCTCGAGAAAACTAGACTAACATGGCTGCCGTAGGTGAGCAGCAACAGGTTGGTCTAGTTCTACTTATTGCCGCTCGCTGGCAGCACCTCCTTGACCCCTAAAAACTTCGAACTTCATTCTGTCCCGGTACCCCGCTGTGCCCCGGGTTCCCCTATATATAATTCGTAATTAATTATAGACTAAACTATGTTACGCATTTTTTAAACAGGAATAATCTGTTCAAAATCGATGAATGATGAAGATTCAAAGTGAGACAAAATTTTGATGTTCATATTTAACCTATAATAGAAAAAAAGTAATAAATATTAAAATTCTGTAGAAACGAACTTTTAATAACAAAATATTCATGTACACAAAAACAGCTTACCTTAAAAGCAACATGAGATCTAAATTAGAACTAGGTGTGGTATGAAACTGATTTGCTCACTGTAATTTAGGAATTACCACACGCAGAAATTAACTTCTTGCAACCGTTAAGTGTCTTGATCCCGTTTAGATTAATCGGGAAGGTTACTGCGGTGACTGGTAGTCAAGACAACTTCACTTCCTACGCGTGGCTTGTAACGGTACCGACTTGAATTGGTCCGTCCTTGTGGAGGGAGAGCTCTATAACAACAGCGCGGCGTTTCGTGAAAGTTGTTGTTACGTCACACTCTTGGTAGAAAAATAATACAGTTTTCCCTCCCGGCGTAATTTTTTCAATGATAGAAAGAGAATACATGTCGCCGTTGAAAGTACAATAATTTAAAAAACTCTAGGCATGACAAAACGTTTTATTCAGTAATTCATCACAGGAACAAAATATAATTATATTAACAGCAGTGGCACCTAAGTTCTCTCGTCAAGAATTACCAGAGCGCAGTACCCCAAACAGGTTAAGTAACTATTTCAGGAAAAAAAATGTCTGGAATGTTTTCCCAGAAGATTATATGTTTAAATTAGTAGTTTAACGAGCAGGCAGAAAGTGTGTTGTAAAGGCTGGAACCTTGTTTTCCACTACACTAGCTTTCCAGGCGAAGGCAAGCTCTTAACTGTGATTAAGTAGAAGAAAGTCGACCATCGTATTTTTTCATCGGTACCGTAAAACATCAAAGCTAACAAGAGAAATTCTGTAGAAACTAAAAGTTGTAAAACTGCTACGCTCATTGGATACATTGGTTTTTGTATTTCGTTGCGTATATGGCTTCTGGTATTTTCTTCAGTGCAATGAAAATGTATCTCTACTACAATCACTTAAGAGTTACGGAACCTCCAGCTCGATTACAGGTGCTTTTCTTGCCTAGGTTGAAAATAATTTTACGGAATACACGATTCAGTTGAATTATAACCGCTCCTGTTTTTGTATATGTTCACCACGTTGTGTCTGAAGATGCCTTTAATTTAAATTATCGTGGCGTAGAACAATTCTTGTTAAAATTGACGCGTACTTAGTAAGCTGCAGCTTACCAAGCGTGTAAACGCCTCTCTCCATATTTTGGTACCGCTCTACAAAAAATGGTTGTTTCAGCCCTTAGGACATTACTTTAAGTTGCTTTACTTGTTCAACCCTTGGCTGGCTTACAGCCACTCAATAATGTATAGCGGAATAATTATAGAGATAATAAACTTCCACTCATTATTTTCGTTCCCGTCGAACTGTCGCAGAGTATAAATTCCGTTTTATGACTCCACTGTCTCTTGGCTTATTGAAGTTTTGTGAATGAATTTTACGCCAGGCTGTATAATTGCCTCACGGTTAAGTGAATACTTGAATTAAACCATCGAAAAAATCTTGCCTGTATTCGTATATTTTTCAACACAAACGCCATCTATAATTATTGGCACTAATGCTTGCATCGAATTGTGGAAAGTAGTCCAACGTCTTACCATCTTATTAAAAGTGGAATTTTCAAATGGTTCAAAAATATTTCTTGCACTTCCAGTAAGAACTGAATGATAGTAATATAGTTATAATAAAATTTCACATTGTCGCTTGATCAACCTAAGTTACTGATTTCGATTTTAACTATGTTACTACAGAGGAGATAGACATACAGATACGAAATAGTGGTCTGGTTACCCTCATCTCACCGCAATATACAGCTGACTGATGAAATTCTCGCCGCCATATTTATCGCGTGCGCTCCGATAGCAAAAAGAAAATAGTAACAGTACTATTTGGTAAAATCGAATGCGAGTCCGAAGGTTTAGCACTGCACTGGTCTTTGTGTCCAAACATATCTATTTTTACGTATGCAACGTGACAAACTAGTTGTAATCATCAGTAATTATTTAGTAAATTTTGCTGGTTATTTACAGTATACTGTGGATTGTAAACTCTCGGAAGAGTAGCTGCAAGATGGTCCCCTCCCCCCGGGTCTCATTGGTTTTAATGACATCTAACAAAAGCCTGAAATTAAAAATTTCAAAGGTTTTTTTCGCTCTTAAATAGATGGTTATATTGGTTGTTCTTTAAGTACACTTTATGTTGCTTACACATGACTAACGTTACATAAGTGATGGAGAAACTGAAACCAATTTTACTTCGCATTATCTCCTTAATGAAGTCTTCCCTTCGGTGTACATTCTTTGCAAGTATTTCCTAACTTGTATAAAACAATGCTGCAAATTTTGAAATGTTGTGGAAGTAATATGTTACGCTACTTATTTATTAATTAATCCGCATCACTAGACGTATCCCGTTGCTGGTAAAACCTACTGTGGGAAGTTACTGCGTGTGTTTGTGTATGGTGTGCGTGTAACGGAAAGAACAAGAGAGACAAAGAGAGATATAGGTTAGTTTTTAAACCACCATTTTCGTTTGTCTGCACTTTGCCACTCTTTCACAAATGTAAATTAACACCTTTATTAACTTCTTCAATTACATCTCAAGAAAACTTCATAGATTATCACTCAAAAACGTTTCTTAAACGCCAGTTTATATGTTGGGTTTGAAACAAACAAAAAGTATAGCTCTCTTCCGTCAAATATCTGAATAAAATTACAAATTTTTTTAAAACATAAGTGCTAATATTTTTTTTTTTACCAAATTAAAAATAATAGCATAAAATATTCCCCTATATTGAAAATAATAATGTTACAATTACTTAAAACACAGTGGGCTTAACCATATTCGTTAAGGGATGCAGGTCTTAATTAAATAAATTGTTAGTTACAATTTCCTAATTTATTTACAATAGTTACAAAGAAAATACTCTCGTCTCAATATCTGACAATAAATTGATATATCTTGCTATTTACAATTATCAATAAATTCTGTCAGTATGGTTTACAATTACCTCAAAGATATTAAGGTAATTAAATAACTAAAGTCATTCCCAATAAACAGTGTATCAAAACCTATTGATTTACTTAAAATTTTATATGTCCATATTTAACAGTCCTACCCTAGTTCAGTCCAGATATCATCAGTCCGCATTGTTCTAGAGTTCTCCGAGCGCCCTCATGAACAGTAGCCTCCACTCATCGGGTTTCACGCCCTCTCGTCCGTTCACACCACAAACATCTCGTCCGCCGTCGTCTCGCAATCTCCAGCCGTCGCGTCGTCCGTACTCTTCACCGATGTCCCTCGCCACACTCGAATTCACCCGGTTGCTGCACCCAGGAAAATACTTTTACCAAAGATTGTCGACCCTCGGGCTGCGATATTTATAGGGTCGTAAGTCATCGTCCAGAAATTTCTCCCAATGCCACGTTGCGCCAGAATATTCTTGCACATCCTCCCAAGTCGTCGATTCCTCCGGCAGGGGGAGGAGGGGCTGTGACGTCAGCCAGGTCAACTGTCAATCATTCCCGGCCGCCCGGCGACGAGACCGCCAGCGGATCTGCTTGGGGGAAGGGAAGGGTCGAGGTGGGTCACCCCTTACAGAGCCGAGTCCGCGCACAGTGCTCGCGTCTCGTGCGTAAGTCGGCGCGTAACAATAATTTTGTTAGATACACTAACTTATAACAGGAAATTTTTGTTATAGTGATACCCTTCAACATGCAGCTGATGTCTTGAAAGCTGTTGGGTTTGAAATGAGGTGAAGATAAATCAGAGACAGAATGCAATGCGGTTGGTGGCAGTGGTGGGGGAGGGGGAGCTCCCAGAAAAATCCCACAGGCGCCAATAGCAACGCCCGCCACGTTCCCTCGTGTTTTACTGGGGAGGGAGAGGCAAGTGGTCAGACCACTATACCACCACGTCTGCAGTGAAGGACATTCCTGACAGGCAGGTGTCGTCATGGTGCCAAAATTTTACTGATGTGTACAGTCCCGGCTCTAAATTTGTCCGGAAAATGTTAGATTTAGGATATGACGCTTGGTTTGGGTTGTTCATTAAAGTATAACGGTGTTTTCTCAATGACGCACTTGCATGCAACGGTAATGAAAATCAAAAAATCTCGCAGTTATTTTGATTCCCATGTCCAATTCAACAACTCATTACCAAAAAAATACTTGAAGAAAAAAATTTTAAAAAATAATTCTTTAATCAGTTCTCAGGGTATCACATTCTAGAAATTAGTACTATAATCAGAATGTGCTTCGATTTACTGCAGTTAAATTTATTTCAGGAATGCTATTAACAGAATGCATCTATATATTTGCAGATACAGCCCCAGACAAGATCATTTTTTACTTTAATTTATAGTCACATGAAACGAGGAAATGTTCAAGGGTTCTATGATAAATAAATTCTACTGAGACTTTTTTCTTGGTTGTCAAGATGTCTAGTTACGTGTACAGGTTTTACTGCTGTACAAAATTTTAACTGAACGTAAATAAAATCTATTACGCTGCTTTTAACATGAAAGAATCAGTAAGAACACTATGGAAAGTACAGATAATATACATTGTTAGGCATGTGCAAGCACTGTTATGTCTACAAGAAAAAAAATACTTAGTCGCATTAATTGCTAAAGACTTCCTTGTGTTCTGAAACTCCAGTCTTAGTTCGAAAGGGCACAGAATTTCCGGGAGCATGTCGTGTTCGTCGCGTCACGCGTATTCGCGCAACACGGACGAGCAATACGTGGGTGTTGTATGATTCATCAGTTCTTCGCCAAATACAGACGTCCTTGCTGGCGCCGCCGAGTACCTGTGATGCAACGCAGGTATTCCCAAATGCCTCCACGCCAAGCTCCTTGTTAATTACTGAATTCTCGTCAACGTTACTTATTTTTGTCTCGAGTGCTGGCTACAGACTAGGAAAATAGTCAACATATGGTAATTACTACAGTAAAATATTTTCAGGTATATATGGCCGTAACTCAGTCAGTTGGAAGAATAATTTATTCCAGTAATGGCCGTACTCGTATTTCGCCAGCAGAAAGTGATACAATTTAAACAAGAAGTTACTCATATAACTAATGAGCCTACTTTCCTCAACATGGGCGAAATTAATTTTTAATTAATTTCTTAAAAGCTGAGATGGTCGGAAGGACTTGACTTCTCTTTGGAAGCAATATCTTTAGAAATGAAACCAGAAACGTATGCATCAGTTGTGAGACAATTACAAATACACACATGCCTTACCCGCGACTTTGAACCGAGAAAAACCTCGTACAAGTTAGCGTGCAATCCAATGCATTACGGAGGTCGTATTCGGAGCATCAACATCGACAGGGCATTACTTTTGAAAATAAGCGACTGAGCCTCATAAAACATGTAAGTTAACATGGCCCACCGTGGCGCTACTTGTGTGAAGTATTTGATGGAAATTGGTTGCTTGGTCTCTGAAATATGACATAAATATTTTTTTCTTATTTGATTCAATCATATGAAATTGCCAGAAGAGAGGCTCTATTTACGACGCTTTTAATGTATACTGTCCACATACAAATTTTAGTTGAACTGGGTTAACTTAACATATCAAACTTACTTAAATGATTTATGAAGATGCAATTTTGATCATCGTTGTCTGTCCCATTTAAATCAAGAAAGTTTACGTGACCTTCTATAGCATTTATGGTGGGCATAATTTGGTACACATTAGTTGAAATTTTCCAGTGTAACATTTGGTTGGAATAGGTTGATTGGTCCTCGAGACATAGCATAAAATCTCCATAATTTTCATGTGGCGATCTTCATAAATGGAGAACAAAAAGAATGTAGTAGCACATTAGATGATTGTATACTGCCAATATACAAAGTTAAGTTAAAATAGATTACACAGTTTCGTAGATATCACCCACATAACTAAAATGATTTTATAGCTGCCATTCTGTAAATACATGTGTCCTACTTTAAAAAAGACATTTATTATTATGACCTACCACAGTATATCTTCGCCAAATTTGGTTAGAGTGGGTTGATTGTTTCCCGAGATACGAGATAAAATAATAATTTTTTATTGGTAGGCTATCTTACAAAATAGTAGAGAAATGAGACTCTGCATTGACAAATTGATGGTTGTAATAGGTACCGCCAGCGTACAAAGATAAGTTGGAATTAGTTTCGTTAGTGAAATATACTGTGCTAAAATATTTTTTTGCAACCATTTTGAAAATAAGTGCCTGACCTACATAAAACATACCAATTTACACCACCTGCAACTGTACTATTTGTTTTCCAAATTTGGAAAGAATCTGTGAATTGTTTCCTGGAATATGACTAAAAAAATTTATTTGCTCACATGGCGCTATCTTACAAAATGTCAGTCAAAAGAGGCTCTACGTACATAGAGTTGATATTTGTAATATCTACTGCCCATATACAAAGTTTAGTTGAAATTGATTACATGGTTTCGACGATATAGTCTTATAAGTTAAAAATGGCTATATGGCCACCATTTTCAAAATAATTGTCTGGCATGATTAAAACATATCACTTTACATCATCTGCCTCAGTACTACTTTTTAGCCAAATTTGATAGCAATTGGTTAATTCTTTACTGAGATATGACATAAAAATTTCCATTTTATTCGCATTATCGTCCGGTTTTATGCTAGTGGGCTAAACGAAAGAGGAACATGGGCGGGATTTTCAGTAATTTAAGCTTATGGTCTGCTGTAGTTCGAGTCCAGAACTTCGCTGGCGGAAGCGATCTTGGCCAAGGAGGCTACCAATAATTTATTTATGTAACTAACAGAAAATGTCAAATTTTTTTCAAAAGGCATTATAAATACTTAACTGCGAATGCGTTATTTAATACTTTGTAATAACGCAATATTCTGAATTTTTCGGGACTCAAGTGTAAAATTCTTTCGTGTTTGTGAAGCTTTGGGACAGCTTCGTAATATTTTTATCGTGTTTCAGTTTAAAGCCGTGGTGGCCAGTTTCCCGTCTTAGTTTATCAGGCGGACGTGTGCATTTGTAGGTTAAGGGGCGGACGTCTGCGTGTTAAGTTTTTATCAGGAGTCCTGGTTACAGTTTTCGTTTCGAACTTTGGAGTTTTTGAAACCTCAGCATTATTTAGTTCCTTCAGCGCAGTTTCACTGCGTCATCCAAATTTTATAAGAAACGAGAGGTTAGATTATCGGGATGTTGAATGCGTCAACAGTTATAGTTCCCCCAGCGCAGTTTTAGGCAATGTCAACAAGTTTTTGTGGACGGCGAAGTTTGTTAATGTTGACGGCGCAGGAGTAGTTCGTACGGAGCAGTCAGTTATGATAACGTTGTGTTGAGCGCGGGACACGTGCAGTTTAGATGACGCTGCTGGCAGATGCCGGATGCCGGGCGCTTATCGCAGGAGTAGTTCGTACGGAGCAGTTAGATAACGAGGGAGAGCGTACGTGGCCAGGCCGTTATCACAGGAGAGGGGGGAAAGGCAGTAGGATATAGGCGTCTAGCTGTCGCCCTTAGAGAGGAGCTACTTCACGTCGCCCGTGAGGGCAGGTCAGCGCAGTCGAGAAGTATCATGCAATGCTAGCCTAGGCCGCGTTCGGGCAGGATTAGAACCCCCACATCGGCCACTAGACTGTATTACTTCATTTCTCAGCCGGTGTGGGAGGTAGCAGCAGATATTCTTTATTCGGGCTAATATTCATGAGACGTTAATAAACGGAAACCACTGTGGCGCTGTTCGTTGTACTTTCATATTTATCTGTAAGGTTCGTACTCTGCAATTTGGACTTCTTCTGTGAACTGTGGTGCTGAGTGTTAAATAAATAGTTAAATAAACAAAGTACATAACAAACTAATTTGGAACTTCTTCATTCTTAATTAATAATGTTCAATTCTATGAGTCTCGTGTTTCTACCCTGAGCAAGCCGTGGCAAGTAAACAGTCGACAGTGTAAGCGGCGAAACGTTACAAGATGGCGCCTAACCTTTGAGGCTGCTATATTATTAAATATACGCTTGTAACAGTAAAGACGGAACATTACAATATGGCGCCCAACTGTGCGGCATTATAATAAATATAGTGCGAACGTTTCCCACAACGGAACTTTGCAACTTTTTAAAACTATTATCGTAGATTAAATTTTTTATTGTGGAATTTGGTAGTTGATAACATAAAGTTGCCGAGTGTTATCTAAGGTTACCAATCATCCGGAGTGTTCCTACCCGTTATCCCTCCCCGGATTGATGGGACACCCAAACGTACTTGTGTTTTTGTTTTGCTAATAATATTCATTAATTAAAAAAAAAAAAACACTGTCATAAAATGCACTTTGGAACAAATTCTGGATTTTTCATGCTGGTTATGTGGTAGGATTCGTAAGGCAATAAGTACGATAATTTTCAGAATAGTTATAGTGTAATACTTGGTTTTTTTATTGTATGTAGAACTGCGTGTTTGAATTAAGCGAATTAAAAAAAAAAACAGTCTTGCTCTGGAAAGGTACGTGTGTATTTAGAAATCCGAACTGGATTCGGTTACGTAACCTAACTTTAATGCGCGCCGACTTTTCATTAGTTGCAGTTGGCAACCGCGGCGGAAAGCGACGCCGTGCAGCCGGACACAAGGCTCCCGCCGGTGCTGCAATAGAGCGAGGACGTCTGCGGACAGGCGGGGTTCTGTCCTCACTCGCAGGACCTTGACGCCGCCATGACTCCAGTCACCCTGCTGCAACCGCTGCTAGGCTTGCGGACGCGCTACGCCATATACTATATACGTATAGACTTTTCACCGTTCGCTGAGCACTTCTCCGGGCTTGCTGGGGAAACTCGGTAGGCCCATTAAATGTTAGCTGCGGAGGGCAACCTCCGTAACTACAGATTGGGATGATGCAGGGAGTTGGGAGGGGGCTAATCTTNAACACTTCTTAAAACCGAGTTAAAGCCTCGTCTACAACCAACTTGACGCATAACGTTAACTGATATTAAAATAAAAAGAAAATATATGTGTGTATACATACGAATATTTTAAATTTGCTTTCGTAATTTAAAAAAAAAAGCCCCGTATTTGGACATCTTTCGTGCTAGTGATCTGAATTGTGGAAGTTATTTATGAATGGTTTATGGTAGTAATACCGAGCACGCGTCACATTGTTAACTGGTTGCGAGAAGCACGTTGAAGTAAAATACAGAACACACAGAAATATTTACATTAGCTCGTAAAATAATCCCGGACCAAGCTGGTTCAATTCTCTGAGTATTAATCATTATTTTTTTTCTACGTTTGGTTACATCGGGAACTTCAATTGGTAACCGCTGCGAATGAGTGCGTAAACGCATTATCAAACACACAATAAAAAAAAAATGGCCCATAAAACTAAGAGCTACATAAACGTTTTTATAAACTAATGGATACATCTCAGCTTGTGTATGTTCAAATTGTATAATTAATGAAGGAGTTCCTCGGCCCCTCGATGAGATATCCCCGTTGCTGTAGCAGCGCCAACACACGCTGTATACTGTAGGTCCATTCATGGTTACTACCAACTTTTCTGAAGCCCTGCTAAAATTCTACTTTCAGTATATTCCTCAGCCTCATGCAAACTAATCTTAACTAGGTCTAGAAAATTACACCAAAGGAACAATTTGCCGAACTGAACAGCTCTGTAAAATGGTTTGAGGGTAGCAGCAACATAGAACTCTGTTAGGTTATTACAATATTTATCTTTGTGGGAACACAGTGATCTGCTGTAGCAATTATATGCACAGAAGATACAATCACAGACAGGAACACAACAAACATTTCGGTTCGTATTTCTATAAATGTTAACAATATTAAGATGTTAACTAAAACTCATCAGATAACTGATCCTATTTTAAAAATTTAGATGGTTCCTACAATGATATTTTTTTCTTCAGTGTATGTCGACAGTCAACACATTTCAGAGTTAAATTAAGAAACTCACGGGTTCATTGGCCCCCATCTTCGAAGACAGCTCTATCTATAATACAAAACGCTTTAATCGTATATTGGGAACAACTAAACTGATTCCGACCACACAAACAGTAGTATGGAAAAAAACACGCTGAAACTTATACAACTTAAGTATATCTGGCTCTTATTTTCAAATGGTGTACATACCATGTGTTTATAAAACACGGAGAAAAACTTTGGCAGGAAATTCCTTACGAAAATATAAGACGAAAATGTAAGTACAACTTTTCGCCTAAAGTGATTATTAAGGGAACTATGTACCCCCCCCCCCATATTTGAGTTTTATAATGCGTTTAGTTGAAAATACAAGAAACCACTTGCAATTATATAACAAATCGATGATTGGTGTTTTGCACAAATGCGATCTTACACCTCTAAAAACGCAGTCGGTAATACCATCCTTCTTCATTTTGTAAATGTCTGTTGGCACCCTACGTTTGAATAAAACTTTGTAACACTACGTTCTAAGCAATTTTTACAGGAAACCTGTGAATCAGAAAGTGTAAATCAACAAAAAAAGGCCATCTTGTCGGAACACACTAGGGTGAACCGTTTGTGAGATAATTCATGTTGAACATTCAAAACAGAACGCGAGTACCACAAAACTGAGTACTTTAGTATTATATTTTTGTCAGGAATACACTGCCGGAGTTTGTCGCCATGTTTCAGAAGCACGTTGTATACATTTTGCCTTCTATCCTGTTACATCATCCATTCTTCCGGCTTGCCGGGACGACAGTTCTGCCCCCCGGGTAAGTCAGTCGGCTCCAGTGGAGCAAGCTACATCTCTGCAGGTGGGACGACGGACACATTCGCATACAATCCTTTCTAACACTACTCTGGTCTCTTGCCTTGACCACTCCGACACTAATGAAATGACGGGAACCTCCCGTAGATATTGTGGTTGCGGCACAGGGTAGGTAAGAATACAGAATTACTCGGTGGTTAATTGGCGATTCCTTTGATGTGGGCGTACCCGTCATTCACTGACAGGCAGCGCGAGGCTCTGGGAGCCGGCCTTGCATCTGATTGGCTACTGCATGCTGCGGAAGGTTCCCTACTGGCTGGGCTGCCGGATGGCGAACGCTGATTGGCGAACGTCGTTCCGATATGTTGTTGGCCGATGAAGCCAATTTACTGGCGCGTGTGGCTGGAATTCGCGGTACTAGTGGATGTTTCAGTTATTTATTACTAACCCACTCAAACTCGTTGTACGTAACGTACTGCAATAGTATTTTTGTCCGGTACTGCATACTTCTTGGCTCAATGTACACTGGCATTATCTGTGGGTTGCTATTAGTACACCGTGCTACTGTTATAATTAACGACAGGTTCATATTACTGTAGCAGGACACAAAGTCCAAGGCTCATTGATTGTGTGTTAAGACACACGTGCTATGTCGGCTTGAGTACAGCACAAAAAATAATTTTTTTCATTTGCAACACCTGTAACTATAAACTAAAGTGGAAGTGGAAGGATGAAGTATTGCGCGGCTGCAGCGTGTGGAGGACGTCCCTGAGCCTCTCGGCGCAGGCGCACAGACGCCGTTGTTGGTAGCTGGCCGGCTGCCACGCAGAAGGCGTGTTCAGAATGCGCGGGGGCTGTCGGAGTGCGTTCACTCGGCCAGGGTAACGGGACTGCACGTTCGCCCACCACCACGGCAACACTAAATACCCGGCCTTTCGCCCTAGAAACAGGGGCACTCGGACAAGGAAACTATAGGGTGCAACCCCGACCATGCGAGTTGCCTTCGCTGGATACACAGGCTGCCCATGCATGGTAAGTCTTAACGTCGTTACGTTAATGTGGCGAGGAGCGGGAATTGTATTAGCTGGCGCTTATTCTGCGACTTTGATATGTTTACGAACTTTAAGTTTGGTGGCTTCGGGATGGTTGTACCACAGAAGTTCACTGCTTGATCCGAGATAATTTTCGAACTTAATCTGATATTGTCACGGAAAATTGTTGTGGGAATAGATTTCAGTGCATTATTGGAGATCAAAATAAATTTTATTAGAAACCGCTAAAGGCGGTGGTTCGAAGACATAATCCAAAATCAGAGTAGTGTCTAAAGCACTGCTAAATATATTTATTTACTAGGAATGAATTAGTTAGTACTTAATTGTTTGTGTATGAATTTGCCTGGTGTTTATATTTGTAAAATGCAAATTTTGAGATACAAAACACGAGCTTCAAATTTTGTGTACCGAATTATTTAACGAATTTCAGTACTTGCAGTTCGGGATAACCTTGTATTAAGAAAGTCTGAGCCACAACACTTAATAATATCAACATCGAAAATACACTCACTTACAAAAAATTATTACCATGAACGAATAAAGCAAGTACAACGAAGGTTGCTACAATATCGTCATATCCCGACTTGTGTCCCATTTGCATTTAATGCGGTAAGGAGGTATAAATGTCTTTATTTCATTCAAAGCTGCTTGACTCCGAATAAGGCCTTTTGTAGCAATGTGAGCCGCTGAAACAAGTTGAGTGAACACGCAGCACGCCCCTGACTGCTCATTCGACAAGCCTTTGCCTAGCTGGATGAGTTTGAGCGAGGCCACATAGTCGGCCTTCGAGAGGCAGGTTGTACGTTTCGGCGCATTGCTCGCCACTTGAACCATTATACCTTCACTGTGAGCTGACGTTGGACGCTGTGGGAACAGCAGGGTAGACACAGACGTCGAGGAGGCTCGGGTCGACCCTGGCGGACCACCAGCAGGGAGGATCCTTTCATCGCATGACAGGATGTAAACACTACACGGGCGGCGTCACTTCACATCATCCAGGGACATATCACGGAAGCCGGGGATACGCCTGTGTCCACCAGTAACTAACATATCCATGCGGTTAGCAGAGTGGGATCTGTCTTCGCAGTGTCCCTTATGACGTCTACCATTGCGACCTGAGTATCGCCGAGCATGTGTGACCTTCTGCTGGGAACGGGCAGCATGGAAGCTTGCCGATTGGCGACGAGTGGTGTTTAGCGACGAATCACGGCTCTGTCTGGATACAGACGACCGTAGAATTCTAGTCTGCAGGCGTCCTGGCCAGCGCCATGATCTACGCTCCATAGTAGACCCCAAAGATAGGTGTCATGGGATGGGGTTCTATTTTCTACGATTCCCGCACTCCAATGGTGGAGATTGAAGGAACTCTGACGGCGCGGTGATATGTCCAGGAAATTCTGCAACCATGTGTGCGCCTCTTATTGGTGCAGCTGAACAACTTAATTTTCCAGCAGAATTATGCCCGGCATCATAGGGCACGGGTATCTCTGGTCTGCCTTTGTGATGTAAACATGCTTCTTTGGCCAGTAAGGACACCAGACCTTTCTCCCTTCGAGAACGTTTGCGACCAGAATGGATAGCAACTTCAGCCAGCGGCAACTACGGCGGATTTGGAGAGTCAGTTGCACCAGCTGTGGCAGGATCTTTCTCAGGAGAACTTCCGACGCCTGTATGCCTCCATGCCCAACTGTATCGCCGCTTGTCCTTATGCTACGGGTGGTCAAAAACCATACTAAGCTCCTCTCCTCCTGAAAGTGTTGGGTACCTTCAATACATGCTTGGTGTGGTAAAATATTTTGATGTTTTCTTTATACATACTACAATGTCCTGTGACTGTATCCACTTACCTGCCCCTACTATGACACCTTTGGGATCATAAATGTTTTTGAAAAAAGAGTGTATTTAGTTGTCACATTAGGATGAGCACTCGCAGTACTAAAATACGGTATGAAAACTAACTATACACTAAATCAGTATTTCCCAAAGTATGGGTCGCGACCCACTGGTGGGTCGCAGACTAAAATTTGGTGGGTCCCGAAAAATATAATTCCATACATAAACATATGCACGAGTTATAAATATTATAATTTAGAACCTACACACACGCAATGCAACTGTCAATCAGACGTAAAATACTACGCAGAGTACGCAGTGAGTGCGACCCCCGCGGCCGCCATTCGCGCCGACCCACTCAGTGAGCCAGTTTCTCGCATAAGGCATTAAAGTGGGTCCTGAACTTTGGTATTTTTTGTAATGGGTCGCGGTTCATAGAACTTTGGGAATCACTGCACTAAATAATTTGTTTCAAAAGACTCTCCTAAACATTATGGGAAACGTCAGCATCCATTCTTCGTAAAGTTGCTAATTGTACTTTGTTAGCCGAATACTGTGAACGTGTATTGATGTAAAGTAATCACACGGTTTATGTCAATGCACGACTATTTTAGCCATGTGCACAATCGGTTATCTTTTAAAATCCAGTTAATTTGCTTGCCTGTATTGGTAAACATCGCTTGTCTTTATATATGTGGGACATTTTTATTACATCACCAATATATAAATAGTAAAGAATTAATTTTAACTGTTTATGATGGAGATATTCCTGTAGTTTTTAGTTCGAGGCTGAAATGTAGAAAACCGCTTATAAAGAGGTGGCCACTTTATGCACGCTGAATTTTAACACTTAAGAAGTGAAAAACTTTGTCATAGAACCATTATAAAACCATTAATGGTTTACCTCCACAAGATCCAACTCTAGTCTCAAAATTATTCTAGCTATTTAGGTGTAATAGGGCATAAAATTAATAGAGCGAGAACGGAGTATGAAAAATGTGCTAGATTATTTTCCCCATATCCCTTGCTGTGCCCGAGAGGTTAGGAGATAAACGGCATTGATTAGGTATTGTTATATAACGCCCATTAAGGTAATTCCAAGGTCCGGCAAAGATGGCTGAAGAGCCTGGATTCCCAGTAGGCATGCGTTATGTAGCTTATGTTGCATTATATTTTCTATACAAACATTTAGAACGCTGTTTCGCAAAGAGAACTACGTACGGAATAAAAAAAAATACGCATTTGTTTATTAAATGATAAACATAGTGTCACATGGTACTTGTTTAAACTAGTTTTCCAAATACGGGTAGTGTTTCGTTGCCCACATATGGCTCACTGCGAACAAGGGCATGTTTAAAGTAGAAATACGTCCTACGTGAAGTAACTACCTAATATGGAATACCGCATGATGGGGAAACTTGAAACACAGGAGCTCTGTAACGAGAAGGCCAGCAGACGCACATCCAAGTCGTATAGTGGGAATACAAATGGGCACCACTTCGAAGACAAAAACGCGTGGCCCATCTGTGCAAGGCTTCACGTATGCGCTTCAGTCAGTGGCAGTGGACTCCATGGAGTAAGTTTGCATTACCACGTGGGGTTAAGGGCGCTGGATATAAAGAAAGGGGTCGTTATTTTTCATTTGCTTCAAACACTTTTTTAAAATTAAAACAAATATATATATACTTCCCATAATTACCACGCTACGAGTATGTTGTTTTTTTATACGCGTAATTGATGCGCACGTGATGATAACGCACAGAAAACAGTTTACAATGAAAAAATGTCACGAGGTACTGTAACTTTTTTTTCTTAAAAGAAATGTCGAATGTTAGAAAATGTTATTTTATATTTTTGAAATACTATTTTCCTCGAATTTTTAAAAATAATCATACATTGAAACGAATTAAAACAACGCTTTCAACTTCAATTGCTTATTTTTTATTACTTTTAGTTTCTTTTCAGAACCAGTAAAACTGCAATTTTTACAATAGATTATGCGAAAACTATGGAGTCTTTTTTTCTTTGTTAAAATTATACATATCACCTTTACGGAACCGATTTAGTTAAGGACACACATTTTTTGGGTGTTGAACTGGTCACAAATGTTTGAAAGCGTTTGGCCAAAAAGGGTTATAGAATCAAATTTTAAAACTGGCAAGATTTGGAAAACGCATTGCACGTTGCATTATATCGTATTTATTTTCATTAATGGGAATCTTTTAAATTTTGTTATATGTACTAGCACTGCTGCAACCACGAATTAAATGCTAAAGCAATCATTTGAATATCCTATTAGTAAGATCCAAGGCAATTGTGCCCAACTATCCATTTATTGGAAGATTCAAATTACAGAACTGTTTTCGTGTAGGCTGTAAATACATTTTCTCAAGACCCCAGTGTTAGGAGACGCCAAAATCTCTCTCTGTTAATACACTTCGACTAACATGTTTGACATCTCATTTTTTCAGCTACAAAATAATGGCTTTGCCTTGCTTTCATATCCGAGGACTGTAGTCGGTCTTCTGGCTGAATAATATTTCGGGAGAATTTGTACAGTAAAAATAGAGAATGTTCTTTCCTAAAAAAAAATATTAAAGAGATAACCATATTTTGGCCGAAACGACGTGATTCTAATTAAAGAACTAGTTGTGATTATATCATAAATAATATTATAAATGCGAAAGTGTGTTTGTTTGTTGGTCTGTCTTTCACGTCGCAACGGAGCAACGTATCGACGTTATTTTTTGCACAGAGATAGTTGGAGGACCGGGAAGTGACATAGGCTACGTTTTATCCCAAAAAAATATCTCATTCCCTCAGGAAATTTTTAAAAGTAAAAATAGCGCTCGTGGTACAATGCTGCGTCAATGTAAGTTGTTAGTGTCGGACGAAAGCACAATGTCACACGAAAAAGCGATAGAGGCCCTAAACCGAACTCTACAGGATATACGAAACAATACAGACATTATGGGAGGAATGGTTGTATTACTGGCTGGTGACTTCCGCCAAACTCTACCGGTTATTCAGAGGAGCACACCTGCAGATGAAATCAAAGCCTGTCTCAAGTCGTCTAGCTAATGGGCAAATGTCAAAAAATTCAGTTTGACGACAAATATGAGAGTGCACCTCTACAATATCGTTGATACAGTACATTATGCTGACACACTGTTAAAAATTGGAGATGGGCGGTTAGAAACAGATGCCGAGGGCTGTGTGTCACTAACGGGGGTTTTTAGTAATTTGGTGCAGAGTGATACGGAACTGTTTGCTAGTGTTTACCCAGATATACAAAGAAATATAAATGACGACCAGTGGCTATGCAAAAGAGCGATTCTAGCACCAAAAAAGACATCGTTAGTGCTCTTTTTTGTGTTTATGACAAGTGTCTGTCTTCTAACAAATACCGTTATTTCTCCCTATAAGTTTTTGTTACTACTATAACCATTCGAGTGAAGCCGCGGGTAAAAGCTACCATCATCACCACCACCACTATCTATTAAATTATCTTAGTTAGTATTGTGCATTTGAAGCTAGTACCGAATATGGATCAATTCCTATTTTATTCTTATTGAAATCCCAGAAATATAACCTTCAGTTTTTTAAATAAACGCAGAGGACTGATGGTATACACAACGTTTACCTTCACATCCATAAACCATTCTCGACCAAGAGCATCCGGTACGACCTCACACGTAGGTAGAGTGTGTGTGTGTGTGTGTGAGAGAGAGAGAGACTGTACATAACGTGACACCGCGATCTCAGATGACCTTCGTAGCTCCAAAGATCATTCACTGTAGGTGCTTTGTCCGTCGTGAAAGCTTTTGTAAGTATGATTCACACGCAGCTCAAGAGAAAGAAGTAGCCTAATTTTTTTGTATTAGTACTGATTGCATGTGGCATTAATCAAACTTAGAAAAAACATAGGCCTACTGGAAACTAATATTTATGTCTTTGTGTGTTCAGATATAGGATCTGGCGTTAAATTTCATAAGAACATTTTGACAAGGAAACTTCGATGTTGTAGCCATAGGAAATTTTTGGTAGTGTTTTATAGCTTCCAAGTTGTTATTTATCTTAATCACATGCGTTTAAAGTAATATTTAAATGAATACATAAAATTCGTATCTAAAACTTATTTTTCAATGAAAATCTATACATCTGAAATAGTTATGCACAACATAAATATTTATCTTACCTATCACTATTAATTTTTAAAATGAGCACGTGAACTAGTATATTTTACCAAGGCAAATATTCCGTGTGACTATGTTTTTTTCTGCTACAACGCTGCAATAATAACGAAGAAATATTTAATGTTGGCCACTTTATACCTTTTAGCCACAAAATGATATTGGCGTAAGGAGAGCACTTCTTCAATATGTATTTGAAATGCGTGTTTGAAAATGATGAGAAGAAACCGCTGTGCCAAACCCTCTAACCAAAATTTGTGTGCTTACGGTACGTGCATGCTGTAATCGCTGCTAATTATTGTCCAAAGTCCAAAGTCCGCTAACGAACTCACTGAAAGCAAGGTACCAAAGCTCACTGTGCTTCGCCTGTCTCATGCTGGCGACAAACTAACACCACGCCGATTTCCTAACAGACTCATGTCTGAAATTATCTTAGTTATATTAATTGTTATCCTTCAGTAACTAAAATACGTTATATAGAAAAAGGAGGTGGTGTGAT
>NQII01001353.1:418981-451369 GCA_002778355.1 Clitarchus hookeri
GGCGCTGTTTGAAAACATAGATTTTAATTGGTATACATTTCTCTAACACCAATGTTAATTCTAAATACTAACGCAGAGACTTGTTAATTAATATTATCATCGAGCATTTTCACTGTACCGTTTTATATCTACGGCTGCATACCACATATCACAGTGTAGGATATGTGACGGAACCGAAATACGCTTTATTTTATTATTAAACTTGAATTTTCTAAGTAATAGAAAGTTACGAGGGCACATTTTATCCGCAGATTACGTTACTTCAGAACATTAAACAGTGCACAAAATGTTATGTATTTCGGAAATTAATATGACGAGCATGCTGAGTTATTGAAATTCATTTATTTCAGAACTTCATACCTATCATGCAGTTGAAATTGCCAGTTTATAAGCAAATGAATTGATTTTACATAAGTAGATATATCATTGTTTTATTTAAAAAAAATACTTAATATCTATCACCACCAAGAAAAAAATTGTCTGAGTAATATAGGTTCATCGTAAAGCTAGATATGGTAGATTTTTTATTTGAAACATTATGTATACTAGAAGGATACTAAAGAGATTACAATATATAAACAAACCAAAGAAGGCGGACGATAAGTTGACCACGGCACACATTTATAGGTTAAAATAAAGCGCTATAAACAAGGCTACAGTATAACCTCACCTCGTCTGAAGAAGTCTGCGCTACTGTTCCACTCGCGCGTTCAGCTCTCTCGCAGACGCAAGTACCCCAATCACCATACTGCCCAACGGCGCACGAGAACACACGCTGGACTACTCACTTTGTGTACACAAGAGGACGTCGTCACTGCACGCACACACAGTAGCGTCACGAACCGCCTGCTGCTTGCTGGCCTTCTAGTCGGCGGGAGAAAGTCTGTCCCGGTCGACACACATTCCGCTGGGTTTCGCCGCGCGAGCGAGAGCGGGCGATCTCATTGGTCCGGCGGCTCTAGGCGGCTTGGGTGGGGACAACAGATGGAGCCGCGGGGGAGGGGCGAAAGCCGAGCGGACGTGCAGGTGTTGCGCATTATGCGAGTTACGTCTTTGTGAAACGTAAACACTGGACTACCGCCCCAGTTGTTACTGCTAAGTCACGTTGATATAGGCTGTTCACGGTTAATTGAGCCCTTTTGAAATCAACCTTTTGAAAAATGCCACTACCGCGAACTACATAATATTTTAACGAAAGCACTGACTGATATGCGTCCAGTGAAGTTGGTAATCGACGAAAAAAAATGCAGCAGCGGCTTGTGGTGAACTGTTGCAAGGTAAGCTGTGTTTTTCTCTGTACTGTACCTAAACGTTCGCTATTTAACACATCGGCCACTTGAACGCAGTAGTGCTATTGATGTCACAGTGCGTGTGTAATGGGTGCCTCACCGCTCTCTCATGAGTAGCCGCATACATTCAGTTTCTCCCGGTCCCACTCTGGTTGGATACTGGTTCCTGCTGCGTGCGCCGAGTGCGTACAGCACCGAGCAAACACCAGTTTACCTTGCAAGATTTCACCAAACGCCACTGGAATGTAGTTACTCGACGTAAGGTTAAATTAAATCGTTATATAAACATATGTTTTGCTTTCTGTCTTTTAAACGCATATATGAGTAAGAATAAGCAAATTTGTGAAATATTTACTTTCGTAATAATTTCACAGTTTCACATGACCTACGCATGAATAAAGTCATAAAACTCACGACAATGTAATATTTACATATGGTGGAAGAATACACAATGGTTCAAACAAGTAGATCTTAAGCAGGGTTTTCAAAAGTGCTCAGTTTATCGTGATCAGCACATATATACAGGACGATTCTAAAATAATGGGACAAACTTTGAGGGTTGGTAGAGCTCACTAAAACAAACAATTATTGTATAGGAATATATGGGCGGAAGTGACGCGTTAAGGGACAAACACAAACATAACACATAACATGCAAAACATTGTTTATTTACAACGTCGCTGCTAAATGCCTTTTTACAGCAATGTTTATAATAATTGCTCAAAATTGCTACTACCGACAGTAATGCAAGCTTGGTAGCGTCGGTGGAGTGATTGGCGAACAGTTCAAATACGCCGGGTATTTCACGCACGCGTGTAGCCGCACAGGATAGTCGAGCGACGAGGTCTTCAATGGAATCANGTTCCTTCTGAAACATGGCGGGTAGTTTGGACTGAACGTCTCGCGCACAGCGAGGTTATTAAAGACGGAGCAATTTGCTCAGAGAAGCAGGAACGGGGAAGGAATCGGCCGTGGCCTGTAGGAGTTCCTCAATTCCCAGCATCCACATGGAGTGATTTCGGGAAACCATGGAAAACCGAAATCATGGCGGCCGGACGGGCAGTCGAACCCAGGTCCTCCCGAACCCTAGTCCGGAGGTTTACCACCGCACCACCTCAAATTGTTTTCAGAGATATGTAAACGTATCTCAGCTGGTGCTTATTAAATCGATATGCTACATTTGTCATACTGCAAACAGTGAATTATGAAACGTAGTTCTACTTCACATCTCATAAAAAGTGCCATATAAATCTGCTAATTTTTGCCTTATAAGTTAGACATTACATTAAAAACTGGCTTAGTAGCATACTTACTTTTACGAACATTTCACGGTGTCAAATTTTCCACGCAGGAATGCCAATCATAAGGTTAACGTTTATTTTTTTCGTTCTGATTATTCTTCTTCCAATTATTTTAGCCATCTATCTTCATATTTTGTGTATCTTTTTCGGCCCATATACTGTCTAATTACATCTCGCTTCTGACGCAGTCCCTCCAAGAGATTTATTTTTAACTTTGAAGTTTAATTGCAATGTTCAGTTCATGTTATTAAGATGGTTTGATTGGACTGCGTCCATTGCCGACCATGAGACTAAATAAAAATTTCGCACACACACATAGAACTCAGCAGGACAAAATACGAAAAAAACCTTTTACAACAATACTGACAGATAATTAGGAAAATCTGTTTGCTTGTCAATAAAAATTTAATATGTATATAATTAAAATATATATAGAATAACAACTTATTGTTACTAAACAGGACAGACGACGAAAGCAAACCAAAATAAAAGACAACACGATGACGAAAATGAAAACATCACTCTAGTGAACACAACAGCGCGAAAAACAATATCAGTGGACACTGTTGAACATAAAACTCAAAGTGATGCTAGAGTATAGATAAAGGTGATATAAAAATAACAATCATGCAGTCAGAGGGTATGGAAACCCGCAGCGTAATTGAAGAGAACAAATAAACCCAAATACGTTTTTTTTAAGAAATGGAACTCCGGTGAAGGCGAAGTGAGATGCAGATGGAAAAGTGGCGGAATACATGAGCGAGAAAACGGGAATACTCAGGAAAAAACCCACCTGCCAAAAGCAACTTCCGCAACGTTTCCCATATGCAAAAAACTGGGCGAGCCCACCGGGAACCGAACCCGGTTCACTTTGGTGAAAGGAAGATAGCATAATAATAGATAAGTGGACAAAACGTTGAGAAATAAACTTGGTAATGGAGGAATTATAGTAGGATAATATAGAGAATTATGTTTAAAAAATGATTTCTGCCAAGATGACATCACGACTTTAGAGCCGTCCGGAATAGTTAAACATGGATAAAGATGCACCTGAGAAATTTATGAATTAATAATTGTTATGAAATTTCGCTAAGAGTGATGACAGGAATTTTTAAAATATGAAAGGAAGATTGTGATCAAGTGTAAACAA
This sequence comes from Clitarchus hookeri, assembly GCA_002778355.1. Lineage (NCBI taxonomy): Eukaryota > Metazoa > Arthropoda > Insecta > Phasmatodea > Phasmatidae > Clitarchus > Clitarchus hookeri. Next base: position 422,722 of record NQII01001353.1, read on the forward strand.
TAACACTGGTTAACATGATTTATTTTCACAAGGAAACTGAATATCGACACTAGTCCAGTTTTTTATGCTGAATTCAAATAAGTAATCACATTTCTTCCACCAGGCATAGTTTTCTTGTGACAGTCATTTTCGCGTAATGTACTTCTGTATGACGCTACTCATTCCCTGTGAGATACAGGGCGGGTTCTTGGACATCAACACCAGATGAGTGGCGATTGTTCATAGACTCATCGAAAGCTATTTTAAAGACTGTACTTCTGCATAATGGGAATGAATTACCATCAATACCTGTCGCTCATGCCAGTGATATGAAAGAGACATATGAAAATATGAAATTGTTGTTAGAAAAAATTAACTATACTAAATATAACTGGAATATCTGTGGTTATTTGAAGGTCATAGCTTTATTTTTAGTTTTGCAAATTGGATACACGAAATTCTGCTGTTTTTTGTCGGAATGGGACAGCAGGGATACGAAGTCTCCCTACATAAAGTAACAATGGCCTAAACTTGAATCTCTTATTCTTGGGTATAAAAATGTAACAAATATCCTATTAGTGGATCACGAAAAGGTGTATTTACCTCCCCTGCATATAAAACTGGGGCTTATAAAAATTTTTGTGAAAGCAATGGATAAAAGTTATGCTGCATTTATGTATCTGAAATATACATTTCCTAAAATAAACGATGCAAAATTGAAGGAAGGAATATTTATAGGGCCGCAAATAAGATCACTAATATCGGATGATGAACATTTTGAGGAACTGTTACATCCGTCGGAAAAATCAGCGTGGAAATCATTAAAAAATATCTGTTGTGGATTTATTGCCAATAATAAAGAAGAAAACTATAGTGAAATAGTGAGTGGTCTTCTGACGTCGTACAAAGGAATGGGCTGAAACATGTCTTTGAAAATTCACTTCTTGGATGAACATGGTGAGCGTTATCATCAGCAGATTTATACTGTGGAAAAGAGGTACCAAGGCAAATTGAGTCCCAATATGCTGGCCGAATTATGCTGGACCATGAAGAGAGACATCCCGAAAGCAAAATATGGTCGAAAATCTTCATATAAAACTTTTTAGGTAAGCTTAAATTAGCTGTATATTTATTATTTAGTGTTTCGTAAGTACTAATTCTTTTAAAACTTTAAACACGCGCCACAAAAAAACCCTGCCTTATGAAAAAAAAATCTGAGAACCTATTTGAACTCAGCATGGTAATGATAGTTAGATTTTAGTTTATTTAGTCCTTGTCAAAGAAAAAAACTTTTTTTTGTTGACCAGTGTAATTTGTTGGTTCAAGAACTGAAATTATGGAAAAGTCAAACGAATTTGAGACGGAGGAAGAAGGGTAAAAATGGGACATAATTAAGATATCCTGAAAACATTGCAGTTTAACGGATAAGAAAGCAAATTAGAAAAATAGTCTTTCTGCGTTAATCATCAAAAACACTTTAGTTAAAATTCAGGATTAAAACAAGCGAACACATTCAATACTTTCAAAACTTGACTATAATAATCGAATTGAAAATTATCTCAGCGACCAGATCTGACTATGATCGTACGCTGACGACACTCGTAGCGGAGTTATTTTGAACATTAACCTACGGTGCAAGAAGTTGCGAGTTGCGAGTTGGATGCTCTGGTAAGGCATTAAAACCAGTGTCGTGTTTAAGTGTAGGTTCATAATAAGTTTTATTTTGTAAGCAACTGCCTCCTTCCTCAAAAAGTCTACAGGCACGAGTTCTCTTTTAGCCTACTTTCCGAAATAAAAAAGACTTATAAGATCACTTTCCTGTCTGTATGACTGTGTGTCTATGTGTGTAGGTGCGTGTGTGTGTCTGTTCACGTGTGTCCCCCCTCCCTTTTTTTCAACTTTTGAATGCGTCAAACGAATTTCACCAAACTTGGTACACATATAAAACTTAATTTGAACACCTGAATTTTATAATTTTCGACCCGTCGGGCACCTACTGTCAAAATTGGAACCATTTTAAAATTTGAGTTGATATGGCATAATTTGGAAACCATTCTACCGATTTAAACCAAATTTTGTATACTGGCAGAGAATAAAGAGAGTATTACATTTTGAGATAAATAATGTTGTTGATCCACCGTTTTGGGAAATAGCACCAAATGAAGAAATTAAGTTTTTACATAATATCTCGAAAACTATTAAAGAAATATTTTATATTTATTTGATGTATATACCATACCATTTACTGTGACCAATTTCGACCAAATTTTGTATACTGAAAGTATCTATTAGAAGAATCATATATTACAATACATAACCACTTTTTCGGCCATTTTAGAAGATAGCGCCATATGAATAAATCAAATTAATATTTCATATCTGGGGAAAAAACTAACCAAATTCCATTAAATTTTGCTAACAAGTAGTACTCATGAAGATTATGTTAAGTGACGTGTCTTAACCATGGCAGACACATATTTTCAAAATGATGGCCATATAGTCATTTTAGATTATTAGAATGCAATATCGTTGAAACTATGTAATCAATTCCAACATAACTTCCTATGCTGGAAGCATATATTACTACTATTAACTGTATCTACAAGGAGCATCATTTGGCCTCCATTTTTTAAGATAGTGCTACATGAATAAATTGACACCTGCCAAAGCTGAGGTTTGGACTTAGGTGTTGTAATCTGTTCTGTGGCGTGAGGCGCCAACACTTAATANAACTGTTACATCCACTGGAAAAAGCAGCGTGGAAATCATTAAAAAATATCTGTTGTGGATTTCTTGGCAATAATAAAGAAGGAAACGACAGTGAAATAGTGAGTGGTCTTTTGACGTCGTACAAAGGAATGAGCTGAAACATGTCTTTGGAAATTCACTTCTTGGATGAACATGGTGAGCGTTATCATCAGCAGATTTATACTGTGGAAAAGAGGTACCAAGGCAAATTGAGTCCCAATATGCTGGCCGAATTATGCTGGACCATGAAGAGAGACATCCCGAAAGCAAAATATGGTCGAAAATCTTCATATAAAACTTTTTAGGTAAGCTTAAATTAGCTGTATATTTATTATTTAGTGTTTCGTAAGTACTTATTCTTTTAAAACTTTAAACACGCACCACAAAAAAATCCTGCCTTATGAAAAAAAATCTGAGAACATATTTGAACTCAGCATGGTAATGATAGTTAGATTTTAGTTTATTTAGTCCTTGTGAAAGAAAAAAACTTTTTTTTGTTGACCAGTGTAATTTGTTGGTTCAGGAACTGAAATTATGGGAAAGTCAAACGAATTTGAGACGGAGGAAGAAGGGTAAAAATGGGACATAATTAAGATGCCCTGAAAACATTGCAGTTTAACGGATAAGAAAGCAACTTAGAAAAATAGTCTTTCTGCGTTAATCGTCAAAAACACTTTAGTTAAAATTCAGGATTAAAACAAGCGAACACATTCAATACTTTCAAAACTTGACTATAATAATCGAATTGAAAATTATCTCAGCGACCAGATCTGACCATGATCGTACGCTGACGACACTCGAAGCGGAGTTATTTTGAACATGAGTCTACGGTGCAAGAAGTTGCGAGTTGCGAGTTGGATGCTCTGGTAAGGCATTACAACGAGTGTCGTGTTTAAGTGTAGGTTCATAATAAGTTTTATTTTGTAAGCAACTTCCTCCTTCCTCAAAAAGTCTACAGGCACGAGTTCTCTTTTAGCCTACTTTCCGAAATAAAAAAGACTTATAAGATCACTTTCCTGTCTGTATGACTGTGTGTCTATGTGTGTAGGTGTGTGTGTGTGTGTGTGTGTGTGTCTGTTCTCGTGTGTCCCCCCTCCATTTTTTTTTTCAACTTTTGAATGCGTCAAACGAATTTCACCAAACTTGGTGCACATATAAAACTTAGTTTGAACACCTGACTTTTATAGTTTTCGACCCGTCGGGCACCTACTGTCAAAATTGGGACCATTTTAAAATTTGAGTTGATTTGGCATAATTTGGAAACCATTCTACTGATTTAAACCAAATTTTGTATACTGGCAGAGAATAAAGAGAGTATTAAATTTTGAGATAAATAATGTTGTTGATCCACCGTTTTGGGAAATAGCACCAAATGAAGAAATTAAGTTTTTACATAATATCTCGAAAACTATTAAAGAAATATTTTATATTTATTTGATGTATATACCATACTATTTAATGTGACCAATTTCGACCAAATTTTGTATACTGAAAGTATCTATTAGAAGAATCATATTTTACAACACATAACCACTTTTTCGGCCATTTTAGAAGATAGCGCCATATGAATAAATCAAATTAATGTCATATCTGGGGAAAAAACTAACCAAGTTCCATTAAATTTGGCTAACAAGTAGTACTCATGATTATGTTAAGTGACGTGTCTTAACCATGACAGACACATATTTTTAAAATGGTGGCCATATAGTCATTTTAGCTTATTAGAATGTAATATCGTTGAAACTATGTAATCAATTCCAACATAACTTCCTATGCTGGAAGCATATATTATTACTATTAACTGTATCTACAAGGAGCATCTTTTTGCCTCCATTTTGTAAGATAGTACCAAGTGAATAAATAAAGTTCATGTGTCATCTCGGGAAACAATTGACAGATTCGTACCAAGTTTGGAGAACAAATAGTACTCCAGCTGGTGGTGTAAACTGGTATGTTTTAAGTAGGTCAGGCAGTTATTTTCAAAATAGTGGCTATATAAATATTTTAACTCAGTATATTTTATTAACGAAACAAATTTAAACTTAACTTTGTATGCTGACAGTACCTATTATAATCATACAATTTGTCTATGCAGAGCCTCATTTCTTTGCCATTTTTTAAGATTGCCCCACTAATAGAAATAATGTTTTTATCTAACATCTTGGGAAACAATCAACCTATTCTTACAAAATTTGGTAAATATGTTATACTGTGNGTATTATCAGAATGGGGTCTATAAAATCATTTTAGTTTTGTGTGCTACATCTACGAAACTATGAAATATATTGTAACTTAATTTGATATATAAGCAGTATACAATCATCTAATGTGCTACTACATTACTTTTTTGCCTTCCATGTATGAAGATAACCACATGGTAATTATGGTGGTTTTAGGCCATATATCGAGAACCAATCAACCGATCACTGGAACATTTCAACTAATGTGTACCAAATTGTGGACACCATAAATGCTACAGAAGATCATGCAAACTTTCATGATTTAAATAGGTGAGACAACAATGTTCAAAATGGTGGCTTCATAAATAATTTTGGGAAATTGGCCACATATGTTTAACAATTTAACCAAATTAATCCAAAATGTGTATGTACACATTTATTAGAAGCATTGTATATAGAGCCNAATAGCCTCTTTTTTTGGCAGTTTTGTAGGATAACATCAACTAAGAAAATCAAGTTTTATATGCCATATCTCAGGAACAAAACAACCTGTTTCCACCGAATTCTTCACACAAGTAGCACTACTTGAGGCCATGTAAACTTACATGCTTTTAGTGGCTCAGTCTCTTATTTTCAAAATAAGGGCCCTGTAAATATTTCAGGTAAGTAAACCCTATCATTCGAAACATTATTAGACTGGTAAAATTCGAAGTTGATGCTCCGAATCCGACCTTCGTAATGCAGTGGATTGCACGCTAGCTTATAGTACGAGGTTTTCTGTGTTCAAAGTCGCGGGAAAGGCATGTGTATATTTGTAATTGTCTCACTACTGATGCATAAGTTTCTGGTTTCATTTCTAAAGATATTGCTTTCAAAGAGAAGTCAAGTCCTTCCTACCATCTCAGAATTTATGAAATTATTTNNNNATGAAATTATTTAAAAATTAATTTGACCCATGTTGAGGAAAGTAGGCTCATTATTTATATCAGTAACTTCTTGTTTCATTTGGTCATGTTTCGAAGCAAATTCTACATAAGCTGGAAATTATGGTTAATACTTTCAACACGGACATTTTCAGTAACGTTTTTTTTTACGTACTTAAAAATAATTTTCATTTATAATTTGGTTTTTAAAATAATTTTTTATAAGAATTTTTATTTTGATTGTTTTCGGCAGGCACTTTTTTATGGGAGGAATCGTTTAATTAATTATAGATTGTTTATCCTGTTTTATGAAATCAGGTTTCAAAATCATGATTTATATAATCAGGAATAATATTTTCTTGAAAAAATTAATGATGACTTTAAATAGCCCGAAAATAATTTATATACACTTTGTTATATTATTAACATTATTTGTAATTCTAATTGAGAACTAGTGAGGGCTGCGAGTTAACATCATTGCTAGAGACCCGGACATTTCGCGGATTCATTTGGCAACAAGATAGACTCCACAGTAGTTTGTGTTCTCGAGTCTCAGTTAGTTGTTATTTGTTGACACTCCAGTTTTACTCCAGACCAGGTAGCACGGTATTCAGTCGTGTTTTATTGCTAGTTAGTTATAGGCTAAAACGCGTCCAGGGCGTCACTAACCCACTGTGATCCAATTGAAAAGATAACCAAATGTAGAATGTGTTTGAAGTCTAGCTTGTACCCAAATTAATTCGCAAACTTTCCGCGTCTCAAATCATCGCTAGTAACAATAGATCATCATGTTCGTCTCTCACGAACAATAATTGAATGATAAATAACACAGTTAAACCCTTTAAAACTGGCTTTGAATGAGAATTGCACATCAGCGATTTGTATGGCAAGTGATGTGTAAAAATATATTTCTAAAAATGAACCACATATTTAATATAAAAAAAACCTTTATTCATATTTGCTTTGCATAAAAAATAGTATAGAAGATAAATTAGAAACACTGCCTGCCTAAGTTAACTTTGTTATCAAAGGTCAAACATTTTCCTCGANAGTTAACTTTGTTATCAAAGGTCAAACATTTTCCTCGACAAAGGACAGGTAGTCACGACTGCGAACACTTTCACTGTCGCGATAATACTTTCACGTCGTTCTGGGAACCCCAGTTGTTCGTTGGAAGCTTGTTGCGCAAAGCAAGGCCAAGCAGGTGCGTCATTGCAATTTTTTTTTGATAAAGAATGCTATATATACCGCAGATAAAAACGACTTTGAACTCATAAAAACACCAGCTACGTTCGTCACAGGGGAGTTCACAAGAAAACAAGAAAACAAACACTACATCGTAAGTAATGTCAGCCTCAATCTGCAACAAGCATGCGACATACACGGGCCTTAAAAATTTTCCTCAGATAGAGAAATAACGCTGGTTATCATAGTCTGTTCATCAGTTACAGGGGGCTTTCTATGAAATTCTTTGTTTTCTTGTCCACCAAAGAGTAATATTTATTCAATCATATCAACTTCATCCAACTCTGTTGACTTTACTTTATCAGAATACTTCAATTTACAACTGTGAGCGTTTTTTCAATTCTTAATTGAATTATGCATTCAGCAAACGCCACCGAGTTTACGATGTAAAAAATTCGGCCGCGGTGTAATATGCTTACTTTGCTTGTATTTATTTCGCTTGGTACAATATTTCCCTAATTTTTGTGAAGACATATAAGTCAGCAAGCACTTACAAAATGGCGTTGAAAGTGTAGAACGACATGGNATTTCCCTAATTTTTGTGAAGACATATAAGTCAGCAAGCACTTACAAAATGGCGTTGAAAGTGTAGAACGACATGAAAACTAATAATGAAATGGTGGAATTGAGATAAATAGGAGTCATGCGGTAAAATTTCTCCTGAAAAAAAGCGTTAGANAAACTAATAATGAAATGGTGGAATTGAGATAAATAGGAGTCATGCGGTAAAATTTCTCCTGAAAAAAAGCGTTAGATCCTGCATGCCATTTTCTAAATTTTTATTTCCTGTACAGAAACGTTATCAGTATTCTTGGAAGTAAAGCTCAAAAGAAAGAAAATTCAGCATTGATTAAATTGTTGATATAATAAAACCTAATACCTCATAGCTGTTGGGCAGTAATACTTCTGACTGTATGACTAGTTTGGTTCCGACACTCATAACTTTTATGTGTATGTGTATATATGTTGATATATAATGTTTACTTATATTGCTACAGTTACATTCCTAATGATTTCATAAGTCACCGAGTGACGCACACACACTTACATGAAACGTAAATATAAAGATGAAAGTATAAATATAGATAATCACGGTTTTCCCGTTTCAAAACTGATACGTTATATTGTGTTCTGAAAATAAATGCATGAAATTTAGCAGTAATACAACATAANTTTCCCGTTTCAAAACTGATACGTTATATTGTGTTCTGAAAATAAATGCATGAAATTTAGCAGTAATACAACATAAATATGCACAACTGAATTATAATTTAAAATTTCGTGTCTTTGATAGGTTTGTTACGAAATCTCAAGGAAACATGAGTAGCATAAATTATAACCACCAAGGTTCATTTAAAATATCTGGTGTAAACGGTTGATGAGTGTGTTATTTTAAAATGTAATTGGTTTTAAGCCGTCCCAGTTAGCTGTGTGTTATAAACGTGTGTGCGTAAATAATCCAAGTAGAAGTGTAGCATTTCAGTTAACACTCCTGACACTCCACATACGTTAGTGCCTTTCCTGAAAATAGAAATTACATATATATATATATATATATATATATATATATATATCAAGAGATTGCTATCCACAAAATATACCTCAGTTCTATCAAGTAATTAATTAAATCAGCTAATTATTTGTACAGTGAACATCAAGCATTTAATTTGATAACGCATGTAATGGAAATTATAGGTATTCCATTTTGTTCTAACATATTTTTAGAATGAACATTAATCGCAGTGATTACGCTTAAAAACAGCCCTTAGGAATACGCGTATCTGTTCCAAAGTTGGCACACAAGAAGAAGGAGGTGGTATGTGGGACTGACCAAAACATAAAGTCCGCGTGACCTCCAGGACATGATATGCAACACATACAGCAGACACCTTAATAAGCAGCGTAACAACTCAGAATGGCCACATGTGCAGCAATTTGGGTATGCAACCTGCCGTAAAAATGCTGAATGTCTCTCCGGGGTAGGTGCTCCACGCTAGCTGTACTCTTTTTATGTAGTTGTGCGACGGTCGCTGCCGGATGTCAGGCGCCGTCCCATAATGTCCCACACATGCACAGTGGGGCGGAGGTCTGGAGATCTGGCGAGCCAGGGCAGCATGCATGCACCGTGTAGACACAGAGTAATTAAGAACACACAGGTGAAATAGCCGCTTATTCCGCGAACTACAGCAGCACACTCCAGCAACATGGCGCCATTAGCCAGCAACGTATCGGAACGCCGTTCGCCAATCAGCTCCCACTGTCTCACTAGTCAACCGGCAGCTCAGCCAATAGGGAGAACCTTCGGATAGCCAACCGGCAGCTCAGCCAGTAGGGAATCTTCCGCAACACGCGGTAGCCAGTCAGAAACAAGGCCCAGACTTTCTCCCAGCCACTCTGAGAATGGGTAAGCTCACATCAAAGGAACCTCCACTAGGTTTTGTCTCAGTGTGCTTATTGACTCTGTGACGTAGAGCATGCTGCGTTGTCCTAACGACATGCGGACGCAAGTTATCGTGCTGGAAGATTGGTTCACGCAGTGTGTCAAGATATGGTATATGGTCGGAGGACGGGACTGATAATGTCACGAATGAATACCAGGGGCCGATTGGTGCGTGTAGCTCATGGCCTCTCATACCATAATCCCAGGCTTGGGTCCGGTATGGCGAATGCGAATACGCGATGGATTGTTCAGCTCACCCGCACGTCTGCGAACGCGGACACGGTCATCATTTTGTCCGAGGCAGACACGCCTCTCATCACTGAACACTACTGCTCTCCATTCGCCTCTTCCAGCACACCGTCTCCCGACACCACTGATGGCGTTCAAGACGATGAGCAGGTGTCAGGGGCAAACGTGCCAGGGAAACACGAGAACGTAAACCTACCACCAATACACCGGGTGGGGGGAGGAGTGGGCACAGTAACTGATTTCACTTGCTGTTGTTGTTCTGTCAGTCAGCGCGACCCGAACGATCCTTCTGTCCAGGTGTTCATCAGTTCTGCGAGGTAGCACACTGGTGGGGCTAGGTGGCCGTGGGAATCCTCTGTAACCTATCTTCTCTACCACCGGTGGAACACTGACACTTCACGCCCCAAATAAGGGGCAATTCGGAGGAACGCCCAGCCACCCTCTCGGAGTCTCAGTTTACGGCCACGCTGAAAGTCTCTTAACTGTTCAATTGGTGCTAACCATCGTCTCCCAGACATCGCAGACACACTCTGTGATACACATGCAATGGAATCGCACAGCCAACTGCACTAGTCGTATTGTCAGACGACCTGCCATAAGATACTTGATCTAGTGGCTGAAGATCGGTGCAGGCGAGTGGTGACTTTCCACTGACTATCAGGGTGCCCTCCTCACACGAACAGTTTGTATTGTAAAACCCCTTTGAATTGGACGATGTTTACTGGGTGTTCTTCAATGTATTTTCACTAGTATGTTTATAAAACCACAATTGTTACGATCTTTCATTCGATGAATAAATAGATGCTATGATTTTTTTTGTTACACTTAGACTTTCGAGGTTATTTGTATTTACAGTTGGTCTAGTATAAAACTTCATAATATGACAGTAACATTAAGGTGTGCGAAACAATTGCTGTTCCTTTATTTACGTTGGCTGTAGTCCATGTTCCAACAATGTCTTCTTTTCCATTGTGGTGAGATTTTTTCTTCTTCCTTCAACACATGTAAAAAATTACAAGAAGTAATGATCCATAATTATTTTAAAGTTCTACATTTACCGATGTAATTGACTAATATACGCTACGAATGTTTTAAAACTGAAACGAAATATTACCATAATTGTTTAAATCAGTAATTTTAATTTTGATTAATTTAATATCGTTTCCTAAAATTACTAAGCAGTGCCCCCCTCCCATTCCGCAAATCGAATCTACACCAGTATCTGCCCAAAGAGTAAATCCCCCCCCCCCCCTCCTCATGGCCCCAAACAGGAAGTCTAAATCCGCTGCTGGAACGTTTACCCATCGCTATATCCGAAGCGTTGTCAACCTTCGACGTCCCACAATGCCCAAACTATGCTTTTACGGACATGTGTCCCCTCTGGATAAATGATCGCTTTGGCGTCTCCCACACTATACTAAGCTTTGTCGGTGTTGTTTTGAATCACGCGGTAGTCATCGACAAATTATAACTCAACTCTTTATTGATATACGTGCTAAATTGTTAGTAAAATATATTTATCGAATTACATACTGGATTTAAAAATCGTAATATTCCACCTTAAAATAGGCAATTCAGATATATAATTGTGTTATTTATTGCACAAAACATAGCTTTAAGTTTATCATTAATGATCAAGTCTCTGACGAAAGCTTTCTTTCATTCAGATGTACAGTCATTTCTGATTAATTTTTCTTAATTAATTTTGTTTGTATATGTGTTTGTTGCACCCACGATCTGCAATCAGTATTTAATTCCAACCCGTATTTTATATTATTAATATAGCTTTTAGATGTTGATATTCGGTGACTCTTTTTATGGCTGTGTTGTTAACAATTCCAGATATTTACTGACCTGAAACATTTTGAACACCCCTTCATAAAAACAGGCAATACAGGTCCGGGTTAAATAGTATATTGTTTATTCTTAGCTCCCAGATTTATTTATCTACTGAAGTTATAAATTCTTCGGGGCAAGAATTTTTTTTGATAATACGAGAATTTAAATGTACTGTGCCCTTTCCTTAACATAATTAAACAGAAATGAAAAAAAAAACACCACCACGAACAAAAACTACAAAATAGTTCGTTAGACAGTTATTTTTTTCAATGAATGCTAAGATATTTTGCTTTCTTTAGCTCTTTATCGTTTAGTTATGTTTTTTTGTTTATTTTTTGAGGTGTTATTTTTTCCTTCGTTTTGGTGACTCATGTTTGGCAGTGAACGGATGCATAAAGTTCCTGTAGTAAATACACCATTCCTTCGTTCTTTAAACTTTAAGGAAAATTATTTTGTTACTGTATAGTTATAAAAACGGTCTACCTAAAAATATTGAGTTTCACATCCTCCTACCCGCATGCATGACCAATGGTAATGTATTGTAACTGGGTTAAGTGATGATAACGAATCTGTTTACATAACATAATGACTGAAGCAACATTCAAGTTTCTAGAAAAAAATGTGAGTTTCAACCAAAACCTATTCTTATTCGCTGGAACATAATATACAAACCGATTATGCCAACAGGTACGGATAAGGAAATTTCGTTGGTTCACTGGTTTGTAGGTCGAAGTCTTCTGTTTACTCGAGCCTTAGCTATTTTACTAATTAGCTGCTGCCTCTGCGAGTAGTCCGTTTTCGTCTAGAACAGGTAACACGAGATTTGGTCCTTGTCATCTTGCAAGACTGTCAGTGACTCGGAGTGGTTCTATGCGTGAATCTCTGGTCCAATGACAACTTTCATTCTAATGTGTCTTGCAGCCCAGATGTCCTCAAATGAATTGGCAGGATTTTCTTTCCTAAACTGACAGGACATTCGTTAACTGGGAATTTGTAATTGGTGGTAATGAATTTTATTTATTAATAACCTAACCTTGATTGTAACATGAGACGCGTTGCAACATGACCCGGCGGGGGCCGTGGTGGTGTAGTGGTCAGAATGCTCGCCCCCACCAAGGTGAACTGAGCTGGATTTCTGGCGGGGTTGACCGGACTTTCGCAAGTGGGAAACATGGCGGACGTTGCCGTCAGGGAACTCCTGTTTCTCCTGCCCTTGCATTCTGCCACTGCTCCATCTTAAATTCTTTTCACTCTCTTCGGCTCTCAAGTCCTCGATAAAAACCTCTCACCTCACCACAATGGCACGGCATATCTACAACTACACCGTTGAGTTTGGCTTTTGTTGTAGTTTAGACAGGTATAATTCGCTATTTTGGGTTCTTTGCTGTATTACCAATTTCAAATTATAAAACACAAAAATTTATAACGTGTGATATTAAAGAATATTAATTTTTTACCGCAACAGGCATTAAATATACAGCCCCTAACAGTTAAATTATGACCTATTAAAAATAATATAAAATTACAAATATAACTCCTTTTTCAGCTTTTTTCAAACAAACTAATAGAGCAGTAAAAATGTCACTGCCCCTACCTACACAAATTTTAACGGCCACACTGACTGTAATGCACCCAGTAAAGTTGGTACCAACGAAGGGGAAGTAGTTTCATGTTTTATAGCTGAATGAAAAAGTTAGGTAAACATTTGTGAATTCTAAAATAATTTATTTTGCATTTTTTTACATGCATGTAAGTATAAAAAGTAGGAAATTTGTAAAATATTTTCTAGTATAGCAATTGTACATCTTCACTTGACCGACGCATGAATTAAGTGATCAGGCCCATGGCAATGTTAATTTGAATGTTGCAGGAAAAATACACAATGTGCATACAAGTAGACGTTAAGGTTGGTTCACGATCAACTTAGTGTACGTAAAACTGTGTGGTTCTTAGTGAATAATCACGTCTTATGTCGAACGAATCACACACAACGAGAAATTAACTACATTTTAGCGAAATAGTGTTTTGTTTGCAAATATAATACTTTAGACATATTACTTAAATAAGTAAAAGTATTTGAAAACATAAGTTTTCTTTTAAAATGAGCTATTAAAATATACATATATATATAATATAATGTTTCTTATCCTTCTCTTCCCCTTTAGCAATATTGGTTGAAGGCTTCACGTACACGACACGAAATGAAATATCGCAATTTCCTACACTTAAAAACGTCGAAGATGTTCCTATCCGACACGTAACGCGATGACAACGAACCGTTTTGTAAGAATACCTTCTTTCAATCTGATGCATACACATTCTTTACGTACACTTTTTTTTTATCGTAAACCGACCTTTAACGCTCCCTCACACCTAGAGTTTTTTTTCCGTATTGGAGGCCGAAAAGCGCCGGAGCGATAAGGGCGACACTGTCACACGCATCAAGTGCGCCATCGCTTACTAAGCGCAAGGCTCTTAACTGGCTTGTTTTAGTGAGTGAAGAGTGAAGAGATTTGGGCGTCTCTTAACAGCGATGTCTTGAGAGCCGATGATGGTGATTGAGGTGGGTATGGAGCGGGGCCGGAATGAAAGGGCGGGGGAAACTGGAGATCCCCGAGAAAACCTGCTGACCAACGGCATCGTCTGGCACGATTCCCACTTGCGAAAATCCGGTGACCCGACCGGGGAATCAGCGTTTTAGTCCCACTGCGTGTACCTACGGGACTTTCAGCGGTGACCCTATTATTTTATTGGTATTAAGTCTGTAGGAAGTTTCAGTGTATGGTCCTTGAATAGTTTTGTATCTATCTAATGTTTACATTTTGAGCAGTTTTGGAGTACTCTGAAATTACTTTTGTAACCCGCGTGACATTCTGAAAGTACCCAACAGCCTTCGTCTGAAGTGTGTGTTCCTTTCGTAGACCAGCACGTTGGACGCACGTTTAATAGTTTCTGTTAAAAAAACGCGTCCATTAAAAAACCTCTGCAACGCAGTTCAAGCACCAGTTAGGCGGCAGCGTTAAACAGGACTTCGTAAGCGCTCAGTTGACGGCGGGGGAACCTACAAGCACGTGCACGGTGTTTCAGGACTCGTCCTCCCCGGCATGAGAGCTGTCCTGTGCCTGGCCGTCGCAGCAGCGGCGGTCTGCGTGTCGCTGGCGCGGATAACTTGCACGCCGAACTTCTGCCATCTGGTGAAGTGCAAGGACGTGGTGGACTGCACTGCCGGCGAGCAAGAAGTGAGGCCCAATGCCACGTCTTGCGGCTGCTGCCCTGCCTGCGTTACTTTACTGAGTGAGTTCAATTATACATTGCACTGAAATAGAAGATTTGTTAGTGGTACATATACCATTCGTTTTCGTTTTCAAAGTTAAGGGCGTTGGAGATAACATAAAAAAAATTGTTATTTTACATTTGTACCAAACATTGTTTAACTAGCATATAATGCCATATTCTTAGAAAAAAAAATTGTCACTTTATATTTTTTGAATAATTTGATGTGAAAGCCATTTTTTTTGTGATTTTCTGTATTTATAATAACGAATACTAACAAAGTTGTACGAATGAAAAAAATAATTTTTGTTCACCGTCCACATTTTGCGTTCTTCGTGTTTGTTCTTTTTCGTTGTCACTCTATGCAATGGAAGTCCAATCAAATTGCGAATTAAAAACTATTTGTTTGATGTTTTTCAAAGCGCAATTTTTTGCATGTAAAAACATAGATTGTGGTCCACAGTAATAATTAGATAGACAAGTAATAATGCCATTTAATGCTCTCAAACGTATTTGTTCACAAAAAAAAAAATATTCGCCGTCATTAAATGTTTAGTTGGCAGCAATAGAATTCCTGTCGCCCAGAGCAAAACATTCCGCCTCGACTGCAAAACTACATTCGTTATATTATGCGCATGCGCTCTAGCGTATTGGAAGTGACCACCTTCTGTCTGGCCACGACGCCATATTTGTCAGTGTTCGTCTCCTTGCTTCGGGTTACGGAATATTTCTTGAAGAATATTCATAATAAATTAAGAATGTATTACGTTATTCCTTTGTTCCAAGTAAGCAATTGTTACACTTGAATGATTCCACAAAATTAACTTTCCGTGATGTGAAGTGTTCAGGACTCGGTGTGTGTGCCAGTTATTAGATTTGCGGCATGTTCCTGATCAAGACAAAGCCATGAAGACAAGGCGAGGTGGTCTAGTCATCCTGATTGTGGTTCTTAGTTTTGCTGACAAGGAAAAAAATTATGAATTTATATTTGTACGAAATACTGTTCAACTTGTAGACATTACATGCAAGTACTGTTGCCTCGAATAAAATAAATTTTAAACGGTTTTTTTTCTTTTACATAATGACATGCCAAATTCACAATTTTAGTATTTTTGGGAAATACAAATAATAAAAACTAACCAACCTACCGAAATGTGATAATTCACGTTGAAATGAGATACCGTGAGTTACTTCAAAACATATTAAAAATCACTCTATGACATGTTTTCACATTTTTTAAAAATTGCTGTAAATAAGGAAATGGATCATGTTGAGCATACTTTAAAATGAACTCAAGACAAAATCTTCCCAGTCACCCATATTAAATTTTCTGTAAATGATTTCGTTTACTTCATTTTTGCGTTGATAAAATTATAAAATTGCGATTTTTACTTGCCATTTTGCAAAAAATATGCAGTTCAAAAGATTTTATTCGAGGCAATAGTACTTGTAAGTAATGTCTACAAGTTAAACAGAAGTTTGTACAAATATAAAATAACCAATTTTTCTCTTGACCAACACCCTTAATGGTTGTCACACCACACCTATTTGCCAAATCCCGCATCCAACAAAACATTCTTTTGAGTGCCACTAACCAGTACTGCTGCTAGATTCGTAACATTTTTGCTGCTGCTAACGAACATGCCTACAAACTCACTGAACGTACGGGTGAAGGGATTTGGGTGATTTTTAATATCGAGGTCTTAAGAACAGATAAGTGTGAAGGGAGGTGAATATGGAGCAGCGCCAGAGTGTAAGGGAGGGGGGAGATCCCCGAGAAAACCAGAAAACCCGCCAACCAGTGGCATCGTCCGGCACGATTCCCACGTGCAAAAATCCGGGGGAGAACTCACCGAGAATTGAACACGGTTCGCCTTGGTGGGAGGCAAGTAGTCTAACCACTACATCACCGCATCCCCTACAAACTCACTGAATTAATTGCTGACCACAAGCGTCGTTTTGTGGTTTGCCACCAAATTCTGAATTGACAAAATAAGTTTTTCGTTACCATTAAATCTTTTGTGATGTCTATATTGATAAAATAATTTCGTGGCCACCAACAAAAATTTTATTGGGCACCACAAAAGTTTTTTTTTTTTTCAACGTGTATTCGATATCTTGATGATCAAGAGGAGGGGGCAACCGGGACTACTATGATTGGCCAAGACGCTGCTAGAATTTAGCACAGTCGGTATAGTGCCACCGGAAAGTCGTCATTGAGCGTTAAGTTAGCCCGATACCTAGCGATGCGTAGAAAAGATAGATGTTATCAAAATACAAAGTGCGCTGAAATTACTGGAATATACGTAATGGGAAGTTAATGCAGAGTAATAGAAGATACTGTAAAAAGGAAAAATAGCAAAAAGGATATGTTATTTTACGCAGAGTGCGTAAAAATATAGTTGTTATGCAAAATATTATCACACGGAGTGTGCACAAATGAGGTGCGTTGGCCCTGGTGTGATTTTCAATGCTTTGTTTGCATGAGCCGGAGGAATATCCTAGTAGTATAACTTAAGTAGTGCTTCAGAACAGTTGGAAGTGATGGGGATTGGACTACAGTGGAGCGACTGACCTCATAGGTGCGGGAAACGGGAAACGAGAGTTATTCGGGTTGATCTCACCCNTGGTGTGATTTTCAATGCTTTGTTTGCATGAGCCGGAGGAATATCCTAGTAGTATAACTTAAGTAGTGCTTCAGAAAAGTTGGAAGTGATGGGGATTGGACTACAGTGGAGCGACTGACCTCATAGGTGCGGGAAACGGGAAACGAGAGTTATTCGGGTTGATCTCACACAGCTTTCGTCACTAGGCCCACACGCTAAAATCAGGATGTGCTTGGATTCGAACACGTTTCGTCGAGGCTAAATATNCAGCTTTCGTCACTAGGCCCACACGCTAAAATCAGGATGTGCTTGGATTCGAACACGTTTCGTCGAGGCTAAATATTGAAGTGCTGACCATGCAAAGCGGATTGTGGAGGAGCGCATGGATACGCTTAATTTTTCTACAAGCGAGCGACGCAAATGTGTTCTAACACGCACACGCTAGCATGCACACACTAATATTATTAAACAATTCGTTTCCAAACAGCCTGGTATTTGATGGAAGTTCTAAAACCACTAAGTAACCAACCGGGAAGCAACATAAACTTTCGCGTTAGAAAGTAACTCCGTCAATTACAAATATCCTTTGGTTTACTTCCAATTGAGAATTTTCTTAAATTTGTATAAACCGAAGCGTAAACCAAGCACAAAACCATAATGTGTGTTTTTTTTTCGCAGATGAAGGAGACCGTTGCTGTCCATTAAATGTTCAAGGTGGAGGTCCTCCGCTTCAGGAATGCAGGTCCAATTTAACCTGCACCAAATGTACTTGCACTGCATAATAAGGCTTAACCAACAATGCATGATTTATTCCTCAAGGAAAACCAACTGAAACTAAACCTTTAATGTCTGGAAACAACCTGGAACTCTTTTAACACCGCATGTGCTCCCTGATCATCTAAAATTTATAATGTTTTTTAAAAATACATGTATATATTATTTTAAATAAAAAAAATAGTTGACATCGTATATGCATGTTATTTCAACTTGGACAGTTCCTTGCAATGTTTAAGATTAAACAGTATCTAAACGTGAATGGTACTGAAGTAAAATTCTCAAAGCCTTGAGTATAGGCTGATCACTGTAAACTGAGAACTTTCGAGAGCCCTGCTTAAGATCTAATTGTATGCACGTTGTGTATTCTTCCTCCTTTTGTAAAATGAACATTTCCATGGGCTCATCACTTTATTCATGCGTCGGTCAAGCGAAACTGTGAAATTATTAGAAAAATTAATATTTTCCAAATCTGCTAATTTTCATAATTAGATAAATTAAAAAAAAACGGAAAGCGAAATAAATCATTTAAGTTGTCACAACTGGTTGCTTAGCACTTTTAATCCCACATTAAGATATGGAACTACTTTCCCTCTATCGTTACCAACTTTACTGGGCGTATATCACTCAGTGTGATCGTTATAATGTATGCAGGTAGGAACAGTGACTTTTTTCTAAGGTTGATTTCAAAATTGTTCACTTTGTCGTGAACGGTCTTTACAGCGCAAATTCACTAGGGGAACTTGGTTTTTTTTTCCCCACACTTTGACCACCATGTGCATCAATATGATGCACAGCTGTATTTTGATTCTGGTCATGTAGCGCACATGACAACAATCAAAATTTATTCACATAACTGTAACATCTTATATATATATACATTTTTTAAAATATAAAATATGCCTATTTTTTAACTTATCAAACTAAAGCGATAACTTCAATAACAAAACCTTGACAAAAACACACATTTTACGAAAAGTACGGTGGCAGTCAGTGTTAAAAAGAAAATTCCGAAAGTATCCCTATGTCCAACAAGCTATCGACTTTACAAAGCAGCGAAGACGTAACGACTGAACTACGAACTCTTATTTATGACACAGTATTGGTTTTGGCAAATTGTGGCAGGATTAAAATTGTGACGTAATTACGAGGTCGTAGTTCCCTGGTCTTGTCTGTACTGGAGTTCAATGGCTAGCTAAGTATAGGGTTACTTTCGGAATTTTCTTTTTTAAAAACATAAAGAAGTAAGAAATACCAAGAGTGTGTTTTTTTGTTAAAAGAAATTGTGACAGTTTTCGCCAAAGTTCTAAAGAATATCGCACTCATCTACACGTAGGATTACCCGATGTCCAGCAAAAGGAAGATATGTTCATACTCCTATCCTTTTTAAGTTTTTTTTTGCGTCCAGCAGGATTTTTTCGTGGTGATCAAATATGTAAGGTTTTTTGACCTGATAGTACTTCCCTACTAATTATTTTGATATTATTGGTTTTTGTGAAACAAACTTGTTATAGATATGCTGTAAACATTCACTTGGCTAGTTGTATAGAAACATATGCATGTTCTTTGATAAATAATGCAAATTATATATACAATTTTTTCTATTTCTGTTTTAAATTCAAACAATTGAAAGCATGCGAGTTTTTCTCCTGGTATGTAGCCTTAATTTTCATGTTAACTGATAATGTAAATATTATTTACGTTAGTAATTTAACTTTAGAAAATACTAGTTCGCCTGAAGTACTAAGGACTCGATTAAACTATTTTTCCCCACATTAATAAAATATTTAATGTACGGTTTTCCAGTATAAATAATTTGCTGTACTAATGAGTAACATTGTCCTCATTAAAAAAAAGCCCTTTTCCAGATTTAATGTCTTCTTTNAAAAAAAGCCCTTTTCCAGATTTAATGTCTTCTTTTTTAACCCGAGTGTCTGGTAACGCTATATACACTGTATTCGTTATTTGCTCCAACGCAATCCCTTCAAATATTTTGCTATTGTTAAAACTTCAACCNCGCTGTTGTTAAAACTTCAACCTTATAAAAACAAAAATCACTACATATATAGCCTTTTTGAATCAAACAATTGAAAAATTTCATGTGCGACGTGTCTTATTGTTTCGTAAATATTTCATATATCTGAAGCGTTTCATATTTCTGTTACTGTAACATACAATTATCTTACATTTTATTAAATTAAACCTTCAGTTTATATTTTATCTAAAAAATTAAAATTTTTTATTTTATAGTTCATATGAATAAAACAGATAGCTAATAAATGTGTCGGTATTGCCTGGTAACAAATAGTTCACATGCAAAATGTTATTAAACAGAGTGCGCACAAATGCGGTGCAAATCCCTTTTGTGTAATTATCTAGATTTCGTTAATCGTTGTTTGCGTGAGGCGGATGAATGGACTGAAAATAGAGCAGCAGGGCTTCAGAAAGTTGGAAGTAACCACGAGTGGACCATATAAGATCAACAAACATAAATAATTTTGTTTAGGTATGCAGTACTGGTATGTTTCGCAGGACTGCTGTGCACGTATGATGCTACAGAAATGTTTTGCTTTCAAGCCTGTTACTGTCACGTACTCTCTTAAGGAACACGTAATAAATTAATTGATCAATCATAATGTTCTACTTAGTTACTTCTTTAAGCTTTACTAAAAATTTTTCAATTTCCGTGCAATTAAATTCTACAGCAATCACTTGAAAATGCAGAATATTTAAAAAAAAGATAAATATATTACTATTACACAAATGCTTGCTTTAATGCTTATAAAACTAAAATTAATAAGTTTCATACAATTTAGATATTACTTCTGGCATGCGAAAACTCCCTTTGAATCCTTGCCCGGGTAGATCTAGATAGGCCAAACAGTATTCATAAGGATGNAAAAAAAAAAAAAAAAACATTTCCTCAGCTGTCAATGGCGCCGCTCTGTCTCGCTGTCAGCACCAGGAGAATAAAATGTCACGTCGATGTAGTACACGCCGAGAAATTTTATGAGATTAATGAGGAAAGAAATGTTGTGCACAATACAAAAATTTCATTTATATTTTAAACCTTAAAAATTCGGAAGGCCGATTTCACCGAAATGGTTAACAACGAAGTCATCAGAATGTAAAGGTTTAAGGCACTGAGACAGCTATTAACTCTGTAACTACGAATATGACGTTTGTGACAGGTCTTAAAACCACTTGGCTGAGTCGAAAAATTCATAATTTTCTTATAAAATAGCAAACTAGGAAAATTATTATCGAATATACGTTGTTTCAAAAAATGTTGACGGTTTTCCACTCTCTCTTTTTTTCTATCCATCCCTATTATTTAAACCACTGAACTAAAGAACAGTTCATATTCTGTATGTACTATAATAAACCAGAAAACTTATTTCAAGTTTTTTTTAAGATCAAGTATGCTGTTTCTGCTAGATTTTTTGCTCAATCACGACAGTCACGTTATATAAATTTTTTGTTATGTCACATCCGAAGCCCTATATTCGTACAATAGAAATATTTGTTTCGAGGGGTAGTCGTGTTTAACGATACACTAAATATAGCTATCAATTTTGCAGTAGGTGCCTCACAAAACAAAATAATAAAGAATATACGTCAATCGACGTCATATTTGTACTGAAACGTCAGATACAATAAATATGCACCCAGTGCCACATCTGTTGACTAGAAGCTATCCTTCCTAGAACTGTAGCTGGTCATCAGTGAGCAAAGTATCTACGTGCGTGTCCATACTCTGATTTGCAGAGGTCGTCATTAATTTCCAAGTGTGGAAGATAATGCTCAGCGTATGATAACATTATAATTTTTTGCATCTGACCACCGAGAATTTCTTCCGTAGTGCAATCATAATACGATTTTGATAGGGTGTTTACTTTTTGGCAAAACTAAAAGGGGGGGGGGAGGAGGGGTAGCTTCATACATGCACGATACCCAACAACAGAACAAAACTGTTGAGCATGTGTACAGTAATTTTAATCGTAGGAATCAGTCAAATTTTTCCTAAATAAACCATCACCTCTAGGAATGAAGAAGGACGAGGTACAAATGTCTTATTGACAGAGCCATATCTGTACATGCAGGTGTTAAGGCGCCCGTATACCTTGCGCGCGAACTGGGTTTCAGACTATTGTAGCTTAAAATATTATGGGTGAATTCCTGTGAAACCAGCATGGCTCTGCATTGAATTTTTGCTACAGATCTTCCACTAATAAAATTATGGTGTCACCGCTTATAGTCCCATAGGCACACGCAGCACGACGAGAACACTGTACGCTAGTTCAGAGCCTGGTGCGTAGCGACGATGGCGCACTTCGTGCGCGTAGCATTGCCGATCTTATAGCTCCCGCGCTTCTCAGTCTCAAACGTAAAAAATATAGCTTGAGATAGACGCGCCCAAGCTTTAGGTTCCGTCCACACGGGCAACTCGGCTGCGGCGCTGAGTGACGTCACTTGGTGTCTTGAACTAGCCACTCAGTCGCGCCACCGAGTAGCGCCACTAAGTGACTCGCGTGACTGATTATGGCGCCAAGATTCGCCCCAGCAAAACTTTACTCCAGTTTGGACATGGACAAAAAAGAATAAAACATTGATCCTCACTCTACTCCTCTGCGGTGACGGTGGTGTTGTAGACGAAAACGTTCACTTTGTAACTTATGATACTTTGGTATTTCTGCCAACTTATTAATTTTTATTTCCAATGCAAATTTATTGTTTATATTTATTATTTGCATGGCAGTTATATTGGCAGACATTTTTGTTATTTAGTTAATCTATGCAAATGTTTGTTTATTTTAATGTTTACATCTTTAATTTTAGTTTTAGAGTTTAGTAGGACCGCAGATTGAAATATTTTCAGAATTGTTAGATTATTTTAATACTTTAATGCAGCTTTTTGTTAAGATAGCATGGTTTAAAGAAATTTATTTAAATGTAAACATTTATTGATAGTTGGCAGCATAGTAGAATATGTAATATTTGGCAAGGAAATTTTTGGAAATTCAAACAGACTGTGTTGAAAAATTTATTTTTTTTCATGGAACCTTTAAGTTGGCATGTTGGATCCTGGAGATCATTAGAAATCTATTGAAATATTGTTATTTAAACTAGATCCTATGGGCAATTATTTTATTCAGGATATTATTTCACGCCGCCGGTGTGCGAGTGGCGTAAAAAGAAGAATGGCCAGATAATTAACTTGCCGAAAATGTCTATCTGCGTTGGTGCTTGTCCTGGATGATAGCAATTGAATTGCTATCATTAACTTCCAGAACTTCTGGCTTCAAATAACTACTATTACAGCTAAGTAAAGCCTGATATAAGTTGCAGATGGCAGCAATTCGATTCAATATGATTTTCCTAACTTAGTTTTCAAGAATCCTTCATAACCTGGCATACAAGATTTTCCATATTAAATTTGCCTACACTTCCTTTAGAAGTAAAGGCATTATGCTTCTAAGTAAATATTTTTATAAATCTGAGTAGCCTAGTCAAGTAGCGGTATTTGCTAATTAATTGAGTCTAACCAGGTAAGACGGCTTAATTTATTGGACTTAGAATAATTATTTTTCTCTTTAGTGAAATGATTAAATTATGCTGCCAAATGTCCACTGAAATTACTGTTTTATTCTGAGTTGAACGTTTTAGTAATTGAACTGCATGAATTTTATATATGAACATAGATTGCTTATGTTTCTTCATAAAACTTTCAAATGCAATAATTAAACGCTACCCAAGAATTGACTGGCATTGTTGTTTGGTATTTGGGTCAGTAGTGGTATATTTTGTTATTACAATTATATTATTGATGATGACTGATCTCTTGTTAATGTGGCCACTCCAGTATACCAGTTAACTGTATGACAACTCGGTTCATTAACATACACTGAAGAGCCAAAATAACTGGTACACCTGCCTAATATCGTGTAGGGCCCCGGCGAGCACGCAGAAGTGCCGCAAGACGACGTTGCAAGGACTCGACTAATGTCTGAAGGTATGCAGGAGGCATTGAAATCTGCGCCAATTTGGGAAAGGGTTGCACGTTTTCACGTTTAATGATTCTCGTCAGTCGTCGTTTGTCCCGTTTGTTCACGATCTTTTTCCGGCCGCAGCAATGTCGAAGATTTGATGTTTTACCGGATTCCCGATATTCACGATACACTCGTGAAATGGTCGTACGCGAAAATCGTAATGGAATCGCTACCTCGGAGATGCTATGTACCATCTCTCGTGCGCCGACTATAACACCACGTTCAAACTCACTTAAATCTTGATAACCTGCTATTGTAGCAGCAGTAACCAATATAGCAACTTTGCCAGACGCTTGTTGTCTTATATAGGCGCTGCCGACCGCATCGCGTTACTCTGATTGGTTCCATACCTATGTTATTTGCATACGCACGCCTATAGCAGTTTTTTGGCTCTACAGTGTATAATCCCAAATAATCGCATATACAAAAAAAAATTACCCGTAATAGTACAATTCACTACAGTGGTTCCCATTATACGCGAGGCCGTTATATTCCCTTCAGTGGCTCCACCAACGTTGGGCAATATGCAACAAACGCATATCTCAGTTTTCTTTCATTGGCGCCCATTCGTGGGGCTTTTGCACCATTTACGTAAACATGTATATCATCTTTCAGTGGCGCCATTCGTGGGGCCTTTTCTCTTTGCTACATCCTAACAATCATTTCATCTGAGCCGTACGCGGGGCCGTTCAATCATTTCAGTTTCTTCAATTTATCTTTCATTGGCGCCCATACGTGTAGCATTTTCGTAACATAAAGCATTTGCACACCTAGTGTAATCCATTTAAACTTCTTACAACACTAAGACTCCCGCCTACCTAGCGCTTTTTTCGCCATTTGAGGCCAAGAAGAGCAGGAGCGATAACGGCGACACTGCCACGCGCATCAAGTGTCCCTTCGCCACTAAGCACAAGGCTCTGAACTGGCGTGCAATCTTCGTGTAGCACTGCGTGTACCTATGGGACTTTCAGCGGTAAAACTATTATTTTATTGGTGGAAAGTCTGTAGGAAGGTGTAATGTAGGGCACTTGAGTAGTTTTGTATATCTGGCGCGTAAATTTCAGACACAACGCTTTGAAAAAACAGTTTTTAGCCTTTTTGGAGTGCTATTAAATTGTGTTTCTAATGTAAGTGACGTTTTGAAAGCACTCAAGATCCCTCGTCTGAAGTGCGTGCTCTTTAAGTAGATTAGCATATTGGGCGCACGTTTAACAGTTTCGTTGAAAAACGTGTATTATTTCAAACATACTGCAACGCAGTTAAATTGCCATGTAGACGGAAGCCTTAAATACTTTGAGATCTGGAATTAAACATTTCACATAACAGTCTCTCTGGCCCTCCCCTCAACAATGTATTGCTACATACATCACACTGGGAATCCCAAATCGCTGTACGTGATTATAATTCAAATATAAACAATGTCAGAGTCGAAAGAGCCATCACAGACGTCATTAGGCGCCGAGTAGCAGTTTGCATGACCATGGCCGTGGTTATCGGGATTTATCGTAGTTAAGAGAGATGATGGATATGTCTTCCTTGATTGTTTTTGTTTCTTGTTCTTGTGTTGTATGGATCTTTATTTACTCAGCAGATGTTTATTGCGCTATCTTTACTGTCAGCCGTCACGTAATCTTTTATTTACTTACTACTTACAGAAAAACTCGTTAAATAAATTTTGATTTTACTTTTACATATCGTACTCGCAATTATATCTTGGACTCAATTGATAGTGGAAAATTTGCAGCAACCTCATCTCCAGGTATAAATTAAACAAAAATGCAATTGCAACAGTTTAATTTTAATTAGTTTTATGTTCCTTTATTCTACGTTTGCTGCAGAATTAAACAATTAATGTAACAATTTCCTAACAAGTGCTAAAGCAATTTTTATAATCATATTTTATTACATGAATTTCCTTGTCATCGTGAGATACGAGTACATCAAACAGCGCGAATGCTAAGAATTGGTTTTAAAGGAGAAAATTTATGTTCCCTCAAAAAAGCCATGGCTGACGACGTCCATGTCACAGAGTACTTAAGATTACAGAGGTGAAACAACAGCATATACCACCAACTCCAGCCGCATACGCCAGCAAAATGGCGCCTCTGGCCAGCAAACATTTGAAACGCCGTTTGCCAATGGGTGCCTGGTAACCTACTTACAAGCAGGCAGCGCAGCCAGTAGGGAACCTTCTGCAGCATACAGCAGCCAGTCAAAGATATCCCCGTGTAACCAATCAGAGAATGGGCCCGCCCACATCGAATAAATCGTCACTTCATTTCTTCTACGTGCGCTTGTCTACTGTGCGATCACGTGCGTGGCAGCAGTCAGAGCGCGGACCCCCTGAGTGCCTCATTATCTTTAAGACTAACATGTTTACAGTAATGAGAGTGGAAGAGAGAGAGTGATAAGATTAAAATGATTGTAATTACTTCGAGGCATTAAAATGACTGTAAATACTTGTATATTTACAGAAAACTTGAGGAAAACACTTCTCGAAACAAGAAGTCGGCGCCAATCAATAGACATATAATCTGTCTCGCAAAAGAGTGCACATTCTTGAAAATTTTGAAAGCAGTTTTTTGTATAGTTATTTCAATGGCAAAATAATTTCTGTTGACATGTTGGGTAGGGCTGACATTCAGCTGAGTGTGTTAATATGAACACATGTGGCAGGACGAGACACCGCTGTATTCAAGTAAACAGTTGTAAACAGGACTACTTTCGTAACTGTAAAAAAAAAATGCACTCGTTCGTGAGACAGACCATACAAAGTAGATCTTACGCATGGTTTTAACAAGTGCTCAGATTACCATCAGCAGCCTATAATCAACTTCCAAGACACATCCCACTACTGCTTTCATTTTACTGCTAAACCACTCGAAACCTCCTATGGTGCAGTCGGTTGAGACGCCGCTGGTATGCGGCGCGAAAGGTTGTGGGTTCGAATCCCAGGTAAGGCATAGGTCATAAGTTAGTTTGTAAGCCGTGCCCTGGTGAGCCTTCAGGTATAACGTAGGGGGACGTTAGTAAAAACCCTCTTCAATACAGTTCCAATACGATAGTTAACACCCGATTAGATATTTACGTTTTTAAATGTAACTACATTGATTCTGCCGTAGTTTTAAATGCAATAAGGACGTATTCAAGTTAAGTTAGCCTAGATATTTTTTATGAACAGCCGTTATGTTTAAAATACAAACGCAAATAAACGTCCATGCCACTGCTTCAACTCGTTATTTTTGACAGTTCTACGGGGCTTTCGCGAGATAATGTCATGAACATGCTCACAAGACGGTAATAAGTTTACGTAATTTTCTTTACAACCGATTTGTGTTGACGTTAAATGGAGCTCGTTGCGTTGACTTTGCGTTGATGCTGCTCAAGTGTCAACATTTTTTTATGAAATCGCAGCTGGTTTCACATTGGAGTTGAAAATCGCTCGGCTTTGATAAGTGGCATTGCAGTGCTACCAAATATTCTGTATCTGGGATTTGGAAAATGCTCGTGTACACTTAAGTGTGTGTTCGCATATACGTATATACACAATCATATGGTAAATATAAATATGGGCAGTTATTGTAATATTCAAAACATTTGCTAAAAGTTTCATCTGTCATCTATAGCCTATTCGGCCCATAGCTTTATTTTAAGTCCAAGGAATTTTTTAAATTGATAATTTGTTTTTTAATTAAACTGACACAAAGGCAATTTAAAACTAAAACGGGTTTCACTAGAACATAAAATTTTAATATACAGTCTATATGGAAGTTGATAGGAATTGAAATGAATGCAGGAAACAGAAGGCAAAATAGAATCCTTTCTTGAATCTGACTCTCTGACTCTAAATTACACTTACGTTATGCTGATGTTCGGTCAACTTCTCTCCCGGGAACTTTATTTTTACGTCACTGTTATTACCAGTGTAAATGCACTGCAGTGCCACATATTCCTGAAAATAATGATGATGCGGAGTTAACGCTACGAGCTCCATCTTAACTTCAATGACAATCGGCCTTTAGTATCTGTGAGAACGCAGCTCGTGGCAGGCGGCGTGCGGACGGAGTACACAGCGTAAAAACGCTTTCTTTGCTGGAACACACGATTTGTTACCGCAAAGAAAACGTTGTGTAAATGCGAACCACTGCAAAGCAGGCTTGTCACAAACATAATTTTTAATTGATCTACGCAGGCTATAACATTGCATTGTCGCATTGTCGACACAATCAACATATGTGTTTGTGGCATTGCCAGTTATACTGTAAAGCAAATTCGTGCTCTGAAAAATAACTGTGATTACTAAATATGATAGTAAAAGTAACAAATATTTCAAAATTATACT
>NQII01001353.1:451390-517406 GCA_002778355.1 Clitarchus hookeri
TTTTTACTACGGTCAAGCCCTTAACCATGCGACTATACTGTTTTATTGTGGTCTAAACACTTTTGATAGGTGAGAAACGCCAGGAAATAACATGGGCCAGATTATAATGTCACCTCTTGGGAATAATTGGAATAATAGAGTTTAGTGATTTAGAGAATCACTGCACTTCAGAATGACATTAAACGTCTGCAGAAGGACCATACTTGCTCAGTTGCAGTTTCGTAACTGCAGAATATTTTGGCTTATGATTGTTTGCGTCGATACGACAGTTACGTACTGAAAACTACAATGTACGATATAAAACCCTTAATATCGCCAAACCGTTACTTCTGGTACGAAGTAATTTTTCTTTACTGTGAACAAAAAACAGCTCAAAGAATGCTTAGGCTTGACTATAAAGGAACGTAATATTGCCATAAAACAAAATCGTATGAAGAAGATATTTATTAAAACAAAGCAAACATATGGTTTTCTAATCTTCTCTTTGAATCAAAGCAGTATTGTATTACTTTAAACAAAAAAATCTCAAATAATTGGTTTCATTTGCCGCACAGAAAACTTTGAACGGATTTTGTTTTAGCGTGCAGAGAAGAGCGCAACATATTTCGCAAATTTTTCGAGACAAAGTCTCTGAATCAGTAAATAAATTTCAACAGAAAATCACCAGATTGAAACCTTACTCTTTTTCAAATTAAATTTAGACAAAATATATAAAATATTTGTTTACGCAGTACGCAGCTTGAAATGTTATTTTTTTAGTGCTCATTACAGTTGCTTATCACTGTATATGTAAATCCCACGGTGTAAAATGGAAACACTTAAAAAAAAAGTAAAAAATAATTCCATCTGAGATAATCACATGCTATAAAACGTGTACCATACATTTAAAGATATCCCCCTCCCCCTTTCTCTCCAGGTTTACAAAATATATTCCGGGGAAATGAACATTCCTGAAGACACAATACTATCATTTGATAATAAAAAAACTAAAGTCTTCGGTTCTCTTTCAAATCACCAGATATTCCTTCAGATGTTTTTACAGACATCACTAATTTTTCGACCTGTCGAAAAAAGAAGTTTGGTCACCGATAATTTTATAAAATTACCAAATATGGTGACAAAATCACCTTGGCAACTCTGGCAGCTGAATGTTATCAACACGTGATGTCCTTGAGGCGTCTTATAAAATACGCGGGAACTCTGTAAACAACGCCCCGATAACAATGGCCACACTGATTAGAAATGGCGAAGAACTTAACTGTCAGCAGTAAGACAGAACAAAATGAAGCTACAAAAGTCTTTGAGCGTAAAAGGATACGGGCTTTCTTTTTTCTGAAATGTTTACAGAATTAAAGCGCATTAACTGTGGGAAATATCGTTTCCTATAGATGACACTGCCACATATAAGTAAATTAAAATCTAGAAGGGGTGAAAACTACAAGGCCAAGGTTAAAATTAACTCATTACTGAATTTTTTTGTTCAGGTTGAGATAAAAAGCTAATATGAAAAAAAAATGACAATAGTCAATATTAATTGCAATATGTAAAACAAAGCGTCAAAATTTCTTCAGAATTAAAAAAAAAGTGAACAAGATGAAGAGAGACTACACCAGTTGGGAGACATGTTAGTGGAACGAGATTTCGAGTCCAGGTTCAATATAGCAGGATTTGGGCTGGAGCTGGTACGGACAGCAGTCTCATCACAGCACTGTCTATATACTTATGCAAATGAAAACAAATAATAACTGTTAAACTGAAGTAAATGGAAAATATTAATGTAATTCACGTGATAAGCAATAACTGCTTGCTATTCAGTTAATTATTACAATAGAACTGATAGAAGCACAACGTTTATAAAACATGAAAGAGGTTAACGGAAGAGTGGCAGAATATCTGCATATAATAATATAGATAAAAGAGAAAACCAAAGAGACGAGAGAGAAGTGTATGAATTCATTATAGTTAGCAAGATGTAAAGGCATTGTAAAACTAGAACCAATATATATATATATATATATATATATACGTTCAAGAAGTGGTTGTTGTTAGAACAGAAAGTAACTTTCTATGTTAAGAATTCGAAATCACAAAACTCGTGGAAAATGTGATATAAAGGGAATATTTTAAGAAAGGAGTGAAATCTAGAAGAAAATAAAGGAACTTGGATTTATGGCTTCTTCATAGAGTTCGTAGAAAAAAAAACTGGAATTGAAGACCAGCGCACAGTTTACCGGTTGGTGCACAGAAATGTGCGATAAAACCGAACTATATTTTACGCTCTCTCTCAGATACACATGGAAATATGGATCCCGAAGTAGAGTAACGGGGATAAAATTGATTAAAAATATGTATATAGGCCATTCATGTATATTTCACAATTTTCTGAACTCATGCTAAATTTCTACTTCCAGAATATTCCTCCGCCCCATGCAAACAAAGCTTAACAAAGTCTAGGAAATTACACCAAAGGGACAACACGACGCATTCGTGGGCCCTCAATGTAATAAAATTGTGCATAAGAACTATTTTTACTAGGCATTGCCAACACACCTATTTTTCCCCTATTATAATTAGCATTAATTATAAATAAAATATTACAAATTATAGATCAAATATAAGTAAACCAAAAATAAGGTACTTTTATGTTAACACAAGTATGAAGTGCCTGTGATACATGGCATACTTAGGAACAACCAAGCACGTCATTGATGGGGTATTTTTCAAAGGTTTGACGTGTGACGTCTTTTGGAATAGAAGCCTCGCTGACCCCCTTTGCGAGCGCCTCTCAGTCGACATGTGTCACGAAGGCAGGTGGCGGATCGCAGTTACACATGTCCTGCAGCTTAGGCCTTCCCTACCACCCTCCCACCCCCTACGCCTCNAAGCCCGTGAGATCTGTTGAGCGCAGAGGTTTCACGAGATATAGAAACGCAGTTCGCCTAAATTCAGAAAACATGAACCGAGAAATAGCTGACGAGAGTAAGCTAGGGGCAAGGTGCTACCTTTCCCCCCGCCCCCAACTTTCAGGAGCCAGGGCATGGGTTTTGAAAGTCATTGTTATGCGTTCTACCACCTCACCCCCTCCCCTAATAATAGAGACACGTGCTGACACTTAAGGAGGGAGGCTGGCGTGCATAAAAAGCCTTTTCGAGAGTAGGCAGGGGCAGTTTATTATTACCGAGCCGAGAGGTTAGTCGGGAAAGTTGATTATTACCGCCCACAGACGTTAGTTCGAGGGTTCAGTCAGTTCTAGAGTACAGCACAGAGAGTAGGCTGGGATATTGGACTCCCGGCCCCGTCCATCAGTCGGACAGTTCATTATCACCACGCCGAGGGAAGAGTTGCGTCAAGGAATCGCGAGAAGACGTGAGCACGAGTCCGAACCGCAGTCCACGGAGACGACACCAAGTGCAGGCCTTTTTTTTCCAAGGCTTACCACTTCGCCGGAGCTCATCCCCAGATGACCGCCTACCAACACCCACCACAGAGTTAATTATAAAAGTCGCCGCCCAGAGAAGCCCCACTCCATCACAAAGTCGCCCAGTTAATACGAATAGCCAAATTAGAATACCACACCTNTTTTTTTTCCAAGGCTTACCACTTCGCCGGAGCTCATCCCCAGATGACCGCCTACCAACACCCACCACAGAGTTAATTATAAAAGTCGCCGCCCAGAGAAGCCCCACTCCATCACAAAGTCGCCCAGTTAATACGAATAGCCAAATTAGAATACCACACCTCGGAAGTGTTACTGTATGTGTTTTTTGTNGCCCAGTTAATACGAATAGCCAAATTAGAATACCACACCTCGGAAGTGTTACTGTATGTGTTTTTTGTTCAAACTAGAGACAATATAATTATCCAGTTAAGTGAAACGTCAAAAGACTACCTCATTGCAATACCCTTAACCTACTAGGCATCTTATAGTCTATGCTGGGAGGAAGCAACTACGACCCTACACGCCACCCTGTCTTCCACAGTGGCGGAGCTCACGTCAGGTTTTATTCAAAAAGCGTGAATAAATCGTCAATAAACTATAGAAATAACAAAGGACAAATTCAGGGAATACAGTCGAGAACTCAGAGCCCACACCCCAGTTGTTATAGAAATACAGCTTCCAGTCTCATCTGCAGCTGGGTTACTAGAGACGGAACCAAACGCTCGGATGATACTTAGCATGGAAGGAATCGATCATGCCATTTAAGTCTGTTCAAGAGACTTAAAGTACTTTCTAGATTTTTTAGCATACTCAAATCTTTTTCTTTGTGATAAGAAATGATAATTTAAATAAAGTACGACAGTGGAGGAAAATAACTCTTCAGATACGAATAAAACAAAAAACGGGAATTAAAAATTTACACCAATGTCATGAAGAGTGATTCTTGGAAATTGGTTATGAGGTTTGTCCTATTTCAATTTTTTATTTTTGAGATAAAATTTAAAGTCAAAATAGCCAGAAGTTAAACTCATACCGAGTGTCGGATTTCAAAGAAATCGCAACATGCCATTTTTGTGACCTTAAGAAACGCTTTAGCTAAAACCAATCTTCGTTTTAAAACAATACCAATTTGTTTCAAATACAGATAGATTTAAAAATAATATTCATCATTTTTATACAAAAATTTGAAAAATATAACTTCATATCTTAATTCATGAAAATTTATAAAACTTATTGCAACACAAAGTTTGGCTTCTACACTTTAAATTAGAATCAGTGGAAGAGCACTGGTTGCTTCAGTAAAACAATTTCACTGATTGAATAAGTGACAGCCAACTACGCGCGGAGAATTATATATGTTTTTTTTGGGAATTTCGCTAAATAATTACGAGAAATAAACATACGTATATGTTAGTTACGGTTTATATTGTGCAATTTAACGAAATTAAAAAAAAGACTTGGAAATTCTCAGGATTTGAACACACAGCATCCCGATTCTGAACCATTATCTTACCAATCGAGCTATCAGACCAAAGTTTATAACACGGCAGAAAATTCTTGTAAAGTACATTCACGGTCACTTCACATTTTTTTGAAGCCCTGCTGAAGTTCTTCTTCTGGGTTATTCCTCCGCCTCATGCAAACAAAGCTTAACCTAGTCTAGAAAATTACACTAACAGGACAACGCATCGCAATCGTGAGCTCTCATTATAACAATGTTTTTTAATGGGAAATATTTTTACTAGGTGTTACCAACACATACGTTCTCTGTTTTTATTAATTTTAATTTTACATAATATATAATTTATACATAAAACGTAAAATAAACGTTAAATTTAACAAAAAATTATTTACTTTTCTGAGCACAAGTAAAAAACGCTTGTGATACATGGCATATTTAGGAAAGAGCCAAACACGTCATGACTTGGGGTAATTTCTCAAAGGTTTTTTCCAAATATTGTGAAGAAACCGCGAATAGACAATACATATTTTAATCCTGTATTGATAATACACTGGTGGAAAATGAAAAATTAACGCCACTAAATCAATGACGTAGAAACACCATATGCATATAGGGCACTAATAGAGGGCAGTACATGCAATGACTAACAATGCTGTGCTGTGGACAGAGTAGGAACCGCGTACTAGGCATAACACCGCTGGGCCAAATACAACTGTAGTTGACTCGGTGAAAGAATAGTCTGCTGTTTCAAGCATCGGCCTGTGTGTAGTAAGCATTGTAGTCATGCAACGACGACATAGACGACAACACTTCGTGCAATTAATGGACTTTGAACGAGGTGGTATTGTGGACCTGAGGGAGGCTAATTGGTCCTGCTGAAGAATTGCCCAACAGGTAGGACGTGAAGTGTCTGCTGTGTATAAGTGGTGGTGCTGGTGGTCCAACGATGGTGCACATGCTCGTAAACCTGGTGCCGGGCGGCAGCGACATACGGATTCTCGCCTGGACCGGCGCATCAAGACGATCAACCATTGCTGATTGCACGGTGACCACCGCACATATAAGGGCCACTGTTGCACCCAGGGTGTCAGCTAGGACCATCACCAACATTTTTCTGGACGCTGGGCTACGATCAAGGGTGCCTCTCGCCAGGCTTCCTCTCACATCTCGTCACTGCGCAGCCCTCCTCGGATGGCTTCGCGAACGACGCAACTGGAGGGATGAATGCCGCAGAGTTGTGTTAAGAGAAGAGAGCAGATTCTGCCTTGGCGCCAGTTACGGTCGTTTGCGAGTGTGGCATTGACCAGGAGAGCGGCAACAACCAGAGTGTATACGACAGCGACATACAGGTTCAACTCCTGTCATCGTGGTCTGGGGAGCAATACCTACAATGACCATACGCCTCTGGTGTTTGTTGAGGAAACACTGAACAGTGAACGCTACGTCCAGAACATCATCCAGCTCATTTTGTTGCAATTCCCACAACGCCATGGAGATGCCCTCTTCCAGCATGACAATGCCCGTGCACACACATCTCATGTTACTCAACGCGCTCTCGAATGTGTTCGTCAACTCCCCTGGCCAGCACGATCTCCCGTCCTGTCCCCCATTGAATATGTCTGGGACATGATGGGAAGGCGTTTGGTGTGGTCGTGGTCTGCAATACCAGCAACAAACCTCCACCAATTGAAACAACAGGTGGCATTAGCGTGGAACACTATTTTCCAAGATCATATCCGACACTTTTATGATCGTCTCTACGCATGACTGCAGGACTGCATCGTCACTAAAGGAGGCTACACAAGATACTGACATTGTTTTTCAAGACACTCTGTAGCCTCTGTCCATAGGTGCACGACCCTGTGATC
Organism: Clitarchus hookeri; assembly: GCA_002778355.1. NCBI lineage: Eukaryota > Metazoa > Arthropoda > Insecta > Phasmatodea > Phasmatidae > Clitarchus > Clitarchus hookeri. Next base: position 458,160 of record NQII01001353.1, read on the forward strand.
ATTATCATAAACAGTGAACAACGTGTATAATTATTCAATCAATAATCAACCCATCATTCATGTGGGACCATTGCATCCCGGTGTTCATTTTCCATTTTCCACCAGTGTATGTAGTTTTCAATTGTATGTCCTTGCTTTTAGTTTTTAGTTTAATTGGTGACATAAGGATTAAAATAAATAGTACTTATGGATGCACTCACGTCATCATATTTACTGAAGTTTAAACCTTCAACCCAGGCGTTATATGATTATGTGAAAACGAAATGAATGACGTAAAAACTAATGAAATACTGAATGTTCTTGTTGCCTCGTTAAGAAGTATTATAAAAAAAACTTACATAAAAAATACATATTTTGGTTTTATGTAATTTATGTGTTCTTTTTTCATTTGCTACACATAGGTTAACTGATTCATCAGTAATAAAAGAAATCACTGAAAAAAGCGAATGAAATGGTTGATGAATCAGTGGAAAATTTCACCAAATTAATGACTGAAGTAAAAATCGCCTTTTTTCACTCATTTATCAGCTAAATTGACTGAAGTGACAGTTGAATAATTAAGGTGCTTTTAACTGATTTAAACAGTGAAGTTCTCACTTATTCAGATTTAGAGTGTAGACGCCACAAGAATGGCTTGTTACAATTTAATTGAAATCCGAATCTTTGTTCACCTGCGGTAATGGCATAACATCCAGCTATTTTGACTTTAAAATTCACCTGAATGTTAAAACTGTAACAAGGACGAACCTCATAAGTTTCCAAGAATAAATGNCTATTTTGACTTTAACATTCACCTGAATGTTAAAACTGTAACAAGGACGAACCTCATAAGTTTCCAAGAATAAATTGTTCATTATATTGTGATTACATGGATTTGGACAGTAGTATTATGCAACAACTTTCTTAAAATTTATGATATGTCTAAAAAAAACACACATTTAAAATTCATGTAGTTACTTTTAAACGTTTTTGATAAGTAATTATCCGCAATTGTTATACATATAATGTAATATATTATTTAGTATCATAATGAGAAAATATTTTAACTGTTAAAAATGTGGGAAAATACTTTAGCCTCTTAAATGCTTGTAGGGAAACATCATTTTAATCTCCTGGAGTGATTTCGGATAATCGACATCAAGGTGGCAGAACCTACAACTTAATTGAGGTCTTCTTAAATGCGAGGTCATTTGGTTACCACAGGGTGTGCTCCCCTCGATCCCGGTTTGGAAACGCGGCTATTTGTAGGAGCAAATGCTCAAGTACTAGGCAAAAATGTTGACGCCAGAAGTAAAATACAAAAATTGTTAGATGTTGGTCTTCTTTGTATAGTAAATATCGTTAGTTGACTCATTCGTTACCCCTTTCGACGGGTTGTGATCCCATGGTGGTGTAACAAACACGTTGACATTTAAAATATGTGAACAATTTAACATAAACAGCGAAACGCTAACTGTGGGTGTGCCACATATAACCTTCGCCAAAGTCACAAACAAATTTCTTCTTGAAAGATAAGATTTCACACACTTAGGAAAACCCGCTACTTTACTGAGATCTTGTTTTAAAAGGCAGATAAATAATGTGCTTCGTTTAATATATAAGTACCACATAAACTGAAATACTTCACATCACCAAATACCTGAAATCCAGAAGGAAGATTTCTTCAGACATCATACACTGCGCTGTAAGTAAACTTAATTCGAATAGCATTTTTTTTCTGCCTGTTATAAATTGTTATAGTTAATTTTTAATTAATAATGCCTAAAATGTGCTATAGAGGAGTAGAAAATTTTAACTCAATAGTTAAGTGAAGCACAACAGTATAAGATAGAGATTTACTGAACAATTAACAATATATGGTAACTATTTAGCTACAAAGATTACTGGATTTATGCGGAGGGACCTGTAAATGAAATAACGGGGCTTAAGATCATTGTAATAAATACATTACCATTCTTTGTTCCCTATTAAAACCTGATTGGAGAGTCCCCACCTTGCCCATGTTGTCGTAGGCTGATTAAGGCGGAGGTTAGCGCCGGCCGGACACAACCATATCTAGACGTCCTCTTGGTCTGATGCTCCAACGACGAAAGACACTGTTCATAGGGTTACACCGCCCTATGTCGGGCGCGTTGTGTAAGTTTTCGGCCCCGTTTACTGGCCGGTGGAGGGCGTTTCTGCTTTTGCCTTTCGCAACGTATTTAGGCAATCACGGCTCGGGTCCTGGATTGATGTTTGAAGGTGTGATCAGGCAGGCCANATCCTGGATTAATGTTTGAAGGTGTGATCAGGCAGGCCATAAAGCTATGGCCTGCCTGATCACAGTTCATAACAAATCGCACGCTTGTTACGAATTTTTGACAATACCGACACCGACCACTAACTCTGAAGTAATTTGGTTTTGCTCCTGTAAATCGTTGATCCTAAATAGTCTTTCACTTCTATCANCGGCCCCGTTTACTGGCCGGTGGAGGGCGTTTCTGCTTTTGCCTTTCGCAACGTATTTAGGCAATCACGGCTCGGGTCCTGGATTGATGTTTGAAGGTGTGATCAGGCAGGCCATAGCTTTATGGCCTGCCTGATCACAGTTCATAACAAATCGCACGCTTGTTACCGACCACTAACTCTGAAGTAATTTGGTTTTGCTCCTGTAAATCGTTGATCCTAAATAGTCTTTCACTTCTATCANACCGACCACTAACTCTGAAGTAATTTGGTTTTGCTCCTGTAAATCGTTGATCCTAAATAGTCTTTCACTTCTATCAACTTAGTACAACTCTGTTGCCAATAATTCTGCTAGGTTGCTTGAGTATAAAAATTATGAGATTAATGCAATTCTTTGGCATCTAGACACAGTATACACAATAACGAGAATATATTGCCAAATATTTTTCCTTTAGTACAGAGACTCAATAAGGTATCCTAATACATGCAAACAACTTAATCGAAAGTGAACTGATTACAAGTCAACCTCAAACCAAAGATGTGTCTTGTTCATGTGACACCATTGGTGTGAAACCCCTGTTCAGAAATCGGAAGCACCACTGCGAACACGTCGAAAGTCCACCATGAAAGAAAATAAAACGGATATATTTGGTTGTCCTNGGGGGGGGGGACTGTTTTAAACGCACGCTGTCCGCGTTCAACACTCCTTACTTCCAATTGTACAGTCCCGATGAAACGAAACCTTAAGATACACCAGTCAAGGGCAACAATAGAAGGAAGTTCTACACTATTTTCGGTGTAGTTGCAGATATCACCACTCTCAGGAAACTTTCCCAACAAATCAAAAAATTAATTGTTTGACGTTGAACCATCTCCGACCATTTACTTCACACATGAGAAGTGAAAACGTTGGGACAACTAGGTACCATATAGAAATGACGCGGTGTCACCAACAGCAGCTGGTGTGTATCTACAATTATCTGTTGGTTGGTTATTACATTGAGTTCCTTCTCGATCGCATCGTGATGTGTGACGAGCAGAGCTAGGATAGTCTAATGCAATGTTCTTTAATTTATTTATTGCAGTGTAAGATAAAGTGCACTGGAGACTGAAAACTGGCGAGGAGAGGGTATCGGGGAGTCTTTTTATTGATGATACACAAATTCTTCATTTTAGGGTAGTTATAATTGGAAAACGCGAACGAATGTATTTAATCTAAACATACAACTGCCACTGCCGGTAAATGCTGTCGCACGAAATCATGTTAATCTGTGCTTTGGTTCGCAGAATATTAATAAGAACGACATCGGTAACTCATTATTTTTTTGCGTCAAGATTAATTATTTCCACGCATTAAAAAAATGTTAAAAATTTGCAATTATTTTTACATTGAATATTATTTTTATGAGTGTGGTTAGTTTTTTGGTGATTACATATGTGTCACGCGGTAGCCTAAGGCATTAGTATATGTTGGAAATTTTTTTATTTGTACAACTTAGTCATTTGATTATTACGGCTGCAGCAAAACAGACATATTTTGGATTTAACTTCAAATTATTGAAAAAAAATTTAATGTAAAAATTTTTGTTCGAAAAAGATGGTAGTACATACAATGCGTACAAGTTGAACAATGTTAGGTACAAATGTAAAATAATTAATTTTTTGTATCCAACAACTTTAAAATAGAGTTTTGTCTTTATGAATAAAAATAAAGAAAGAATATTGTTGTCTACTTTTATGTAACCGATTACCTTCACTGAAATGTATGCACACACACACACGTTGTTCTCAGACTGTTCTACAAGATGAGAGCTGCTGTACTCGTTGCGCTAGCGGCGTGCGTCGTCATCTCGTATGCGCACGAGCGTTTCGAGTGCACTCCAGAATTCTGCAAGTGGTCTAAGTGCGAAGAAGATCTCAAGTGCTCGGAGAACCAAGTGTTGAAAGCCAACGCCAGTGAATGCGGCTGCTGCTCTGCGTGCATCACCTTGCTGGGTGAGTTCAATTTGCACGCGCCGCCGGTGGGTGGGTGAAAGGTTCCCTTGAAAATAAAAAAACAGCCCTTAATGATGACCTAGTACTAAAAAACCTGTGGCTGTTTAAGTTTTTATGATAATTGAAATGTAATATTTATAAAAAAAATATTTCTCAATTATATACAAATATGTGCCGAAATTTTAAATACGATAGTTAATTTTGTATTTCGTACGAATGGCTCTGCTGTCGACATAATCCGCAGCGGTATATCAACATTTTAAGTAATTGCCTGCATGCAACCGCTGGCACTAGCTACACACTAGAGTAACCTTCGTGCATGGCTGCAATTGGTGACACTGAAAACAGGGCGCAACGTGAATATAAAAGTATGGGTGTAAAGAGGTTAACACAAGCAACAAGAAATACAAGACCAGCAATACGAGGCCTAGCTGGAATACCCCTTTACGAAGCTAATACTTAAGTAAATTCCAAGAATGTCTCCTGTATAGCAAAATGTATGGATAAACATAATTTTCAGAACATTTGGTATTTACAAAATAATTTTTAGTGAAGGAAACTTAATAAAAAAAATAAATTGTTCGGTTCACCACCTTTTAAAACTGGAGGGGTTACTTAATCTTTTAAAGACATTCCCTATTACATAGGTAATATCAGTTGACTATTACAGAAAAAATTTCGTTATAAAACGAAATACACAATATAAAAATAATATGCAAGATAACGTGACGTTAAAAAAAAATTACAACTGTCATTGTCGAACTTGCTTAAGAAAACTGGTCATTTGGTATTTTGGGGTACTCCTGCACTAAAGCAAAACAACGTGTGATACTAAATGTATGTGTTTCATAGATCAAAATTTTGTGTAGGGTTTAGTCCAAATCACTTTCTGAACGTCAGTTGCACGTGGCAGCTTTCAGTTTTTAACACGCTCCATCCCAATCATACAAAGAAGATCACAAGAGAAATAATACATTCTTAGCTGATATTCTGCCGGAAGCGATTATTGGCAATTCCAGAAGGGAAGCAAAATGCGGTATGCAACCATCCTGTTGGTAATGGATATTAGTAGTTACCATCGCAAGAATCACGTCATCACTACAGTTGAACCGCTAAACAACAACATTTAGACAAGTTAGCGCACTTATACTACTGCTGCAATATGCCCTAATATTTAAAATACAAAATTCACTTACCCTGCGCGGTAAAACAATCTGATTAACTCATATTAAGTAGATTTGAAAGGACACGATAACATTCCGTTACACTACGCCATGACTGAGCCTTTCAGAAGAAAGAAGATCGGTGCTTCCCGCACGAGTGCAATGGAGCTCTCGATATAGTCGGACGAATCGATAGTATCGATATCGACCAGCATACAGAACATTTATTTAGAGACATTTTAAATTACACAGATGTTAGCAAGACAATAATTAAATTTTCAAACTCTCAATTCTTTGTTAATTTTTACAAATAAAAAATTTCTAAATTTATGTCAATTTCAAAGAAAGTTGAAAACAGTACACAGTAACCAATATTACTGCCAATTTAACTGTCAGAACAACAAACGAATAATTTATCTTTACTTTTAAACAATTACATTTGCTTTATTATTTTTCTTCTTTGATTCTATACCATACTCTAATTTTACCTCTAAATTTAATTAACGGGGAATTGAGTAAAGGCAAGCTTTGCCGTGAAGCAATTAAATAAATTTCCTCAAATAAAGACACGAACAAACCATAACAAAACAAACAAAAAGTGTCACAAAGTGGCACAAAACTACTATTTAAAATATATATGTATATGTGTATATGTGTGTGTGTTTAAAGCCGTAATTGCAATTTTACTCCCGGATGAAAACGCTCCAGATCAGTGTATATTTTCTTCAAGTGCTGGAGATCGGCAAGCGAAGTAGACTGGTGCTAGCGCGAAAGTGCGTGCTTGCACACCCGCTCATTCACACACACATTACGTTTATTTAAAACACATTTTCTTTATGTGTAGACATGTTTTAAAACAATGAAACAACAAAATTAAAGCAATACCTTGTGGTAGAGGCTGGAAATGTGTCATATGGTTGAATATTTAAATGACTGTTGAAAAGGGAGTATTAGTTGAATTATTGATGACGGAAATACATTTAAGTTCTCAAAACTACGCATTTGTTAAATACATTTTCACTGTTTTGGGTTTTCATGGATACCTGCGTACTTTTTTATGCGCTGTTCTCAGTTCTAATTAGTTCGACAGCGCGTTCTGGTACTTCTGTCTGTTTTTCTTGTGGTAAAATATTTAATTCTTTTTTCTGAAGTCTGTCCATGTTATATTCATGTCGTTGAAAATATATAACCTTGAGTTTTAATTTCATATAGTCTCGTCTACGTGTGTTTCATACCTTTTAAAAGGAATTCTGTATCATGCTAAATATATTTAGAGTGGTATAATCCAAAACAATAGTTCATTTAACCAAAACGTCATCTGTTTGTGACTTTTTGGTCCTACGCGCTGGAAAATACACGATGGTGACTCAAGCAGTAATTGCGGCATTGCTTCTTAACATTTCTTTGTTTAACCTTTTTTCTGGCGTTTTTAAAACAGTGTATTAACTAGAGCGTAATTAATTTATACTTCTTGTTTGTTTCAGATGAAGGAAATGTTTGCTGCTCACAATTTCCAGGTTACCTTTTGTTAGCAGAGTGTAGGTCCAATCTTACATGCTCTAATTGTATATGTGCTACAAAATAAATCTTGTGTGATAATTTAAAATGTCAAGAAACGAACGAAGAAATTGACTTAAATATTCTATATTTGTCATAAACTTAGGCAAAGTTCATGTTTTCTGAATTATACACGATATTAATTGTAAAACATGTATTTTAAATGAAAGTATATGCACCTCTACAATTTAATTTTATGAATATATTTGTACAAAATAATAAATAGTTTCAGGCGAGAAAGATATGTTTTATATATTTGCGAAGTTGCTTCCAATCTTCGGATTTTAACACTGCCAGAGATCTCTGAGGATTTTCTTCACTCGTGATCTTAGTTACCATTAGCTATAAGTCAGGGAGACATCACGACAGTTAAAAATTATATACGCATATATTATATACATTATGTATGTTTATAATTGAAACTCTTCTGAGGTTTTTAGCAATTAAATGTCACTATATTAGACTCCTAACAGTTAGGTGGTTTTATCATTTTCTCCCATAAATGTAGCCACGTCGAAAAATAACTGGCACTATAGTAAAAATAGTATACAAGCACACACGTGGGCAGTAATTGCCCAGACTCCCTAACCACAATTAATTAAAAATGTTTACTGCATGTGAAATATGAAGTTTACTGAATGTTTACAAACACTGCAACAGTGAAGTACATGGAAACACAAACAAAATTATATTTACCGATGGCCGAAAAACCTCTTATTTCAAATACAACATTTAAGGCGCCCGTCTACCTGGCGCTTGAACTGCGTTGCAGAGTGTTCCAAATACACGTTTTTCAACGAAACTATTAAGCGTGCGTCCAACGTGCTGATCTACGAAAAGAACACACACTTCAGACGAGAGCTGTATAGTACTTTCAAAATATCACGTACGTTAGAAACATCAATTCAGAGTGCTCCAAAACCGCTAAAAACGGCCTTTCCAAGGCGCTGTAGCTCAAAATGTACGCATCAGATACATACAAAACTACTATAGGCGCCTGCACTGAACCTTCCTAAAGACTTCCCACTAATAAAATTATATGGTCACCGCTGAAAGTCACATGGGTACACGCAGCACGACGAGAACACTGCACGCCAGTTCAGAGCCTTGCGCTTAGCGGCGATGGCGTACTTGATGCGCGTGGCAGTGTCGCCCTTATCACTCCCATGCTTCTCGGTCTAAACGTGGGAAAAAGTTCCAGGTAGACGGGGGCCTTAAGCCACGCGGAGTTGTTATCCTACCGCTTATACGTAGAACTCCGGTTGGGACAACGCCGCAGTTGCTTCATTTCTAAACACTCGTTTACATTAACTGAAGTTCGTAGTGTAGAAAAGAGGTTGTAATATTTATATCGGTCTAATAGTCCTACGTTGCCTGCACGGAAGAACTGTTTTTTTTTATGACTCCCCCTCCTCTTATTAGTGAACGTGCACTGCTGCTATAACGACGTCCTTGTTACATCAGCTAAACCAGCCGTGTGGGCGGATTACAACGTGCAGTATCATTTCACAAGGCCTCGGTTTGATGCTCAGACACAGTTCCGAGAATAGGATTATGGAATTATTTTCATGTCGCAAGCAAGTGGAGGGAAACATCTCGCATGCATGCTCCAGTTCGTGATATGCGCTACTTTGCACGGTCGCTGTTCCTCAGCCTAAGGACGTACTAAGGCGCAGTAACAGCGTTGCAGTGAGCTTGAAATACACGTGTTTGAAAGAAACAACTCTTTGAATTTGCATGCAGTTGCAACGGTAAAAGAAACGATGCTTTGGAGTACCCTAAAGAACAGCTTACAAGACATGTGGCATGCTGCCAAAATTATTTCGAAACTCTTCAGGAAAGACAAGAAATGACTTTCTCAGACTTTTATATCTTAAAATGTACTACGCGGATATTTGCGGAGCTTGTGAATTGGGTTGAATTAAAATTTACCCTTGTAATAGTAACATAACAATTAGTTTCATTTATAATTTGTGTTTATGTTTGCATATTTGTTGACGTTTCTGTTGACATCTCAGCTTCTGTTTACTATCCCCCGTGTTAACTAATTATTTTGTGGTATATAATTTCGTGATTTTGTATAATTACCCATTTTAATAAGTTATTACGGTGTCTAAGTTTTGTTTGCTCGGAGTCACGTAGTTTTTTTGCTATGTCTGCTTTGGTGGCGCATTAAAACGTGTTTTACTATATGTCGGTATGTTAATGTAAGAGATATTTGCTAATATGTTTATCTTCTTTTTTGTTTTAAGCAATTACTCTTTCTGCAATATTGTTTAACGAGAAGTTGAATTTTTTCGTAATGACTACAATAGGTTCGTATTAAATTAAGGCGAAGGAATCAGTTTTTCTTGATCACAGTAGCATTAGATAATCTGAAACATATATGCCCAAGTGTGGCATATTAATTTTGAATTGGCAGGGAAGGCAAGAGCTTCCCAAAAAACGACCAGTTATTAAAATTTTCAGAATTATTTTGAGTAAACTTAGCAAGATCTTCAAGATGATTTCGACAACGATAATGTCTGGTTAAAACTGTTCTAATTGCTTATTGTGTGCTGCATTCTCTGAAGTGATGCCATATAAAAATTTGCATGTATGCTAATTTTAAGGATGAATTATTAGGTAATGAGGGTTCCCGATATATATATATATATATATTGCATTTTTGAGATACGCCCATATGCCCTTTCGCGTTTAACACTCGTATTTAAGTTGTATTTTTTAAGCTGAGCGAGTATTTTACTTGAACAGTAGTAGAAACTGACTTCATCTTAAGTTTAACATTTAATTTGGAACTTCTAAATATAATTGTAATATTTCAGATAAGGGCCATGAAGGGTTCATTAATTGTACTTTATGCATAAACTATACCAATTTTGTTTAATACAGTTTCGGAATTCCAATTGAATCCCAAACGTTTCAGGTAAAAATTTTTTTTGTCAGTAATAATTTACATTTGTGTAATTTTTAATTATAATTTTTTATTTTTATTGAACAATATTTTTGGTTCGCATTACTACTGAAGTACTAAACATCAGTAAAGGAGTCTGCACACAAGTCAACGGAGTATTATCTAAGTATTTGTTGTCTGGTTTTATATTATGCATCTTTTTCAGTTTCCTCTTTATTCCTGCTATTTTAACTGGTTGTTAACTGGCAAGTGTCGGTGTCTTTGTCACCTATAGAATATTTCGTCTTTTGTGTGTGTGAGGGCTTGTCTATGCTCGTCTGTTGTCTAAGCCGTCTTAGACCAGCCACGATTTATTAATAAAACTGCTGGTAAAGGATTGAAGATGACTGAGGCACAAGGTTTTGGCATTTTTTAAATTGCCACGTAATTACCTCACACTGAACACTCGTCTTCTAAACCACATTTCTCCTTCTCAAATTACCTTCCGCTGATTAATAAGATGTGCAATCTAATAGTAGTATTTTAGGGTCACTTACACATAGACGGTTACACAACCGTGAACTTACACCAATAAAACGATTGAGTTCCTCTATTCACCCCACGATGGAGAGCCGTTACACCAGTCCAGCGTTAGCGCTTGGAGATGTGTGTGGTTGCATTACTTAAGTCTGTTCACGGTGAAGAAAGCATTTTTGAAATAAACCTCTGCAAAAAGTCACTTTCCCCAACCGCATATATTTTAAAACACACACTTGACTGTAATGCGCTCAGTAAAGTTGTTAAGGACGGGGAAAAAGTAGTTCCATGTATTAACTTTGAATTTAAAGTGTTATTTAAACATTTGTAAATACTGAAGTATATAATATTGCTTTCAGTTTTTTAACTCATTTACTTTTGTAATAAACCCATAATTTTACTTGACAAGGTGGAATAATACGCAATGTGTATACACGTAGATATTAAGCCAGTCTTTCAAAAATGCTCAGTTTACCGTGAACAGCCTATACCCAGACTACAAGGTCTTACAACCTCTGTGTGACGTCACTGGCAGTAGGCAAAAGAATCTCTGAACGATATTATTTTGGGATGTATAACAGCGCAGGAAACTAAAATGCGCAGTAGTGAAACCTAAATTTCCGTTACATTTACTCTATTGTTATTTGTAAACAGGGAAAGATATATATTTATAAATATTCCTTAATTGTACATCCTCTGAGAATATCATCTCTTAAGCCATTTCTAAATTGTTCGAATGTGTAGTAATGATGTTACATGATAATGTTCAACTAATGGGGAAGATAATGTAAACATATTTATAACCTCTTCGGAGTGAAGATCACTGAGTATCAAATTTAGTAATACTATATTTATGCTGTATGAACTTATTTGTAGAAACTAGATGATAGAGAAGTGAAAAAACTTTCAATAAATTTAAGATAATTGAAATATGTAAAAAAACCGCTTTAATGCAGTGTGCATTAAGCTCCAGTGTAGGCCTAATGAGCTATCCTTGAATGTTGTTCTTAGTAGTACATATATACACACTGATAGAGCCATTATGTTACTTAAATGTTACTTTTGCTACTGAAAATACTGCATATAAAGTACATAGATAAACTTCTACTTACACGTGAAAGCTTCCAAGCATATATTATTTCACCATTGTCAGGAAACTTAACGACGTGCACTTTGGCCCATTAGAGGGTACTGAGAAACACAAAACTTACTCATAGTCGTGTATTGTTAGTTAACACTATAAGCCACAGTTTTAGTTATAATACAACCCGTCACATGCGTAAACTAATCAAGCTACCAGCCACATTGGTTACTTATGTTTGCCTCCTGTCATGACGTCACTCATTTGGCTAGAAGAGGTTGTGGGGCTGTGAAGACTCGATGGCAAAAGTAACTTTCGCCCTTAACCGTCTACTTCCGTTACGCCATAAAAGCCGTGAACAGTTATAAGTAGTTGGTGCGTAAGATTTGAGTGGAGCTAAACGTATAAGGTCTTCAGCGCCGATGCAGGCAATGTGATGTGGTTATGGAGCAGCAACGTCCATGCAGTGTCAGGGGAATCGGGAGCACTCTGAGAAAACGCACCGATGAACGATAACACCCACCATATTTCACATATAAATCCGTATTTGACCCCAGTCATGGAAGGCGAGGAAGGAAGACACTACCGCACCGAAACCGCAGTGGCTGGGGTTAGACTGCTCGCCTTCTACCACGGCGAACCGGCTTCAATCCCCGGCCCCTAGCCGGGTCATTTCCGAATTTTTGCAAGTGGAAATAGTGCCGGACGATGCTGCTGTTTGGCGAGTTTTCTCGGGGATCTCCAGTTTGCCTCGCCCTTACATCCCGGTTGTGATCAATTCTCACTTCATTTCACCCTCATCGGCTTTCAAGATCTCGATGCTAAGAACTGACGAAATATCTCAACTCAACTCACCACCGCACCCCCTAACCAACCAGGAAGGCGGGCGGTTTAAGTGAATTATGTTGTTTACTACAAAAACTGCAGTTGTTGTTGCCAATGGCGCTAGATTAAAGTTGGCGATGACGTGATGCTTTATTAGGGTATCACGAATATGGAATAATGAAATCCTATCCTGTATTTTTAATGGTACTAAGTATTTACCTTAGGACAAAGAGGTCCGAGGTCCAAATACCTGACAATCCATGTATGTACAGTATGTATAGGTTTAAGATGTTATTTGAGGTAATCAAAGCACCTAAGTGGTACACTCTTAACTTTCATTCACAAAGCAGGGCTTTTATTAGGAGCATAAACAAATGAAACAATAAAAAACACTAGCTTGCAAAAAATTCGATCAATCGGAAAATGCCATCGCAGGGGCACGTAGGTGGGTACAACCACATTACATGGTAGTGTGTGTATATATGTAAATATATCACCAAGAATGTATTGCATGGGATAAACACTTGCAGGATGCGCTTGGTAAGGTGTTGGACCACTCGTAGCAGGAAGACAGGTGGCGATACAGTCGCGCATGGAGGCTTACAGACCTCAGATGTTCGCCTGAGGAATATCCTGCCAAAGCTAGGGCAAATGACCATCCGAATGTATCGTAGTTGCTGCTGGTCGAAGCTGTCGTCCAGTCTGGAACCAAACGTCCTCTATGGGCGAGATGTCTGTGGACCTTGCTGGTCAAGGAAACATGTTGACTTCACGAAGGCAGGCCAGAGACACCCGTGATGTTTGAGGATGGGCATTTTTCTGCCGGAAAATGGGGGTGTCAAGCTGCACTAGGTGTGAGAGAACGGGAGAGCACATAGTTGCAGAATTTCCTGGATGTATCGCCGGGTGTTGGAATCGTAGGAAATGGCACCCCACACCATGACACCTCTCGTTGGTGCGGTGTGATGCTATACAATGAAGCGTGTGTAACGGCACTGGCCAGGACGTCTCCAGACTCGAGGAAGTTCCATGTCTTAGCATAAAATTAAATGTGTTAGGCAAACATTAGTGAATACTGAAATTATTTTCTTTCCCTCCATCGTTACCAACTTTACAGGGCGGATGCAACTCACTGTGCCCTTTAATACGTATGCAGGCAATGGCAGTGACAGGTAAATAATTAGTAACATTAATAATACAGGATATGTAGTGTATTATTGCATATTACTGATACCATAATAAAGTAACACGTCCACGCCACCTTTAATAAATACCACCATTGGTAACAATAGCTACAGCCCTTGCTGTAAATAACGGAATTCACTTAAACCACCTTCTTGTTGGGAAGGGGGGAACAGTGGTGTCTTATTTTCTCGCCTTCCACAGTCCCACGACGGGGTCCAATCCTGGTTTATATGGGAAATATGGTAGACCACCAGCAGGGAGGATAGTTTCATTGAGCGACAGGCTGTAAGCACATCGCAGGCGTCACTGCGCATCATACAGGGATATGTCACGGCAGCTGGGGATAAGCCTGTGTCCACCAGTATCATATCCAAGCAGCTAGCAGAGCGGGATCTGTCGTTGCGGCGTCCCTTACGACGTCTACCACTACGACCTTCTGCCGGGAACGTGCCACGGTGGTGAAGTGGTCAGACTACTCGCCTCCCACCTGGGCAACCGACAACGTCCGGATTTTCGCATGTGTGAATCGTGTCGGACGATGTCGCTGGTCAGCGGGTTTTCTCAGGGATCTTCCGTTCCCCCACCCATCCATTCCTGCCCTGCTCCATACTCACCTCGTTTCATATTCTCGGCTCCTAAGACTAGGCCTGTGCGACATGTCGACATGTCGCAGTCGACATCGACATGTAACTTCGACATGACATGTATGTTAATGTGTTGACATTATTTTGAAAATCTGTTCGACATGTCGATACCGAGGTCGGTATGTTGAGCCTGGGGTCGATATGTCAAAGTTGACATCGACATTTCGAGAGCGACTCGTCGAGGGCGACGTACAACTTGGCGAGACCCACAAAACGAATTCGAAATAGTAGACTCTTTTCGTATTTATATTTTGAATATGATTTCATCATTGTTTTCAAAGACACAAAAATCATATGAAAAAAAAAGGTCAACTTATTGCAATCAGTGTAAACATTCTCTCGTGGCTCTAAGCCTTATAAAGAGGCAGCTTTTAGTAACCGCCTTAATTTGAATATTGGGGTTTCCAGTAGAAAATAAAGTCACTACTCCTTGATTTATAAAATAATTTAACGATAAGCTAAAAATAAGTTAATTATTTTGCTTTTTTGTTTGTTAGTTTGTCCGAGTATTTTTGCAGAAGTTATCGTATGTGACAATCACTGTTAATGCTTTCGAACCTTGTCATACTGAGGAATATAACGAAATATTGAATGTAGATGCGGTAAAGCAGTGGACACTTTCTGTATTTTATTTGAGATTATCACTCGGCATAAACGAAAGTGTAAATAAATTCGTTTTATATCATTAGATGAGTTGGGATGTGATCAGGAATAAGGATTTACGTGTCAAATACTCGTAATCTCGTCTCGGCCACCTTTTACTTTATATCCTGTTTACATCCAAAACCGCTTTTCAATTAACGCTATTTGCCTTTTTTTTCTCTCTGAAAGTACATATTAACGTGGCGCACTTCAGTACTAAGCTGCCAAATAATACCAAGAAAAAATTATATATCTGTGTCAACATTCAATTTAAATAAAAAGAAAAAAAATTTATTTTTAATCCTCAGTATTGCTTCAATTGTTTAGTGTTACAAAGAAACGATTATGTAGTTGTGACGGAAAACAATTGACACACCATGGGAACTTCCGACGAGACACTATCCCACGCCCGATTCTCTCTCGATTTTAGTACCACGCCTTGTTTCAGTATCATCTTCGCCGTCTCGTCATGTTGTGCCGTGTCTTGTCGTGCTAGTGGTGCGTTCCGTTCAGTGTAGAGTTACATTTTTGGTTGAACATTATAAAATTATAGAACCTTTTATGACGTTTGGGTTATCATGACAGATGAAACTGAAGACATGTTGATTTGTTGTTTATGTTGAAATGTTGTTTATGTTGAAGTTAGCCACGAACGCGACGACACACAACAAACTGGTGCCGGTAGTCCGTGTTGCGCTTACTTCGAAAGGATTCCAGACCAAAAGGCTAAGTGCAGAAAGTCTGGTAAAATAGTCAACTGCAAAAAGAGGAATACTGCTTGAATGAAATCTCATTTTAAATTAAAACACCGGTTGTTTTGGCAGGAATTTCGGCGACTAGCAGAATTGAGAAAATGTTTTTCGGCACAACACAGGAACCTGGCCGCTCTACAAGAATTGTTAAATAAATAACCTTATTAAAAAATTAATTGTTTAACTTGTCTGGTTGAAAAGGTAGAATTTTAGAAGTAACGACATGCTTAGCTGAAATGTGAGTGAGAGTTCGTTCCATTTACACAAAAGGTTAATGGGGGATATATGAGCTCTGTATCACATTTAGACTTGAACTATCAAGTGTTTGCTACATTTTTTGGTACACAAAACATGTTTGTTAAAACGGCGACGCATCTCTGCCCCACAGTTGAGAAGCCAAATAACATGACGCTAAATAGTTGGGGAAGCAAATTTAACTTGCGCGTTTCTCCACCTGTGGAGAATACAGGGTGACTTATAGTGTCGTAGTAAATTCCTTCAGGCATAGACTATAAGGTACCTAGAAGGTTCAAGGTTTTTCAATAAGGTAGTCTTTTGACGTTTCACTTAACTGGATAATTATATTGTCTCGAGTTTGAACAAAAACAACATACAGCAACACTTCCGAGGTGTGGTACTCTAATTTGGCTACTCGTATTAACTGGGGTGACTTCGTGGTGGAGGGGGGATTCTCTGGACGGCGACTTGATACTTAACTACTCTGCTGTTGTATGCTGTCAGCTGGGGATGAGTTCCAGCGATCTGGGTGGCCTTGGCAAAGGCCCGCGTATGTTGTAGTCTCCCCTGGATTGCTCTACTGACGTACTGCTGTACTGAGGTACTGTTGTGGCCAGGAGTCCGATCTCCCGGCCGCTCTGTGCGCGACTGCCTCCTCGGACTGATCTCTCTGCGCGGCTGTTTCCTTGAAATCTGGGCGGTAATAATTGACTGTCCACTGTCTCTGCGTGGTAATAATTGATTGACTCTCGANTCTCTTTGCGCGGCTGTTTCCTTGAAATCTGGGCGGTAATAATTGACTGTCCACTGTCTCTGCGTGGTAATAATTGATTGACTCTCGAACTAACCTCTCGTCTCGGTAATAAAGAATTGAATGCCACCTTCCCCACAAGGAGTCTTATATGCCCTTTAGCTTCCTTCCCTAATTGTTGGCATGTGCCGGCTTGTTGGGGGAGGGGGTGGTGGGACGAAAACAGAACAATGCCTTTCACAAAACGTGCCCTGGTTCCTGAAGGTTGGTGGGCGAGGGGAAGGTGGCACCTTGCCCATAGCTTACTCTGTCAGCTATTTCTCCGCGGTGCATGTCCACATTGTCCCGTGGTTAGCTAAGGGGGGTGTTTCCAGATTGTCAGCTATTTCTCGGTGCGTATTTTCTGATTTCCGGTGAAATACACATGATTATTTTGTGATATCTCGGCGCTNGTGTTGTTGTGGGACAGTGACAGCGCCGCTCTAATACTACTAATGCATCACACGTCAACGGTATGCTTTACTAAAAGAGAAAAAAAACAGGAGTGTATACAATGTTTAAATTATTATAACGATAAAGTATATTTATGGGGTTTTTGTGAGTAATGAAAACAATGCTACTTTGGTAAAAAAAAAAGTGAAAGGACAATATAAGTGTAAACTAAATACGTTCATCATACACTAATTGGTTATGTGTTTTGCGATTTCTGTAAAAAAAAAAAAAAAAAAACTTGGGCAGCAAATGCAAAACTCTGGCTGGGCTGGTATTTTAATGAAATAATACACTACTTATTTCTGAAATACAAAGTAGATTGCCAAAACAGACAACCAAATCGTAATATAAAACAGATATAAATACAGATTCGGCGATATCATAATCTGTGGACTGTGGGCAAATTATGTACATATTCAAAATAAACCTTTTAAATTGAATGAAAGGTAAAATGTGCAAATTTAAACATACAAATATTCACGATACGAACTTACGGGTGCATAACAGACCACAGTAGGTTAGAGTTGGGAACCAGTATTGGGGATTAGAAGTTAGGTAGAGTAAGTACAAAAATATTTCATATTTTGTTTAAAATTGACGTAATATATCGTAATAAGGTTCTTTTGTTTACAAGGAAGCTCTCAGACGTTACAATTTACAGTTATTTGATTCAAATAATTTTGTTCGAACTTCGCGAATAGTGCTATATTCTCGAAAATCAAATTTATAAAATTACGTTATCTGCCCATATACATGAGAGAAGTAAGTATTTTAGAACAAAATTATCATTGGTTAATTCTCATTTTAAAAATAAGAATTTTGCTCTAAGTGGGTATTGTGTTTTACTCGAAGTGTCAGGTTAAAGAAAAAGAAACCAAGTTTTAAAATTTATCATGTGACGTTTGCGAGTTAATTAGCAATTAAAGACGTTACAACCATCAACAGTGATCTAACTTGTTAAACAGTGATACATGTAATGATAATGTCTTATTTCAATGAAACACATTTAACTGTTCCTTTCTCCGTTTCTTTAAATAAACGAGTCATGTATCACAAGGATATATATCAAATAATAACTAAAAACAACATAAACTTTGGTCTGTAAACCTTACACAGCGATGTTTTATTTAACATGACTCTGTGGTTTATTAAACTACTCTCCTCTAAAATCTACAACTGTGCTCATATGTACGCTTGAACACAAATGCGTCAAAGTATTAAAGTAAGTCTAATGCTAATGTGTTATTATGAGGTGAGCATGTCTCATCAAATTCCCACATGGAAGAAAATAATTTGTACGACAATTCTTCGTGATGTTTTTTCAATTGTTCGTTATTTGGGTAACGTAGAGTTTAACATAGCGAGTGGGGTAGTTGTTAAGAACGTAGGCCAGGTTTTGCTGCCTCTCGCTAAAATACTAGAATAGCCAGTCGGAAGATAGGCTTGACATCTGGCTAAATAGAAGCGGGTGTTTTACTAATCTCATTAAGTGTACTGCTTGGAATAGAAATTTTGATCTCATTTTGTGCATGTTGGTAACAAATGTTACTCACAGCTAGTATAATATCAAGTTTTTTTTTTTTTTAAGAACTATGTTTTGACATATTTATTTAGTGGATTTTTAATTTTAAATATTGCAAACATATTATGTTGTATTCAGTAACTTATTAGTAGGCAATCAATTTTTATACAGGGCGAGTCAGTACCTCTGCGACAAACATCGTGAGGATGTTAATTGCAAAATTTCAGTTAGAAAATATGTGACAACGAACACCAGGAAACCATTCCTAGGGGCAGGAAACCTTTGTAAATGTGGGGTTGAAATAATAAATTTTATTTAATTACACTGAAACTAGCTGATATTAAGGGATGATTATTTGTATGCATTTTAAACAATGCAAAAACTTTAACATGCAAATACCATCGTTGGCCTACTGCATTCTCTACATGGCAAAATGGAAAATTGGGGTTGCCTTCCCTTTGAAAAGTGATAAAAGGGTCATCGTAAAACGTTACGTTAAGTGTGATCACTGGTTTTGAATTACAATCGCAAGAAGTAGAAACGAGTCCTCATGGCGAGAAAGCCTCCGACTAATGGTATGGGCGTAAACAAACGTTAAATATTACAAATGCCACGTAATGCTTAGGAGGTTGGCTAAATGGTTAATACCTGACGCGTACTACTGTAACATACTCACATGGTTGTTTGACACATTTTGTTGTTTTATTTGAAATGTTGTATTAAATATGTTTTATTGATTATGTTCTTTGTTTAATTTACGTTAATGTTTATTTGTATAACTGTTCTATCAAGTGGTTGTTTATGTTTGTTCTTACTTTATTATTTGTCATTTTTTCAATGTTTATTGACAATGGTATTTTGTTCATGACGTCACTTCCTTTAGGGGTTTTTTATTTGTTTCATTTAATTTACGTTATGTCATTAATTAAATAATAATACACATATATTCCACCATTTAAAATACAGCAACAAAATTGGTGTTGAACAAACATGTTACTAAGTTACAGCAGTACGTGTCAGTCGATATCAACCACTTATTCATCCTCGTAAGCATTACATGGCATTTGTATTTTTTTTAAAGTCTGTTTTCTCGCATACCATTCGTCGTTGGCTTTCTTACCAGGAGGACTCGTTTCGACTTTTATTAAACTTTTCATTTCCGAAGATCTCAATATGCTTTAGTATCAACTGTGTGCAGACAATTTGCCAGGTTTTTGCAATCGAGGTTCGGGCTTTCGTCAATCCAAACTTGATTTTTTGCATTTGAGAAACGTGCTAAACACAGTGTTAGTCTTTGTCGTATAGAAAATCAAGTAAGCCATACATTATGTTCCAGGTATATTAAACGAATTTTTAATCTCTTTCCCTTGAAATTTTCCTTGTGTTTCGTTGAGGTGATACGTTTATTTTTCTCGGGAAATGATCAGCCATATTCTTTTGTTTTCTTTTTCTTTCCGCTGTCACTAAAAGCACAGCCTGCTGCGAACATTTTTCAGAGTTGGCAACGAAATATGACAATTCACTCGTAAAGCATAATAAAGTATAGCCGAACATTCACGATTCAAATTTCATCGCAGTTACAAATTTTATTTAAGTTTGACATTTGTACTTTCAATTAACCTTCCAGTTGAAAATATTTTTAGTACTTTTTCAACATCAGAAGTACTAATATTTTTGAAATAATTAATTGTAAAACAAACAAATGTTCAAATGTATGGTAATTAAATCATTTTTATTAATTGTACATATAGGTCTAAATTTAAGAAAAAAGTATATTAAATATTTCTTTATCAATAATTGAAATATAGATTTAGTTTTATGGTTTTGTTAAATGTAAACTGTATGGTTATATATATTTGTTGTTGAGAAAGTAAAGACATACATTAAGAAAATCAGTCCAGTCTAAAGTCTGTTATATGCCTCTACAAAACTTGGACGTGAGATTCGTAGAGAAGCTGACCGACAAGGGAAAATAATGCTTCAGATACCTTCTGCATAATCCACCCACTGGTGGTTCACACTGCATCAAATTGAAGCCATAGTGAATCAACAGGCGGTGTTACGTTCTGTGCTTACTCAGGATTAGTACAAAGCTAAGTACCACCGTCTCCTCCTGCATCCAATTGAAGAATATGTCCTAAAAGTTGTCACTGAATATGCGCAAGAGCCTGACAGGAGAATTTGCAGAGATACTCATAGAATAATAGTGCAGAACAGCTTTTTTTTTTTTTTTTTTTAGAGACTTCGTTTCAAAACACTAAAAGGGTGTTTAATACACCTTTTGAATTATTATTTAAATACATATATTTAAATAGTCTAGATAATCCGAAGTAAATATTATTTTATGAATAAGGATTTAATTATAAATAATAAAAATCTTATATAAAACAATGTTTAAAGGATATGTAATGTAAGTGTTCATTTATTGTTCAACTAATCAAATAATTAATTTTTTCCATAATGAATAGTTTACACATTCTCAATCATATATTATAATATGAGTAGGGATATGGTTCCAAAACATTAAAAGTTTTGCCTGAGATAATTATTTAAAGAATCTTTAAAGTACCTGTAGTTTTAGTGTTCAACATAAAAAAAATTAAGTTTTACATACCGAAAAATTTCTATAATAAAGCAGTTATTGTTTGTTTTTATATTGGGCGTCTGTGTTATAAAATTGAAATTACAATTTTCGAAACAAAATATGTCACAATGTTTTTAATAGTTTTTTTGTTCCTTCAAAAATTGTCCTTGTAAGTGATTTGCTAAAAAAAAACGTTAAATTTAATAAACATAAATGAATAAATATAACAATTTAACAAGTGTTTTGTGTTTCCACCCACGTTAATAATTTCCAACTAAATTAGCCTAAGCTCTCAATAAGCTATTCAAATACTTTTAAAAATTATGTTGTTAAATCAGTGGAAAATGTTCTCTAATATATGATTTGTATGCTAAATATTGACACATGACATGTTGCACTATCGTATGTTATGGGATCTAATTACAGATATTAGTTATTTAGGAAGAATCATGCCTGATTGTTTGTAACAAATGCTGTATAACATCATCGCAGTGAGGATGTAGACATTAACAAAATTTCAATATCAAAATTTATAACAATAGCATTGCATTAAAAATGTAGAAAATAATAAATTGTCAATGTCAAAGTTTACATTTCGAAGTCGAGGTCGACATGTCGAAGTCAACATGTCGAAGTCGACGTGTCAGTCGACATACCGAATTCGACACGTCAGTCGACATGTCAGTCGACATACTGAGGTCGACATACCGAGGTCAACATATTGAAGTCAACATGTCGAAGTCGACATCGTCGAGACCATCGTTGGTATCGTCGAGACCGACATGTCGAACTTTTGTTGATATGTGACAGATTTCGACAATTGACATCAAATTATGGATGTCGCACATCCCTACTCAAGACCTCGATGTAAATATCTCCACTCAACTGTGCCTTGGAACGGGTAGCATGGCAGATTGAGGATTGGCGCAGAGTGGTATTCAGCGACTTATCACAGTTCTGTCTGGATACAAACGACCGCAGGATTATATATTTTGCCTTCTCTTTTCTTTAATGCATATAAGTGTGAGAATTACAAAAGTTTAAAAATATTAACTTTCATAGCAATTTGGTAGTTTCACTTGACCGACGCATGCATAAAGCGATCAGGCCAATGGCAATGTTAATTTCACATATGACGGTACAATACACAATGTGCATACAGGTAGATCTTACTGAAGAATTGCTTTTAAAAGTGGTCAGTTTACCGTGAATCATATTAATGCATACGGGTGCCTAAACGCGCTGCATGAGATTGACAATATTTACAATAACAGTTTCGAAGATTACGCTCGAACGTATCTAGAGTAAAGCTACTTCGAAGATTTCTTTGTTTTTGAAATAAGAACTCGCACGGATGTGGATTGAGTGTCCTGCTTATTTTTAACAGGAGCTTAAATTAATAACAAAGCACAGCAACATTAACTTGAAAGAGTAAAAAAAAAACTATATTAAAATATTGTTGACTTCTGGATTGTAGCCACGTCACAGTCGTTTTTCTCGACGTTTCGGAAGACGTCGCAGCCTCCATCTTCATGGGTAACTAGCAGCAGTAACTGATGTCCTACCCGTAATCCGTTACTGCTGCTGCTTACCCCTGAAGATGGAGGCTGCACTCACTTCCAAAACGTCGGGAAAAACAACGACTGTGACGCGGCTACAACCCAGAAAACAGAGAATATACAGACAATGGCTACGAAACCCTGCGAACTTAACTGATTACATATCTTGTTGTAACTACAAAACGACATGATTTATTGTAAACCATTTTACACAATAGACGACATTTGATCGAGGAAAAATCAACAAGTGGTTGATGAAAAGTCAGTAATAAACATTGTATAATTCAGTAACCGTATACAGTATGACGTGGATCAATAGGATGGTGATGGGTGTGAAAACTGGGACAAACAGAGCCGTGTTTATTGCAGTGGGGGTTATGAATTACTCGCTATTAACTGGCAATTGTGTGCAGACCTCAATGTGAAAAATTTGTAACCACAGGATTATAGGTTTTGGTCTGTGGTTATGAATCAAGGTTAACAACTGATGTCTTTTGATCAAATAAATTGATGGCGAATTTGGGTGGTATGGAGCAATGCTGTGAGCGGTATTTGGAAGACAGCGAAATATGTTCCAGTTTTTCCTTCTCATACTCAGGAAGTCGCCTTCAGGAAGTCGGAGTTCGTCCCCTACAGACTACGCTTGAGGCTGGCTATTTGCAAGCGTTTTCCCATTCATTCCTACTCCTGGCAAATGTCTTCTCATTTCTGTAGCACGCATGTCCCCGGTTCCTCATCGATTACAATAAGATCCTGTTCATCCTCGGGGTTGTCATTATTATCCGTCGTGCCGATTAAACATCTGCGAAGCTCTTGATATACACTNTACACTGAAGAGAAAAAAAAAAAAAAAACTGTTATAGGCGTGCGTATGCAAATAACAGAAGTATGGAACCAATCAGAGTAACGCGATGCGGTCGGCAGCAATATCGGTTACTGCTGCTGCAGTGGCAGGTTATCAAGATTTAAGTGAGTTTTAACGTGGTATTATAGTCGGCGCACGAGATATGGGACATAGCATCTCCAAGGTAGCGATAACATTTGGATGTTCACGTACGACCATTTAACGAGTGTACCGTGAATATCGGGAATCCGGTAAAACATCACATCTTCGACATCACTGCGGCCAGAAAAAGATCGTGGAAGAACGGGACAAACGATGACTGACAAGAATCATTAATCGTGAAATACGTGCAACCCTTTCTCAAATTGGCGCAGATTGGATTTGTGGACTGCCCTGTAGGATTCATGGTGTGAAGTGCCTCCTGCATACCTTCAGACATTAGTCTAGTCCATGCCACGTCGTCTTGCGGCACTTATGCGTGCTCGGGAGGGGGGCACACGATATTAGGCAGGTGTACCAGTTTTTTTTACTCTTCGGTGTATAATAACACACTGTCAGGAGTTTTGCTGGCTCCGTGTTTCCCAAGTAGATACCTAATCCCGTTACCTCTGAAGTCGGTTAGAAGGGGCAATAATATTCACACCAAAGCAAACTGGCGTCTGCTGGTGAAGTTGTCTGTAAAGTTAAATTATTCGCCAAATTATATCCGCTGTGAAGTATATACCCCGTTCGGTAAAACAGTAATTAGGGATAAAATGTTTTAGTTTAATACTTTCGAGTGCAGTGGCAATTTACTGACAATTAAGACAAGTTTGATTGGGCCAGATGTATTCACGACTGCATGACCAGCAGTTCATTTACAACCATCTTATTGGTTTGTATAGCACCGGAAATGCCTACCATTGTGTACTACTTTAATAACTGGCCGGCTTTCGCTGCCAATATAACGCCGAGTTGAACGTGTCCCAATCAAATGTTCTTTCGTACGTGGAATAGTGTACAATCTAACCTGTTCGTTTAAGCGATTTACACTTTTAGTTTTGCTGCCGTAATAAGATGTCGCAGAGAAAGAACTTTACGAAAACTTCTGATGAAGTAATATTTCTTCATCCATGTCTTCAAAGACGGAGAATGCGACAATGTTACGGCAAACTCCTTACAACTCAGTTTAATTCAGCCGACTTAATATTACGTCAGCAGCACTCAAAGGGATAAATGAAATTAACTTTGTTATACACGCAAGGACTTTATACTTTGGAATAACGATTATGTTTATATCAGTTATTTGAAGTCTCGGTTTTGTAGTTTACGTTGATAACTCCATAGGATTTTCAGATACCATGATGATTTTGTTTTTAAATTTACGATATTTCATAATTGCTCCTTTTTGATGGATTACGGTTAGTTGGTTAACTCAAACACAAACATTGAAATTGAATTTGATTAGTCATTGGTATACTGTGGATGCACAGTAGCATTACTAGCAGAAAAACAAGACTAGCATAGCACATATCTTTATGACACATTCAGTTTGTACATATCACACATACACTCGTACACATTTTCTTATCTTCGACATATGAAATGTTTATTAATAACAATTACTTACACTTGCATTTAGTTTGTGTACATTACACCAATACTCAATTTCTAACATTTATAACGAGTGGTTTTAATTTCCGTACATTTTAGATTCAATTATGTCAAGAACAGTGGTACTATACAGTAATTTTCTAACCGCCTGTCATCAATACTTATGGCAATGCTCTTTTATAAAAGTTAGATTGCAAAACATGTATACCCTTTTTATTACAATGAATCTGAAAATAACTATTTTGTTCACTTTAGCAACAAATATATTTGCAATTACACATTTAAATAAATCTGATATATATATGAATTATTTAGTGTTGAAAATTTTTTTTAGGGCTGAGATTTTAGCCATTCCATATTGGCGTAAAACGTAGGTCACATCACATATAAACACAAATCGTATTTATTTTGCAATCAGTTACTGACACGCACAAACGCACAATTCAAACTATCCAGCGATGTTAACAATTCTGACCAAAATATGATTGAAAGTGATAAGCTGATTGACTAAGTGTCTAATTTTACGTAACATTGCTTAATTCGTATTTGACTTTTTTATAAGGAATGTGTCAGGTAAATATAAATCAACAATCAGTAATATTATCATACGTTGGTCACAATAAAAAAAAATTGATTAATGCTCGAGGCGTAATCTTAGAAGTTTGCCAGTTTATTGATGGGTTCGGCAAAGTATCCAGATTTTATCATAGTAAATGTTTTAATAAACTCAATCTTGATTACCTGCACATGCACTATGCAGTGAGATCGATTTCTTTAGCTTCAAACAAGTCTACATCATTACAACATTATTAATAGTTGTAAATATTGAAATCTCCATAAATTTCATATTTAATATGTTAGTTGCTATCGAAGTGTTTTTGTTAACTGTCATCAGTGAAACACACTAACCCTGCAGGTTAAATTTTCATCGCGGGATAAGTTTCTGCAAAACCAATTAATGCATTGGAAAATAGACTCTCAAATTAGGCTAATTTGTATTTTGACTCAAATATAAAATGCGAAACGAAGAAAACTAAATTTCACGCTTTTTACGTGGTTCATTTAGAAAATCCACCACTAGGCTACGTTGCTTCTCTTCTACAAGTCAGTCTTCTTTGTACACATTTGTCAAGTTCTCCATCCCAATGTACAAAATAGCAGGAACAAAACACATTGAACACCAAACGACAAAAGTTTAGCCACACAGATATATTGAATAGTGAAGTTCTGGTCACAATGACCACACGCACACACTAAAAAATAACACGTAAATAAAGATCAGATTTAATTAAAATGTTGTGCAAGATTAGGAAAATAAGTATTATGGCAGGACTTTATGCACACTAATGTTCTATTGTCTTCGAGACACAACCACCGTTTTCAATCTTCCGACTACTCCAAAGTACAACATTGCTCTACATTCACTTGAAAAACAACAAAACAATATTTGTGTCAAGATGACAAACGAGAGGAAGGTACAACGAAGTTATTCATTGCACGCTCATTTATTAATAACCATAAATGTGAAAATATTAACCTCATTACTGTATCTTAAAAAACGTCAAATATTTTCAACTGAAACCATAAAAGGTTTGCTGGGACAAGCACAGAATTTTCTGTGAAATAAATGAACTATGGCTCCGTATACAAACAATCTGAGCGTGTGTTACATTTCACGGACAGCAGGCATTTCATCCCGTATTCTTCTCCCTCTATTGCTGTTGGCATACTCTGTCCTCACGAAGAACTGCCATCAAGACTTTCTGTAGCGGAAACGACAGAAGTGGTGTTGTATCAAGGCTTCGACGGTTGTCGAACAGTCAGCATTTGTTCGTGATGTCCTGAGTGGCCGCCAGCAGAACTATGACTAAATAAACGCAAGGGGATAAAAAACATTAATTTTACTAAAAAGAAAAAATGTATATTCAATTACTACTTTTAAATAAATAATTTGAGGAAAATAAATTGTTTCAGTGAAGCTTTAAGATATTTATTATTTTACTAAAGAAAAACATATGAAACAATTTCCTACAATTAAGCTATTTTTCTGCTTATCATAAAAATTAGAACTTTCCATTATAAATAACATCCAAGAAAAGTTTATAACAATTGAAATAATGTTGGTAGTGCCATGAAGTTAAGTTAAAGTATGTATAGTAATAAAAAAATAATATAACCGAGTGTGATACAGTAACCCAAAAAATACACTTCAGACCTAGAAAATTTGTTATTGTATTCGCCAAATCTATTTTCACCCCTACACTACCTTCTTTAAGGAAAAACTGTTACGGAAATGTACAGTTACTGCATGTAATGGTGGTCCCTTATTCTTCTTAAGCAAAACAAAGCTCTCAGTGTTCAGAAAATATAGCAATTATTTATGTGATTTCGGATGTTTAGAAAGATTACTGTTACTGTCGGTACACGATTCGGTCTCCACCGATTTAACAGGAAATTATACCTCTCCTACGCAATTAAGTTATTCACCGTCACTTACTCTTAAAAAAAAAAATGTTATTCATAACTATCTGATTTGGGAAAGGCAAGCACGAAACCTTTACGTGCATTCAAGACGTGCCCAGATATATTTTTTGCTATGCGCATTCAGTGTTGGACTGCTAGTGCTTTTTTTCTTTTCAACTTTCGTTTCGAAAAAAAATATGAGTTTTAACAGTGCTTCCATATCATGAAAAGAAATGTCCTTTTTTTTTTTTTTTTTTTTTTTTTTAACAATGATTCAAAATTTAAGCGATGGTTCCGTAAATTTACGAATATTCGTAGATAATTTTGTTTGTACTTTTCCGTAAAAGTTCGGCTATTTTTAAAAAGCAGTACGGTATTGTGTTTTACGTATGTAAAATGTTAGATATTAATATTTTTAGGCGATACAAGTTCATTGTAATTCCTTAAACAGACAAATTTTTAAATAATTATCTTACCACATGAGATAGATGGAGACTGCTACAAATACAATGAATACACATCCAATGCCAATCATTGCAAACATCCACACATTTATATCGTCATCTTCTGTGGAAGAAACAAAGAATTGTTAAAAACAAATGGTTAACGTGTAACACACATTTATACTATCTTCTTTGGAAGAAACAAAGAATCAATAGAAACATATTGTAAAACATGTAACACACATCACACACAAATACAAAGTCGGATCTTATAATAAAAAAAGGATATTTTTTCAAGTACACTGTAAAAAGTATTGTAGGCTNTTCAAGTACACTGTAAAAAGTATTGTACTTGTACAAGAAAAATTCTTCGAAACCATTTAGTTGCCACGAAAATGCTTTGTAGAATTACAACAGTTTTTTGTAAAATCTACAAAACGTATATTTGTAATATTAAAAATTATTTTGTTGTATTTCAACCTACATTATTAAAAAGTGAAAATAAAATTATATGGTTTTCGTTCTAGAAAACACATGTTATGAAAATTAAAATATACATATAAATAGAAAATAATTCAAGAAAGAAAAAAATTAGCTGTACCATAGCGGTCTAGGAGCTTGACCCCACGTCCCTTGCATTAATTGTTTGTACCTATAACCACGTGACCAACTTGACTTAAAGGAGAAGAGTTAGTTTTACTCGGTTAGATAGTGAGAATACAAGAAAAAAATGATATAGCCTTAATTGTCTTATTAGGATTATTTGAGTTGTTTTAAATGTTTCACGTTATTTACGCTTACATTATGTATATTTTGCATTCAACTACGCTTTACACTACTCATAGTTTTTACACAATCAGCTATATACTGTTTTATGTTTGTTGAGTGTTCACCATTTTATCTGAGCCCGTAGATACGGGTCAGTGTAGTAAAAACATCTCTTGAGGTCTATTACAAACACGGCTCTTGTAATTTTACAAACAAACAATTTTACAAGATAAATTTTTGTACTGTTACAAAGTTTGTAAAATTACAAACAACTCTTAAGTAAAAATTACAAACATATTTTATCGTGTAGTCTCACCTAGCGCCCTGAAGTTCCCAGGTGGATGAAAACTTAAGAACTTTACATAAACAAACTAAAGTTCTACATACAAAACAAATGCATGAGACTATATTTTGACTGAAAGTTGCACCACTGTTACCAGTCTATGCTGATAGGTACTGGAAGAATAATTTTGGGTAAAAAGGATAGGCCCAGTTCATGGTTCACATTTGCACCTTTCCAAATTTCACAAAAACCTAATTTGGTCTACTTCTGTTGTACACTTGTATGTTATCTTTAGGGATTTAGAACTCCGCAGAAAGGAAAACCACTAGCACAGATTGTGAAGCATAAAATTTGGTTTCCAGTTTGGACCACTGCAAATGTTAAAACGTTGTGATATATGGGGGTTCAACGAGAGTTATTATCATAATAAATTTTGCAGCTTATCCAGTCACACAGTACTACATGGAGTAATTTTTCCGAAAATACGTTTTTCCAGCAAAAGCTACAAAGGCAAATTTTCTTTCACAAAATATATTTTAATTATTTTTGAGTTTGTTAGTAACTTATTTGTAATACTTGGAAATAAATCACCATAAATATTTTTTATACAAATATAAACATTTTTTTGACACTTGTTCACAGTAATGTTAAAATCTCTATTTCCTTAATATAAGTATACATGCTTTAAAATTCTTGCTGAATGCCACGAAAGCTTTAAGAAAAACGATTCATAAATAATTTTTTATTTTACACATTAAACTACCTAACAAATTCTGCGGTAGGTAATAAAAATGCTTGCCTTGGCAAAACATCTAATACACACCATCCAATCAGCACTTATTCTAATAAACTACACGGTAAAACAAGTTCTCAAAACTATTATATGTAAACCAAACTATGGCCCTGGCAATGAATCTTATTCGTGAGTCACGGGAATTTGATATTTTTTTTTCGCGGGAAACGAAACGAAACAAACTTGTCGTTTATAAAATATAGTATGCATTTAAGTATCGTGGTCATGGAACTTAATCCATGTGGAAAAATTGCTCTAATGCTCTTATTTTGCATATCATATTTCAGTTTCATGACTGGGCCACATTTTGGTATGCGAGTCGTCCACCGGGTTAGCTTTTCGTTCTCCGTGAAATTTTGCAAGTAACATT
Source organism: Clitarchus hookeri (assembly GCA_002778355.1). Classification (NCBI taxonomy): domain Eukaryota; kingdom Metazoa; phylum Arthropoda; class Insecta; order Phasmatodea; family Phasmatidae; genus Clitarchus; species Clitarchus hookeri. The sequence continues at coordinate 488,581 of NQII01001353.1, forward strand.
AAAATAAGTACGTGTTAAAATAAGTCAGTGACTTTCAGTTTCCCTCATTTCAATTTACTTTGCAAATGATTTGGATTATTTTTCTTGTTGGGTATGGAAACAAAGACATTATGGGCTTAACAAATTATTATTAAAAAAACCAAAATCATAGAACTAAAAAAAGTTTTCTTTGAGTTATATTACGAGCAATCTCTGAGAGAGAGAGAGAGAGAGAGAGAGAGAGAGAGAAAATATTGAAAAATTTGCTTTTGAAGCCCTTAACCCATGCACTACTATATCGTGTACATAATGTAGCTATACGAAGTATAGTTTTGTTTCGGTAGTGTACAATGCGAGGCTCGGTGACCATTGATATTCGTCGTAGAAACGTATTGCCAAACCATCCTTGTGCTCTTGTTTGTGAATGGCTCATATCGCTACAGCCGAACACACAAAGTCCTACAACTCATTGGCTGTGGCAAAGAAAGTATTCCTGTATCGGCTTAAGTACAGTACACATACACATATTTCATATTGGCAATGTTAGTGTGGGTCTGAAAGAGTTAAGACTTCGTAGGCCAAACACGTTCATTGAATAACGTTTATAGATTTAGGAAGTCGGTATTAAAGTTATTAAAGGAAGATCAATTGCTGAAAACATTTTCGCAACTTTGTTGGCAAACATTTTTCCAAGGTGATGCATTCCTTTCTAAGTGTTTATAATACATTGATTAGTACATTTTACTGCGGTGCAAGATATGCCAAAGAAAGGCATTACTAACGGAACATATTGGCTTGCAGATTTGGCAAAAAATTTCATATGGCACTGCACTCATTGGTCTTTCTTGGCGTCCAAATAGCTGTTGATTTCAATTAATGTGTTTAGCGTTAATTAATTGTTCCATGCGCTATTGATTGCAAGACTCACTGTATCCGTGGTCGACCCACTAGGGTGACTGATGATGCGTTCAAGTTGACCATGTCGTATATGGGTATTGTAGAACTTAATAATCTTTAACGTGGACCACAAATAGTCACTTGTTCAGCGATGGTTGCGATTTGGTAAGTTAGTATTTTGGTAAGTTTCGTTACATGCTAAAAACTAAATACTAAAATACCAAATACGTTATCATTTAAGTCGACTAATTCGGATCACGTGACATTTTAGTAAACTTAAAATGCCAATTCGAACACGGCATGAAAGAAAAAAACAATAGTACCAAAAACAGCACTGCAAATGGACCGAAAGTGGGTCAGTTTTGTGTCAACGAAGGCGAAGTGATGCTGAGATGGAGCAATGGCAGGACTTTAACGTAGTGGCTAGAGAAACCTCACCGGACAGTGGTAAAGACCGCCAGATTTCTCTCGCGACCCTTTTACAGCCACTTTTATTTATGGTTTCAATTTTTGCAAATGAGAAAATATGAGAAAATTTTAATGCAGACTGTGCTTAATCTGGTGTATAACTGGTTTTGTTATTACAAACAGTTAGCTGAGGAATTTGTGTATGATGATACTGGTATCAACCAAACATAATCTCGAGCAGTGACACAGTTTACGAACCATCCACTCACAGGGTGAGAGGCCATACAAAAGGGCGGCACTACATGGAATAGTACCATGCTTCCAAAGACGAGCGGCAAGACAGTCTAGAAAGTGGCCATGACCAAGAAAACATATCCAAGGGAGACAAGAAATAGTGTTGAAGCAGGTGTATCGCGATACCGGGATATCTTCCAGTGCCAAGAGGTACGCCATTATTAGCCACGAGATACAGAACCGCAATGAGGCCTCTGCAGCAGGCGGGAGATCACCAAGCCGGCCATCACCGAGGCGACCAGGGCTGTCGCCAAGTACACCAGTTTAAATTGAGCTCTCCTCTCCTCTCACAATCTCAATGGCCTGCGAAAACCACATGCACTCAGCCCCGCATTGTACAGTAGCGGCCAAATATACCGGCTTTTGTCAAATGAAAAAGTGACTAGAATCCTTGGCGATACAATAGACGCACCAATTAGAAGTTAACCACAGTGGGTCCGAAGGTATACATCTCATTTTGTCGCCAGTCTGTGCATGTCCTTTGCAAAGAAGGTGTTGGTACATGATAGCACTCACTTCTTCACAGTGTCCATCTCAGGGGCAGAGAAAAACCTCTGTACGTTCATATGCTTTTTGTGGGGGCTTAACTTGAAAAAGTCACAGGGTGATATATCCGGACAGGGCTGATTCTCCAGTACTGCCCAACGAAATTTGGAGAAAAGAGTTGTTTGCAGGGACACTTGTAGGCGGGAATTATCGTGAAACAACATAACATCACCACACAACATCCCAGAACGTTTGTTTTATATGGCACGATGGAAACGATTCAATGTATCATAGTATACTTGACTTTTAATGGTAGCACCTTGGTAAAAAAAACTTAGTCAGTAGCGGTCCTTGGTCATTGAAGAAGATGGTTGATGTGACCTTCCCTGCTCTTGGTCCAGCTTTGAATTTTTTTGGCAAAGGGTATGAAACCTTTGCAGATAATCATATAATTTGACAATTAAACATTGTCATCACTCCCGAACTCATTGCACATGTACAACAACTTTTGCAAAGTGATCGTCGACTCACCGTATGGCATTTCAACTTAGTATTAGTCACAGGGATCATTTCAACAATTGTGCATGGCAGGCTAGTGTACAGGAAAGTTTGCGCGAAAAAGATACCTAAGATGTTATTGGACGAACAACATAATTGCGAATGGGTCTCTCACTTTAGCATTCACTGTGGCATCACCAGGATCTCACATTCTGGACGAGACTAGGGGTGGGTGACGAAACCTGGGGCCACCATTTTGAACTCGAAATGAAACGATCTCGCATGAATTGGAAACATTCTGCATCTCTCCCGCCAAAGAAATCCAAAGCCTAACCATGGGCAGGAAAGACCTTGTCAACAGTCAGGTGTACGGTGAGACATTGAACACTCTAAACTTGAATAAATGAGAATTGAGCCAAATCAGTGAAAACAGTGAGAACTGAGAAACTGATAATCATTGCCAGATAACTAATTAATGTAGTGGTTGAATTTCAATGATTTATTTGTTATTTCCCACTGAATGTCAAGAATGTCACTGCTATAGATCACTTGTTTCCAGTTAATTTGCTTGATTCGCTGGTCAGTAGTAGCTTATCAACTGACTGTATAGTGAATGTTATTTCATTCATTGATATCACTTATTCGGATTTAGAGTGCAATGTCTGTGTCGCTACATAATGAACAAACTTCAAGGAATTTTGAGCGTGGGTGTTATTTTATTTCACAATAATTTCCGCCAACATGTGCCTCACGAAACAACAACTCTTCACTCCAAATTTCATTGAGAAATACTAGAGCATCCGTCCTACGGTCCGGACTTGTCACACTGTGACTTTCACGTGCTTGGCTTGCTAAAAAATCATCTGCAATGATGGGGGTTTGCCTCGGATGCAGAGATAAAGGACACTGAATGATTAGTGGCACTCATGGCCCAACGCCGTCTTCGAGAAAGGCATACAACGTCTTGCAACAAAATAGGTTCTCTATCTTTAGGCCCATAGTGATTACTTCCAACCGGTGGGTGTATTGTGTCGTCAGGGACTCGCGTCACCTTTTAATTTGACCACCCTCGTATAACCATCCTGTGTAGCATCTACATGAATTTGGACACTAGCTGTAAATGGGTCATTGTATAACCTTACTGTGTATTATTTACACAATTGTGGACACTAGGTGTGAATAGGTCGTTACATAATCTTCCTGTGTATTGTATAAATGTTTGTGGACACTGAGTGTGAATGGGTAGTTACATAATCTTCCCTGTAGTGAATACACGTTTGTGGACACTAGGTGTGACTGGGTCGTTACATAATCATTCTGTGTAGTGCATAAATACTCGTGGACAATGGGTGTGAATGGATTATTACATAATCTTCCTGGGTATTGTACACACTATTTTTGACACTGGGGTTGAATGGGTTGTTATAATATCTTCCTCTGTAGTCACATACATAATTGTGAACAGTGGTGGTGAATTGGATATTAAAAAACATTCCTGTGTGGTATGTACATAACTGTAGACACTGGGCATAAAGGGGTCGTCATATAGTGAGTGAGTGAAGAGATGTGGCGGCTCTTAACATCAAGGTCTTGAGAGCCGATGAGGGTGAAGCGAGGTGAGTATGGGGCAGCGCCGGAATGAAAGGGCGGGGGAAACGGGATATTCCCGAGAAAACTAACCAACCAGCTGTATCGTCCGGCACGATTGGGTCGTTACATAACCTTAGTGTGTAGCATATACATGACAGTAGACACAGGGAATGAAAGGGTCGTTATATAATATTCCTATGTAGCTCATACAATTTGTGGACACTGGGTGTGAATGGGTGCTTCTATAACATCCCTGTGTAGCACATGCACGAATGTAGACACTGGGTGTGAATGGGTCATTACATAACTTTCCTGTGTAGCACGTAGATGACTGTGGACTCTGGTGTGAAATGGTCATTACACAATCTTCCTGTACAGAGAGCACAGGTCTGTGGACTCTGGGTGTGAAATGGTCATTACACAATCTTCCTGTATAGAGAGCACAGGTCTGTGGACTCTGGGTGTGAAATGGTCGTCATATTACCTTCCTATGTAGCATGTACATATCGATGGACACTGGGTGAGAATGGGTCTTCATGTAACCTTTGTATGCAGCACGTACATGACTGTGGGCTCTGGGTGTAAAATGGTCATCATATAACACTCGTGTGTAGCACATACACGACTGTACACACTGAGTGTGAATGGGTCGTTATATAACCTTCCTCTGTATCAAGTACATGATCTGGACACTAGGTGTGTATGGGTCGTTATAGTCCGTTCACGGTTACTTCCCAACTTTTCTGAAGTCATGCTAAAGTTCTACTTCCAGTGTATTCTTCCGCCTTATTGTAACATAGATTAACGGAGTGTAGAAAATTATACAAATGGGACACTGCATCGCAGTTACGCGCGCTGTGTGTAATAATATTTTACATAAGCAATATTTATTTCTCTCATTGTTTTTATGCATATTAATTACAAATTAAATATTATAATTCATAATAGATATAATAAAAGTTAAAGTTAAATTTAACCTTAAAATAAGGCATTATTATATTAACAGAAGTATAAAACGCTTGTGATACATGCCCTATTTGGGAGACAACTAAACAAGTCATTCATGAAATAGTTTTTCAAAGGTTTGATTGAAAAAGTGTGAAGAAACCGCAAATGGACCATATACATCCTTCCTGGGTAACACATGGCTGTGGATGCTGAGTGTGAATGGGTTGTTAATACCCTTCTTGTGGAGCACGTGACTGTGGATAGTGACTGAGAATAGGTTATGTGCAGCACGAACACTGGGTAAGAATGGATGTAGAGATAAGACGCGGAGCCTGGAGAGGCGGGTGGTACTCACTGGGGTAGTAGTATCTGGACTGTATCTCGTCGGGCNGGGTAGCTCGGTGGCGCCGCGGTCGCCGGCCCGGCGCCTGAGGGCGGCGTCGGTGACGGCGAGAGGCGCGCACGTGGTCGCGTGGCCGCCCTGGTCGCGCTCCACCGCCACGTAGCCGGGCGCGCACGCGCACAGCCCTGCCTGCGGGTCGCACATCGAGTGGTCGACGGCGTCGCAGCTCAGCGGGCACGGCTTCGGCTTGCCGTCGCACCCACCTGCAAACACACACACACAGTCACAAAGGAATCATCTGGATGGCTCTAACATCGTTTTCTGAACTGAGTTCAGCGTGTTGGTTCTCTTGCATACGATCCCGTAGGTATAGAGAGGAGACAACTTTCAGAGCAAAACACAACAGTTTGCACAGCGGCCAACATTAGTTACTATCATCGTCATCCAGGCAATCAAGAGCCACTTCAGTCACCTTTCCACGAGAGTAAGTTCAAGCTTTGCCGTGCGTACCGGCCAGGTTCCAATCCTGAGTCCGGCACCAGACTGTTTGTATAGCCATTTACGTGCTTCAATTGGCTGCAGCTGAATGCAATCCAATATAAGGAGTTCCTCCCAGCTGGAAGTCTGCAGAGCCGATGGGGCTGAAGTGAAGATGGAAGATGATGCAAGGATGTACCGGAACCAACAGACATTTGGGCACGCGAGTCCTCTCGTTCTCTATAGTCTGTAGTCCATCACAGACCGCTCTGTAACTGAGTGGCATCAGAACGGCCCGGCAGCATATGCGCCGTCCCACAAACATCCGGCCTTTAGTCTTCGGTAACCGCAATAAGGACGCACCACCTGATGTTTGTGCGACAGCTGATAGCATGTCCAACGTTGAGCGCTCATCTCTTCATCCCTTTAAGACGTGCCCAGAGGAGCGCCTGCCACAGCAGATGGGCTAAAACTCTCTTCATCAGCAGGGTCATTACAAATGGAACAAGTTTTTGAGACAATCAGGAATTGAGACGGAATCGGCAATCAAAGGTGAACATTTTGATAAACGGGAAGTGGTTGAAATTTTGTTAAACTGTGAAGGAAATGCTAGAATTACGTCGCCAAGTATTTCTGTAATTCGAGGCAAACGAGGCCGGCGGAATAGATCCAGATTTGACGGCTGGAGATGATATGAGTGACTAATATTACTCAACTTGGTTTGTTTGCAAAATTAATGTAATTGTAAATGCATATTACTTGATGTGTACTAACACGTATTATGTGCAATAAACATGTGTGTTGTACGTGTAACGAATTGAGCACCGTTCTTATTTAGTGGTGACAGAGATCTGGGTGACGTTTGACAGTTAACGTCTTCAGGTTACAAGGAGGTGGAGTGAAGTTGAAGCAGGAAGGTAGCAGGTGATCATTAGAAATGGAAGAAATTGCTCAGGCTCAGACAGATGAAGGAATCGGCCAACGCCTCTATTAAGGGTATTTAAAAGTTTAAAACTATTTTGTGCATTTTCAGCTTATTAAATGCTTTTTCCTCGCGATATGAAATAGTAATTAAAAAAAACATAGGAATGGAGGGAAATGACGGTTCAGAAATGACTAAACCGAACTATAAAAATTTATAATTTATTTTTGTTTTCCATATCAATAATTTTTTTTTAACACAATCAATACGGTAGGAAACTGAAATTTTTTTTTTTCCGTGTAATTAAAACGCTAAAACTAATATTTCTTGGAAATTTGTATTGCGATCCCGCCGTGTTAAACCCTTATAGTATATAAATATAATACCTGACTTCAAGGAAATTACAATAAGTCACTCTTGTGACTTCAATAAACAGTTTAGCTGAAACCAAGTTTTGTTTAAATAACCGTTTTTAATCTGTTCGAATCAAAATTCGAAGTTGTAATTCCCATTCTTACGCTAAAAATAAGTGGACGTTATTTTTAAATGAATTGTGTTTTAATCCAGTTACTGTATATTCGATGTTTTCTTAAACCATAAAATATCCTAAAAATCTAGAAAATAATCTTGGCTCTTGATCTGTTTCAAGGAGCATTCCTGGAATTCTTCGGAGTGATTAAAAAAAAGCACCAGAAGCCAAATTTTGTATGTCCAGATCGGGAGTCGAACCCAAGTACTCAATTAAAAAAAAAAAAAATCAAATTTTAGCACACGGACTGTTTTCAATTTGTCATGCACGTTAATTACAATTCACATTACATTTATATAGTACATATTTGGATACAACAACAACGGAATCAGAATAAACAAAGTACGCAAAGCATTAAACATAAAAAAATTACGCCCATTCTAAAATTTCCTGTGGGCAGACACAATAAAACTTAGATGTAAGACGGTAATAGTAAACGAATCACTGATAATAAAATATATAAAGACAAAAAGGACAATTTTGTTAATACGCATGTGTTGAGCAGATTATTGCAGTTATTTATCTGATAGAGCATTTTATTTGCATATGAAGGTCTGAGAAATCATATCCGGCCTTGACAGGTGGGTACCACACGGTTCAGGTTACTAACAGGCCCAGGCATAAAATTTTTTTAGAGCAGTCTGCATTTACTTGTCGTTGTGTAAAGTGGTGTTCATACTTTCTCATCGAATGTAATGATATGTTTTTAAATTATAGCAGTAACTACTTAGGATTCATTAAACTAGCACTAAAAGACGAGGAAGAATATAGAAGAGTTAATAGGTTGAAAAAAATGACTGTGGGGTCACAGTGCTTTGGAAAGTAGGCCAGAAGAAGGGGAGTTTAACTATGTTCCCTCTTTAATGGATGACGAAACGAAATTTTATGAATATTTTAGATTGACGCCATACGATATATTAGCGGGAGATCTGCAATCCTCAAATAGCTAGAGTGCATAATAAAGATATGCAATAGAGGTAAGGAAGTCCAAAATATGATGAGTGCAATAGAGTTACAGTAATTATAGGTTGTTCACGGTTGATAGGGCACTTTTTAAATTAACCTTTGAAAATTAACAGTGCCCCTAAAGTCATGTAACGGTCATACTGACTGGCATACGCCCAGAAAATAGTAACTACGGACAGAAAGTGGTTTCTTCTCTCAACGTTAAATTAAAAGCGCTATAAAAATAGGTACAAATAATGAAATTATTAATTTAGTTTTCAAATTTTTATGCATATATTTTATGCAAGAATGAACAAATTTGCAAAATAATTATTTTCTTAATAATTTTACAGTTTTACTTGATTAACGCTTGAATAAAGTGATTAGCCACATGACGATGTTAATTTTACATAATGGTAGAAGAATACACAATTTGAATACAAGTAGATCTCAAGCAGGGCTTTCAAAAGTGATCAGTTTACAGTGAACGTACTACAGTCATACATTAACCATTTTCTCTGCTGCCAGCATTTTACATTTTCAACGAAATGGTTGCCACTGCAGCGACGTGAGCATTTTTCTTAATACAAATGCTGTGCCTGAATTGTTTAATGCACCACTTTATAGTTTACGATTGTGCATGTTTCAGGTCGGTTTAGATCGGCAGTCATTAGATTCGCATTTGCAACGGAAACGTGGATGCGTATATAAATCAAATGTGCAATTATGATAGTAGAATGAATATGGGAAGTCGGGCACATGGGAACAGGGGAAATAGGCGAAAGGCGCCAACCGGCCGCCATGTTGTGACGTATCCCGACCGCCATCTTGGATCCAGGTGATCTTGACCTCGACCCGTGACCTTGACCCTCTGCCCATGGCCATCAATGGCCTTGCACCGAAAAATTGCAAAATTCTTCAAAAACTCCTAAAAATTGAAAGAAATACATTAAAAAAATCCAAAAAATAAAAAAATTATAATTCCGAATGTTTTGGCAGAACGGTACCCGGCACAGGCACCAGGCTCCGTTCATGCTCTGTCATTCTGGTCACACAACCGTCATCTTAGATTCAGTTGACCTTGACCTTAATGACTTTGACCTTGAACCTATGACCATGCCCTCTAATGACCTTGAAACAAAATTTTTTTCAAAAACCCCAGAAAATTCAAACACAAAAAATGTTAAAAAAATTTTATATTCATAATATGCATTATTATGCATTTATGTGCATTACCTAGACTACAAAATTAATTTTTTTACATTCGAAAGGAATTAACATAACTCCAAAATCTCATGGTCTCGGTAATGCACTAGCTGCAATATGCTCTAAATTTTTTTCGCACTTGTAAAGTCTTTCCTATACGTCTCGACGAGGTTGAACGGTGGCGTATGATTGGTGATGCCGGCTTGTTTGGTAACTAAATTAAAAGGCAAATCGCATTGATTTAGGGCATCGATAATTTCCATCCTGCGCACACTGTACAAAATCGTCTTCCAAGCACATACACAGGATACTCGCAAATTATGACAGAGTCCAACATGGCCGGAATTTCCACGTACCGAATATGTCCTGCATCCCTCCTCAGTCCATGCGTCTGGAACGATTGCTCACGGTACGCATGTCGAGTGGTGTGGTCGAGGCGATTCCACGGATACGGCGGTAAAAAAAGTTAAAACTTTGGTTTTCTCGTCGTCGTCGCTGTTTGAGAGTGAAATCTGCTTAATAGTGAAGTAGTTTTGCAAACTAAATACCTGATTTTTGCAATACATTTCATACGATTTCTAGTTATAAAATTTAAGTTCACATGCACTGGAAGAATTATTTTGTTTTTCAAAAACCTTTGGAAAAGTCATCCGAAACTTCATCGAGGTCCATACACATCGGGCACCTGTGTTCCGGGTTGGCTTCCTCGTCGCCTGGTTGTGCTTGCGAGTAAATGTCTTCGACTGGGTTAGTTTCCACAGGGTCTGACGGACTGGTTTGTTAGTGTGATTCGTATATATAATAATGATAAGCACCTATAGCTTGCCTACCTGCCCGCATGTGATGTCTCGATGCCTGCATGCGGTTGGCAGCTGCAATCACGTGGAAACCCAGTGATTCGCTGGTTGATGTTCGAACAATTTCTTAATGGCGTAATATGATAGGTTTCAATTACTATATTACGTCACAGGGTTTGTGTACGCGTATATTATAAGCAACGGCTAACGTGAAAGGTGGGTCGTCTTGCCTAGCTTCTACGCCAGGTAATCCATGGCCAGATATATTAAAGTGGAGTGGATACTGCCTGCCAATGGTTTCTCGCCATCGATTTCTTCTTCGAGTGAGATGTCTCCTGTTTTACCAGCGTCATCGACTTCTTCAGCTGTGATGCCTACATCACTAGCAGCATACTACTTCCACCAGTGCAGCACGATCATCTACAGGTGGTATAGTACCATCTACTTATTCAGCTGCTACCACTACGAAATCTTCAATGGAGCGATCGAACTTTTCCGCTGAGGTACCTAGAACGAAATTGCCGGCGTTACCTACTTCTTTAGCTCCAGAAGCTGCATCTCCAACAGGTCCATCCAAGTATTTACCCGAACCACTACGTCGTCATCAGTGACACTTTTGTGGTAAGACATTTGCTTTCATTGTGCCAGGAATCCCTGTCGTATGTCATATTTGTGTGACAGGTGCGGTAAGCAGTTCAAGCGTGGTCACAATTTACTTAAACATGCAAAGACCTGCAAAGGTAACAAGTATTCCTCATCAGTACCTCGGTACCAGGTTGTGCTGTTACATACATAATCCGCCCTGCACAGTTTGTCGGTGTAATTAATGTCGCGATATTTTTGCACAAGAACAACACGAAAGTGAATAGCGAAATGCAAAAATGACTGTAACCTACAACAAAGTTGCATATATTGAGATGCATATATATATCAAAGAATATCGTAATTTTTTTCGAGGGCACGAGTGACTGTATTAAATTAATTGAATAAAAAATGCCCATGAATAAAATTGTCTTTTATTTTATGTTTACCTAATTTACCAGATTAAATTAAATTTTAAAAGGCACAGAAATAAAACTAATTTAATTAAAAAGTATTGTATAAAGTACCGTTGTACTACAGTACAGNAAATTTTAAAAGGCACAGAAATAAAACTAATTTAATTAAAAAGTATTGTATAAAGTACCGTTGTACTACAGTACAGTAAATGATGATTATATAATTAAATAAAAATAAGTTTTAAAATTGAATAACTTACATTTTTAATAAAAATATAGATTTAATAAATTATGCAGGCAGTCAAAATCCCACATCATGCATGTAGGTGTACTTCTAATTGAAAAATATATTTTTTAAATAGGAAGAAAATCACAGATTTTCCTATGCCTATAAAAATATGAGTGTCGAAAGCTCGCCTGGCGGCTGAATCGGCAACTCGCATAGTGGCGAAATCGGTAAATAATACACTAGCTTCACCAAGTTGTTGAAAATGAAAATGGCAAACGATAAATGACAAGCTAAGATAACTGCATACGATGGAATGAGTATGGGTGAGAGGGTGGAGGCCTGCCTACTAATTAACCAATGAGAAACATTGGTGGTGGGTCAGTTGTCTTCTGGATGTGGTGCTGGGGAATCCTAAAAAAATGCAAGGTTTTTTAAAATAAATTTCTTTTGTAATAATTTTTTATAAATTTTTAATTTTTTTATATTTTTTAATGTTTTGGTATTTTTTGGTTTAAAGGTTATCCTAGGTCACGGTCATAGGGTTAAGGACAAGGCCATGTGACAAGGTCAAGGTCACCTGGGTCAAATATGGCGGTTGATTGACCGGAACGACAGAGCACGAACGGCGCCTGACGCCTGTGCCAAAACATTATAAGTTTTAATGATTTTTTTTTAGTTCATATTTTTTGAAATTTTATATATATTTCTTTTATTTTTTGGGATTTTTAAAATAATTTATTGATTTTTTTGGTGCAAGGCCATTGAAGGTTAAGAGTAGAGAGTCACGGGTCAAGGTCAAGATCACCTGGATCCAAGATGGCGGTCGGGAGACGTCACAACATGACGGCTAATTGGCGCCTGGCGCCTACTGTCCTGTCCCCTTGTGCCCGACTTCCCATAATCATTCTACTCATAATTATAAGCAACCTTAATCTCTAAAATCGAAACAATTTCGTATATAATGCTCAGACTGACAAAAATGCTGTTGTAATGAAAAGTTGTTAAAAAAAATTTAGCAGTTGTTAGATAATCTTATCATTACTGTCAACGTTAACGAATTATAACAGAAAGAGGGCATTAAAAACATTTTAGTAATGAAAAAGTTCATTATTAAAAAAAACCGAGTAATTTATTTATGCATTAATGTGTACGCTCTGAACTTTGGAACTATAATGACAATGGTTTTTGCGATCACGGATTTAATAAATTTGACATATACAAAAAATACATGCGCTATCATTTTTGTAGACACAATCGAATCAAGACCGGCACGTCAACAAAGTCTACCAGTTCGAAAACAGCGTTATAAGCTACAATCCACTACTCGTCACCGCCGTGTGATGGTTGATTTCTGGAAAGGAACAGCTACATTAAGTTTACTGAAGTGTTACCAGTAAGTCCAGACGCTACAGAAATGCGTGTATGCGTCTGCAAACTGGCGCAGACCAAGGACCTAAACCCGCAGGCATCTTGAAACATTTCAGTAGAGATAGAAGGCCGAAATTTTTTCCCCCTTTTTTATTGATTCAATCTTCTTCTCCAACAAATTAGACAAAGTTCATTCGTTCGGTATTCTCGCAACAAAATTAAATAAACTCGTTCGTATTCTCACAAAACATAAACACACATATCATTCGTTTTATATTATATATTTTTTTTCTATATTACAGCACCTTGAATCAATTATANAAAACATAAACACACATATCATTCGTTTTATATTATATATTTTTTTTCTATATTACAGCACCTTGAATCAATTATGAATGAATTGCTTTCGTCAAAAAAAATATCCCCTTTTGAATCACCCACGCGTACATTCTCAACGATGGTGACTACATNAAAACATAAACACACATATCATTCGTTTTATATTATATATTTTTTTTCTATATTACAGCACCTTGAATCAATTATAAATGAATTGCTTTCGTCAAAAAAAATATCCCCTTTTGAATCACCCACGCGTACATTCTCAACGATGGTGACTACATNAATGAATTGCTTTCGTCAAAAAAAATATCCCCTTTTGAATCACCCACGCGTACATTCTCAACGATGGTGACTACATTTGTTAAAGAAAACAGTTCAATTCCAACTTCAGCATCATACTTTTTGTTATTTTCTCTCTGATTGGTTGTCGTCTGATCACGCCACATTTATCCTACAATCAGCAATGACGAGACGAGAGCCAATAAGGACACCTCTCTTTAATTTTACGTGATTGAAAATTAGTATTACTTTATACCCTCTAAGGATAAATGAATATTAACAATAACAACAGCAATAACCTCTAAATAATTTTTACATCAACAAACTGCGACATAACCAAAATTACACTGCACTTCGCTGAAATCATGTATTAATTAAAAAATTATGTTAATTAATTTTTACCATAACCAAATAACCTGAAACCAAAAACAAATATAAAACCTGGTAAACAGCAACGTTACAATCTACTTAGTCATAAGGCATCTTCGTACGGATATATTTTAGAACTATGTTACGATTGGTACAAATGATGCGCTTTAACAATCCACGAAGCTTATACGTTGTCTTACAACCAGTTTCGCTACCTCTAATGAAGATGATCTAAAATGGCTTTCGAAAATATGCAACGCTGAGGAAAATAGTTGTTTGGGTCAACGAAATGCCTCTTAAATAATAGCCGAGTGAAAAAAATATGGTATCACCACCATTAAATGTGAGGATCTGAAATGGCTTCTCCGAGTATGAAACAATGAGGGAAAGAGTTTTCCGGAACAACAAAACGCCTTTTTAAATAGTACCAAGCAAATTGTATAGTTCATGTCAACAATGTTGTTGTGTGAAGAACACCTGACGGAAAGAAATATTCTCTTCTGCCAACAAAATAAGTATTTAATCAATTTGATTGAATTCTTCCGTGGAATAACAATGCATGTTTTTAAAACTAAATAATTTTTTGTTTTTTAAATAATTATTTTCTGTTTAGTTGTTAATATTGAAAAAGGTTTTACAATATTTTATTGCACAGATCATTTTAATGTAATAATTTCGGTCAAAAACAACTTTATTTCATTGCACATTTCGTTAGCTGCATAATACTTTATACTGGTCAACAATATAGTATTTTGCCTAGTAAGTTGTATTTTCGTTACGAATTTAAAAAATAATTCATTCTTCACATACCTTTTTCTGAAAATTTAAGTAGGAAAGCTACTTAAACATTACAGAACGTTCTTTTTTGGAATGAGAATTTGTTCCTATTTAGTAGTTTACCATCAACCAGTTTCCATCCTCAGACATCTGGACAAAACAACTCTGTCATGCAAATAACATGCTTGCTTTCCATTATCTTAGGACATTATAACTGCATTAATACGAAAATTATTAAGGTGACTACGCTGTCCTTTGCTTGAGTTTTTACACACAAAATAAAAACACAAGAATGTCCTTTGCTGCGCGATGTGTGACTGCTGTTCACGGTAGAGTGAGCACTTTTAAAATCATGCTTAAAAGCTCCGTTCAGATTATTTGCATCCTTTCGGTAGTTGTTAATATAAAATCTCCATGTGACTAATAAATACAATTTATACATTTTATAGCTCTCAAATGTAAACGTCTGAGGCCTCAATGAAATGTAATTTTTCAAGTTATTTTACCTTCTGGGAGGACCTTAAAGTGCGCTCACTTTACCCTGAATAGCCTATAGTTAATGCTTTTCTCACGAAAGCAACGTCTTACGTACGTATTTTCATCTGTACGTTTTTAATGCTCAGGCACGTGAAATTCTTTGCGCATCAATCATGGCAATAACATAAAATTATGTGAGATAAAATCATGATGAATTCATATTGGTAATCAAATCTGTACGCACAAGGAGACACTGCGAAACAAGTTTTTACTGCATTATCTTCCGACTGCTATATTCGATATCATAATTCTGAGTAAGTCATGGAGTGTGTATTGATTGGTTTTGGATGTGNGGGGCAGTACATTTTACGGTTAAGCCACTCGGTTTATAACAAGAAAACTGTTGTTTATTTGTCAGGATATATAAATGAAATGAAAATTACATTTATATACAGGGCATTCTAGATGTTTCCGATGCTTATGTGAGTAAATTTCCTGCACCATCCTGAAGTGAGCATAGGAAAATGAAGTATCGTCTTTGCATCCCAAAATATTTTTCTCTCGGATCGTATGTAGGGACAGCGATGGACCAAGTCTTGTTTACTAACAAATTTCACAGGCCTTATAATTGGTATTGTGAAGATGAATGAAAAATTTATAGCTATTTATTTATAGCCAATGTTACGTATTTATCAATTACCTTCACTGCCCATAAGTGGAATTCGAAACCCTCATGCTACGTATTTATCAATTACCTTCACTGCCCATAAGTGGAATTCGAAACCCTCATGCTACGTATTTATCAATTACCTTCACTGCCCATAAGTGGAATTCGAAACCCTCATGCTACGTATTTATCAATTACCTTCACTGCCCATAAGTGGAATTCGAAACCCTCATGCTACGTATTTATCAATTACCTTCACTGCCCATAAGTGGAATTCGAAACCCTCATGCTACGTATTTATCAATTACCTTCACTGCCCATAAGTGGAATTCGAAACCCTCATGCTACGTATTTATCAATTACCTTCACTGCCCATAAGTGGAATTTGAAACCCTCATGCTACGAATATTTTAGGCAACTTTTTTTTGTGAACAGCACTGTCACATTTTTGGGAAGCGTGTTTAGTAATTTACAGGAATGATCGTAAACCACTACGATACTTCTATTGCAACGTGGCCAGACACTTCACAGTAGTTGGTGGTCACAAAGTTCCCATGCTTTTCAAAATAAAGAAAATAATCAAAATGTAAGTTTTTGAAAGAGAGTAGGTGTCTTGAAAACCAAATAACCTTCGGAAAAAAAACTACAAGAAAATTCTGTTTAAAAACAGTGTTAAAAGGATTTGAAATTTGACTTTGTATTTTAATATTTTACACGTTAAAGTCAGTTATAAAACACATGAAATAATAAGCCACATGTAATGAAATGATTTTTGAATTCTTTGCTTCTCTTTACGACTTTAATATAATTCTAACCGAATCTGAACAAATATCGGAGGACCAGGTGTAGAATTAAGTGAATTAACTTAAACTGACTCCAACAACCTTTTAAATGAAACCCATATGATACGATCTTTCAACTACAATTTAAAATCATTTACAGAACCTGTTCACAGCCGGCAAATAGAAAATTTCACCTGCGTAAGCAAATAAACAGAGCAACTATGAGTGACAAATTTGCGATATGGTGGTGATTGGCAGATGTTTCAGTATTTTTAAAGTAGAGCCATATACAGCTATGAATCAGTTTACAGTTTGTGAAATAATTTAACTCTGACGACGGGTGAGGTGGTCAGTATGCTCTGGTGGACCGTCACGCAATTACACGGGCACTGTATATGGCGTAAACTGTTTCGGAAATAACATTTGTTCCTTCACAAATTACGGTCATAGTATTTGACAATCGTTGTAACTATCACAAAAATACACACAAGTTTTTCTGCATTTTCAAACAAGCGTGTGTTTTATAAATTCCGCAACATGCTAGCGTACGTAATGAATACACAATGTACTGTAATTGTGGTATCGCATTCGGTGAATGAGGGTGGTTAGTGGATATTTATATAATTGTTCCGTCACAAAGGCTGTATGGCTAGTGAATCTGCCTCCCGTATAGTGGCCCCGGTTCGATTCCTGGCACGGCCACACTCGGATTTTCACATGTTTTCACATCTGGGAAACGTGGCATACTATGCTTATGGGTGGCAGATCTTCTCGGATTCCTCTCCCCCCCTCGTTCTAGTACTCCGTCTCTGCTCCTTCCTAGGGACTCATTATTGGTCACCATCTGGAGTCAACGTCAAGCTATGGCTCGTCGGTGGTCGTTGTGCACCTCTCCTTACGTTTTATTATTACTATTACTATAACCATATTTGCTGCAGCTACAGAATGTTCTTCCGATCACTGGAACAAAATAGGACGGTGTTGACTTGAATTGACAGAAAATATCACAATAATTAGAGCCACACCGGCGTGTAGGTACACGCTTAGCAGCCCACTTGCATTATATGTTAATTACTTAAGTGTGTACCGGAATATTTTTCTGTAATAAAAACATCTCTGGTAAGACATTTTTATCGTCGTTTACGTTTTATCTCTGCATTACGTATGTCGCAAGAAGGGAAATGTAAGTTATTGCAACATTGTTACCAGTGGTCAGACCAAACAGTGGAATCTCTGCATTACGTATGTCGCAAGAAGGGAAATGTAAGTTATTGCAACATTGTTACCAGTGGTCAGACCAAACAGTGGAATCTCTGCATTACGTATGTCGCAAGAAGGGAAATGTAAGTTATTGCAACATTGTTACCAGTGGTCAGACCAAACAGTGGAATCTCTGCATTACGTATGTCGCAAGAAGGGAAATGTAAGTTATTGCAACATTGTTACCAGTGGTCAGACCAAACAGTGGAATCTCTGCATTACGTATGTCGCAAGAAGGGAAATGTAAGTTATTGCAACATTGTTACCAGTGGTCAGACCAAACAGTGGAATCTCTGCATTACGTATGTCGCAAGAAGGGAAATGTAAGTTATTGCAACATTGTTACCAGTGGTCAGACCAAACAGTGGAATCTCTGCATTACGTATGTCGCAAGAAGGGAAATGTAAGTTATTGCAACATTGTTACCAGTGGTCAGACCAAACAGTGGAATCTCTGCATTACGTATGTCGCAAGAAGGGAAATGTAAGTTATTGCAACATTGTTATCAGTGGCCAGACCAAACAGTGGAATCTCTGCATTACGTATGTCGCAAGAAGGGAAATGTAAGTTATTGCAACATTGTTACCAGTGGTCAGACCAAACAGTGGAATCTCTGCATTACGTATGTCGCAAGAAGGGAAATGTAAGTTATTGCAACATTGTTACCAGTGGTCAGACCAATCTGTAGAATCTTTCAACGAGCGAACATAGAACCTGCATTCAAAACGTCCTCTTGTTTAGAGGTAAAAATCCTAAAAATAACAAACAGTTTCATGAATTTACACTCCGTAAAAACACAGACCAGTTGAAGTCCGCTACATGAATTTTTGTGTCTATTAGGTGCTAACTTGTTATAATAAGATAAAAGGTTTCCGATTTTACTAATTTCACAGTTAATTTTACTACGTACTTTAATAGGAGCACATCGAATCTCAAAGTTTTGATTTTCACGACATTGGAAACACAATAATTCTCATAAGTAAATAGTGGTAGTATTTTATTTCCACTCAGACGATATATTTATTTATGAAATGCAGAACGAATAAATTAATTTTATTAAGTCCAGGTTTCCCTTAAGAAATTTTCTTAAACATATGTTGAAACATCTCTGGGAAGTAGCGCTTAGTCAAAAGAAATCAATGAAATATCTGCAGTCTACGTACAATACCGCGTGTAACTGCTGTCGCTGGCGTTCTTCAATGCTTCAGGTCGATGTCTTGCTAACCTGAACACGCAAACTGTACTTCTCGCGACGCTGAGAACACGGAGACGGCCGTCGCGTGACCCGGCCCTCTGGCTGGGCGAACCTGGAACTGCTTGTCCGACTCTCCAGCCTTGCCCTACGTCAACTGCGTATTGATTTTCCCAGCCCAGCTGCCGCTGTGGTCCACGTGACGAAGGACGAAGCATTCAGCCTTTCGTACTCCGCGTTTATCTCGGATGATATGCCGTAACTATGCCAGCACCCTGCGATGCTTATTGAGTAATAATCAGGAGATTGAGATTTACGTAATACGCGACATAAAAAAGTGTGTTTTTACCAGAAGAAAATTGTATGTAATATAATGAAACCTAGATTCCAAAAATATAAAGTGTCACATCTATCTCACCGTCCAAGTTTTCTTTTTTACATGACTACTAACGTTTCTACCAAGGTGAAAACTTCCCATTTTACGTAAATTGTGAAATATTTTCAGTGTGAATACAACAATTATAAGGTTTCCAGTTCGATATTCGTCTCTGATTATTATAATCTCGAACACGTTTCCATGCTTGCATGAATTTCTCATGAATAGCAAAAAAGAGCGTTACAAATTACGAAGCTGCATCACAAACTGGACGGCGCTATTTGTTGCCAATGTAACAGAATATTAAAGAAGAGGAAAATGCATTGCTTTGTTGACCAACCATGTTTTGTGCAACATAACTTCATACGACATTGTGCTAAATCTTCTGTGACTTTAAACTTACTTCACATCATCTGCTTTTAATATAAGAAAACCCATTGGCTTCAAAACGAATAAATCTGGAGTTCATTCTGCCTTCAGAAATCAAGGGCCAGTTTACTTGTCATTCCGTTTAAAAAACTAAAACTTTTTCCTGGAAATTAAAAATTTGAGATTTAATAACAATTTTAAACATTCAGACATTTTTAGAAAAACTTTAAGGAAAGCAAATTTATTGTTTGAACTTTTAAATGTAGGTTAAGGGTTATCATTAAATAACTAGTGCAGTAGAGTAGGGGTGGGGATGGAGGGGGTCTAATTATCGTGAGTAAGTGGCGGGTGATGGGTGAGGGGGTTGGTGGTCAGGAGTGATGTAAAACCAATGATTCACCGGAGGGGGCTAGTTAGATGGAGGTCAACTAAATAGCCAATGAATTATAGTTGTTGGGTCAGTTGTCTGCTAGTCACCATACTGGGAGTGTGTGTGCTCCGCCATCTTTACGAGACTCGAATCCTTACCTTCTACATCAAAATTTTTGAAGAATAATTTTTTTAAATATTTTTTCAAAATTTTTTGTAGTAGCGAATTTTATATATGTTTTTATTAAATGCTGTATTTTATTACTTTTTAATTTCTCAAATGATAAGATATTTTAGATGATACCCGATTTATTATGTTTTTTTTACGATATTTATAATTTTTTTGTATTTATGAGCTTTAAGATTTTTTGGGGTCAAGGTCACGGATATCCAACATGGCCACCACGCGCTGTGATGTCGCAGTCCACAAGCCTCAATTTACTGGTTTTTTTTAGAGCCTTTGTAGCTGTTGAGAATTCTGGCGATTTTTGANAAAAAAAAAAAAAAAAAAAAAAAAAAAGGAAATTTCTAATGGAAATGGAGAATTGTAAAGGAAATATGAGGCAATTTGAGGGAAAAACTGGAAATTATAAGGCACCGTATCTGCCGCGCACTGTCGTAGTATTTATTTCATTATAATATGCACTATCGAGGGGTGTTAATAAATATTATCATTCTATTTAATGTAACAAACTTCACCTTTGTATCCTCTTTACCCTTTCACGTACGAGGAAATTATCACGATCAGTTATTAGCGCCTTGGGCTCAAGTAACTTTTGTCTGAAACATTTTCATCTACTACTGAAAATGACAGTGTTATTCAGGTCGCCTAGGTGCCTCATCCTGTATAATAAAGTCATGGATTTCACGATATATTTGTATCCTCATATACAAAATGAATAACTTTTATACAAGGTTGTTGTTAAAAAAAATATACGAGTGCATAGTGTATACACTGAAGAGCCAAATAAACTGGTATAGGCGTGCGTATGCAAATAACAGAGGTATGGTACTAAACAGAGTAACGCGATGCGGTCGGCATCCAGATCGGTTACTGCTGCTACAATGGCAGGTTATCAAGGTTTAAGTGCGTTTGAATAGGTGTTATAGTCGGCGCACGAGAGATGGGACATAGCATCTCCTACGTAACAATAACATGCGTCACCCCACACGTCGAGAGTTGCTACCGAGTGGCTCCTGACTTTAGACATTTCCAATGGCCACCTAAATCACCAGACATGAAAATTGTTGAGCATATCTGGGATGACTTGCAACGTGCTGTTCAGAAGAGATCTCCACCGCCTCGAACTCCTACGGATTTGTGGACTGCCCTGCAGGATTCATGTTGTGAATTGCCTCCTGCATACCTTCAGACATTAGTCGAGTCCATGCCACGTCGTCTTGCGGCACTTCTGCGTGCTCGCGGGGCCCTACACGATATTACACGATATTAGGCAGGTGTACCAGTTTTTTTTGGCTCCTCAGTGTAAATCAATGCTAACCAGGTTTATTGCCTTGGCATACATAAAACTTCAAATAATGTTTGTGAGCAATAGCTTAATAAGTGTGATTAATATATAACGATTTATTGTTTCGTAGAAATGCAATTCTTCGCGCGTCTGTGAAAGTATTCTAAAGAGATTAGAATGAGCAGATGATGAGTTGAACGAAAGTATTTACAGCAGTGTTATCAAAGACTCCCTATTGCCAGGATCCCCAAAATATCTTCTGACTGGTAAAAATTAGCATAGCCATTTTGACTGCATCGAAATTCGAAATGTGTACCTTTGCTTCTTAAGACCTGTTTAAAACATACGGGTAAATTTTCTCTTTGTGTTTTACGTGATAACTTAGGTTTATCAATCAATTTCTACAAAATTTTAAAGAAAGGAGATCAGATACATACTGAGGCACACAAACATATTTAAGGAAAAGTGACAGGATGCATTCGCACTTGTACCTACATTAGCACGCACTGCATTGTGAGCACATGTCTGTTTTCCTACGTGCAGTAAACAGCGTTCCTTAAACTTGCTTACACTACTGCACATCAGGTTTAATTAATTCAAGAGTTCATCGTATTAGGGTATACGTAAAATATATGTCTATATCTAGTAACACCCAAAACTTTAATAAATACCTAAATGTTAGTTCACCATTTTAAAAATCATAACACAAAAAGTCTTCAATCAGTCACAAACTTTGTTTATCACAAACTGATTTTTGAGAATTTGTATTCAACATACTGTTTATTGAGTCGATGATATTATATATATATAACTAGGGCCTCAAAAACGCTCACTTTACCGTGAACAGCACACACACGGTAAAGTCAGCATTTTTGAGGCCCTTGTTACTTTTTCATTTTAGCAATTTTTTATCATTTATCCACCTTTTAAAATAAATATTGCCATTTAAGTGTTACACACAGTGTGTATGTTCCACCGCACTCAGAAGTTAACGTCTAAAGCTAAAATAATATACATTTCTGACTATTCCAAATCAGAGGGCTTTCAAAAGTGCTCATTTTATCGCGAATAAACTATAATATCCTTCTTGGGTTCGTCGCTTTTCTCTCAAAGCTAAGATCACCACTTTGACCTCAGGTCCTGTGCCGAAAATCACTGAAGTGATGGTTTTGGTTTTTCTCCAAGTGCTACCGTTCTCTCTGGTAACTTCGTCAGCTTTTCGTTTCACTACCGATCCAAACACATGACACACGTTTCTTAGGTTACCGAAGTTATGCCAAACTCTCCCATGAGAAATCTTGTTTTGTTCCTAACGTGAGTATAATTAACCTGAGCACTAGCCATCCACGCCGACCCTGCATCATGCGACAACCATGCACCAGAAAAGTTGAAACGAAAAACGTGTGACGGTTACTCACCCACAACGACGACACCATCTGATCTCTGGCAGGTGACATGGCCGTCGTCTGTGAGAGCCCAGTCGAACGTCAGACACGGCCCGGTGAAGCAAGGCCTCGTCTCCCAGAGAGCTGTAGGACATGGCTCGCCGCCGTCCACGGGCGGTTTCAGAACTGCACGGGACCGAGTTTGGTACCCGCCTAGAACACGACCCAAGATTGTCAGTTACTTATTCGCGCGAGCCACCAGAAAAAAAAATATTTGTACAAAATAATGAATGTCTTGTGAAACGAATGTTTTACTTGAAACTATCCATTATCATAGAGTTTGTTTATTTGTAAAAACAAAGAACTTAAGTCATACAGCTGAATTATTGACAACCTTGAGTAACTCCGTTACGATGGTGATTCTAGTTGAGTTGAGAGATTTGGGCGGCTCTTAACAACGAGGTCTTGAGAGCCGATGAGGGTGAAATGAGGATAGAATGGAGCAGCGCTGGAATGCAAGGGGAAACGGGATATCCCAGAGAAAACCCACTTGTGAATCCGGGAGTGACGCGGTCGGGGATAAACCCCGGTTCGCCTTGATGGAAGGCAAGTCGTCTAACCACTTAGTCACCGCGGCCCCGATGGTGATTAGAGAACAAATACAGAGATAAGTTTGCTACCACTTTCATGTAAATAACAAGTCTAGAATATAGATGGTTGCTACTAATGCTGACGACAACATGTTTGGACTATATGTGGTGTCATTATTACGTGGATCCTACGCCTACGTGAAACTTTTAAAAATTACAGCCTGGCTGTTTAGATATTACAATTTTTAACTAGTACATAGAAAATATACATTTTAAGATTAGCAATATTTTATTGTCAAAACTGACTATATTATTTATAATAAATTAGACAGTGGATTAGGCAAAGTAGATACATGTCTTTACCGTCTTTTCAAAAGTGCGAGGTCTAACTAACGGAATCTGAAATGAGTTTATTTTTGTATAATAACATTACATAAGAAGTGGCGTGTTTAGCTTAGTCTACTAACAACTCTAAAGTGTCCAGTAACTATAGGCGCGGTTACTTCTGTATCGAAAGTGTTTGTATAAATCTGAAGTCAAATGTAGCTGCTGCTTGCTCACATAAATGTTATATTTGGCTGCAATTTGTGCAATGCAGTAAATAATATCATTTCTTGTAGGCTACATGCGATAGTCATTATGATATTCATATAAGTATTTGTCAGAATAAAGTTTTATTTTTATTTTATAACATTTGAAGTGAAAAAATGCATTTCCAGTTCAAAGGATTAAATGAGTCTAATAAAAAAAAGTACACATTTTGATACTTCAGTATAATAGTGATACCATAGAAATATGAAACTTCTTTAGTCAATCATGTTACCACATTCCGGACAAAATTCTGCCTTCAGTGTAAGAGCGTTGTAATAAGATTATTGATCGTAAAACGTTTATTTTGACAATGACAGTGCTAGGCGGCTAAGGCACTCCTTGGATTACGACCCGTTTACATTTACGAGTTCGTGCTACTGTTTCTTTGATACTCTTACATTATTATTTACGAAAGTATTGCATTTAGAATCTCTTAAAAACTGAATACGCTTCAAACTGTGTGCATAACAGCACTGCTGTATTTAAAAGAGGTTCTATACCTTTGGCTGAGACCAACATGTCTTTGACATGGTTGACGGGTGTTGTAATGGTGAGGATTCTTTCTCCTTCATGAGTCTGTGTAGTTAACTTGATGAGACATGGCAAAACGAGGAACTGCGTTGTGACAGGGTTTCTATTTTTTTTTTAATTTGCCCGATATGTATTGGTTTTGGGTCCCAACGACGACTAATATATATATATTTAAAATGAAGTTTGGTCAAATGTTTTTTCTTTTGCTGTGGTGGATAGAGGAGGGTCTCAGTCAGGAAAATAAAGAGTAACATTTTTAACAGAAGGCCTAAAAAAAGAAAGAAAAAAAATTGATTCGCATTTCTGAGTCGATAAAGAACGTGTGCAAGAATATTTTAAATTATTGCTTTCTTAAAACTATATTTGAAGGGAGGTGTGGTTGAGCTGAAATTTAAGCCACCTTTATATCATATAGTTTTAAATGTAAAAAAATCACATGCGAATACTGATTAATATTTGTAATATTTTGTGGAATACGGGAAATATAAATAAGCGATGAGAGTTACAGCAATGCACAAAAATATTAAGCGGAATTATGGGTCACCTCCGTGCTTAAAACATAGTCAAATAATTTTTCTTTCCACTTTGGAATAAGAGATTGATTGAAATATTTGTGTTTTAAAGAAAGCAGCAGGAAAATACACAACCTCTCGGAGCACGATAAATGATGAATGCCACATATTATATGATTTACTGACTAAACTTAAAATGAGGCGAGTGCTTTATGAGTAACTGAAAACTGACGTCAAGGGACACACCGCGTTGGTTAAAAGAAATAATCTCATTATTGCCGTTCAATAGCTAATAGAGAGTACCTAGGTGGTAGTTAAAACATTTACATTATGTAAAAATCAAACAACGCCAAATATTGTGAAAACGGGAAACGTTTACCAAAACACGCCATTATATCTACATCTTGAGTACATTTATTATATTCTGCTATCAACAGAAAAAATGTCGTGTGCGAAGGACAAAGAAGTGGTGTAAAAAGAGAAATACTATTATCTGAATATGATAAACATGTTAAGGAGAAAATATTCTTTGAAATTTTTAATTAATAATTTTTTTTTTAGCACAACTTTCATTTCAAAAGGATTATCAACATTTTAAGCTCAATAGAGGACATTTAGTAGAGCCAATTATGAAGCTCTTAGTAATGTTATTGCGAATATTTAACAATCAAAACTATGAAATGGCACCATGCTACAACTGAAGACTGGGAAAATAATATATAATGGTGGCCACAGTCTTCAGTGTTTGTGAACCGAGGCAGTGAGATAAGTTTTCATAACGCGCATGCCACTATGATTCCATCCGAGTACCCTTTCATATTTAAAAGACTGCAATTCCCCATTAAAGTCTGTTTTGCTGTTACTGTAAGTGAGGTCTAGGGACAGCTGGTAAATGTGACATTTTTTTCACATGGGCAGATCTACTTTGACTCTTCCAGAGTAAGCTCCCCTAGAAACTATTAATCCTAGCACCTGATTGCAGGACCACTAATGTAGTATAGAACTAGGTCCTTTGGTAAAATAAACTAGAACATTATAAAATCGAAACAGATAAAAATGCTCCAACTGGCTGCAGATCTGTTGAAACAGCTTTACTTGAATAAGCAAAATTTCACTTATCATTGTAGTTGCAGGTATTCACTGATTAAACCATCCTATACTTATTCCTAGATCAGCAGTAATGAACACGGCTGGTATGTGCGAATATAACACACTCGGAGACAACTTAAGAAGGCAACCACAATATGAGCAAAGACAGTGAGGAAATCGTGTGGGATAATATGAACGTAATCAATTATATAGAAACGTGAAACTTTTGAGTCGTTACACAAAACAATTCCTTGAAGAAAAAGACTGAAGGTGTGTCGATGTAACAGTTCACCAAATATGTACACCTTCACAACTTGAACTAAGTAAAATCCACGATTCTTCTTCCAGAATGCTCCAAGAAGAGAAAAAAATTTTTTCTTGTTTGATGACTACGTTATTTCTAATGTTTACGGGGACGTCAACAAAAATATTTAATATATGGATGCTGAATTAGAAACTGAAGAAATGTAATGTGATAGTGCCGAGGAGTGTATAACTTTGTTAAGGTTTGTATGGAAAATTGTAGATGATCTTATGAGTTGAAAACATAATTTTTGGGAGATTTATTTATTTTTTCTCTGCCAATATAATAAAATAAGCAATCTTATCACTACTTATTTTATTACATTGGCAGAGAAAGTAATTACAAAATTAGATTTCCTACTGAAATTTGGAAAAATTCGTACTATAATCTGTTTAAATATCGTATGATGAACATAATAATGAAATTTATTTTTACTGTAATGCAAATTACAGTATTTATTTATAAATAAAATTTCAGAGCTAAAGAAATTTTATACTTGACATTGTAAATGAGAACTGTGAAAGTGCTTGAATACATCGACATTAAAAGTCATACAAAGGAAATAATAAAAATATCTCATGTCAAAAACAATATACAAATATTAAAGAAACTCTCAGATCTTGAAAATGGTGCAGTGCAGCAAATGATGCAAAAAACTACTGTGTGTCAATTCTAAAATGTTACATGTAAAAATTTTAATAACTCTTAAACAAAAATTAGTTTTTAAAGACCACTTATTACTAAATTCCAATAATATTCATGATTTGTAAATTATACAGTGAACAATTAAAAGAGCCTATCATCACCAAACACTGTAGACAAGGAAAATATTTGGTGTTTTGAATTCTAAAAAATATTATACTAGGATAGTGATTCATAGGCAGGTGATGTATTTATTGCACATAATTATTTTCCACAGCATTTTTAAAATTAATTACATGAGAAATTAGAATTTTACTTTTTTTTGGGAACCTACAACTAATAAAAACTGACCTACAAGCAAAAACGGAATAATTAATGTTGAAAAAAATACGACAAACTACCTCACGGCATTAGAGTTTTAAACCTAAATAAAATTTTGCAAGTATTTTATCTGTGGCTGTTTTAGATTTTTCTTAATAAAACATTAGAAAACCGCATTAAAATAAAACGAGGCAGTACTTTTGAGATTCTCTTGCTTAAGTTTTCTTAAATAGTTGTTTTATTCTTATACGTGTGTTCCAGACTGGGGGTAAATTGTAAATTTCGCATTCAATTATACATAAATTATGAGACATTTCCTATATGGAAATTGCAGCACGAGTTAGGTCTACGCTCTGAATACTATTATATTTTTAATTTAATTTTACTTTCTTCACTTTCTATGTTAACTACATTGCATAAGTGCTATGGGAGGGAAGGATGCGTCGGTAAAGAATTTGATTAAACACATTTTTATAATTTGTAAGTTATACCGCATTTTATTTTGTCTATGCCTTTACATTTTGATCCCATTTTGCAGTCAACATAAACAATGGACGCAGTCTATTTAAAATTTAACATGTAATACAAACTCATCAATTTCTTAAACGCTGTGAGAGAAAACCCTCAGTGTGGGTCTCGATACGCCACCATGTAAATATATGTGCCCAAAGGGTAAAACCTCATATATTTGAATTGTCGTTGTTTCGCTAGTGTTTATAGAAATCCTACAAAAACAGTGCAGCCGATTAACAACTAAATTCGTAACAAATATATATTATGATTGTTTAAATGAACAAGATGGGTGTGGGTAGTGGTATATAGCGAACATCTTTTCAACCTACATACTTTAAAATACGCTGCAGCGTTCTGCTACATTAGTGATTGGACGATATATACTTGACTTGGATAAGCTGTTAGCAAAATTTTGGTCCTTGTAAGAGTACATTGGAACATAACACGCAGTCCTGCGATAAACAAATATCTCTAAATAAGGGCGGTAAATAATTTTGCATGGGCAAGATCACGTTGATGGGGGAGTATAGTCGATTCACGGTTACTTTAAACTTTCCTAAAGCCCTGCTAAAGTTATCCTTCCAGGCTATTATTCCTCCTCCCTATGCAAACAGAGCTTAACAGGGTCTAGAAAATTACACCAAAGGAACAACGCACCGCAGTCGTGTGCGCTCAGTGTAATAATATATTGCGTAAAAAACTA
>NQII01001354.1:0-26495 GCA_002778355.1 Clitarchus hookeri
GGAGAGATGGCGACGAATATTCTATCTCGGCGATTTCAGGTGGGACTGAGGTGATGCAGGGTGCTGGGCTTCCCATACGGTTAGTTATATTTTAATTTTGAATTTAAATTTATGTTTACGGCACCGTTTTTACTTTTTAAGGTATTATGTAAATTTTGATTTTTTTGAATTTATGGAAATTAGGACCATCAGTGCAACGCGACATTTAGATAAATTTCTGGGCGATTGCCTGTGACCCTATTAATATAGCAGAGATCTAAGTGTCAAGAGTATTTTACAGGGACGATCTGGGTGAATATGGGGGGTATACAGGAGACTGCGAGACGACGTTGACAAGGTGTTTGTAGCGTGAATGGACGAGAGGGAAGAAACCTGATGAGTGAAGGCTATTACGCTTGAGGAATCTAGAACATTACAGACTGTTGGTACCTGGACTNGAGGGAAGAAACCTGATGAGTGAAGGCTATTACGCTTGAGGAATCTAGAACATTACAGACTGTTGGTACCTGGACCTAAATGAGGTGGGACTGAATAACTTGTGATACGGACTTTATTGTAAATAATGGAACTGTCAAATATGAACATATAATTTGTAAAATAACTTAATAGAATATGATACTCTGTCTATTTGGGCTGATTTTTAATTATTTAATTATGTTAATTTCCTTGAGGTTATTTTAAATTGTATTGATTGAATTCATTAATTGTAAACAGCAAGTGATATGAATTTTTGTTGTGAGATGTTAAGTCGAGAAAATTTTCTATGTACTTACTGTAAATACATTAGAAAATTAAAATTACTCTTTTATGTAATTAAGACCACCATACCTNGAGGGAAGAAACCTGATGAGTGAAGGCTATTACGCTTGAGGAATCTAGAACATTACAGACTGTTGGTACCTGGACTAAAATGAGGTGGGACTGAATAACTTGTGATACGGACTTTATTGTAAATATTGGAACTGTCAAATATGAACATATAATTTGTAAAATAACTTAATAGAATATGATACTCTGTCTATTTGGGCTGATTTTTAATTATTTAATTATGTTAATTGCCTTGAGGTTATTTTTAATTGTATTGATTGAATTCATTAATTGTAAACAGCAAGTGATATGAATTTTTGTTGTGAGATGTTAAGTCGAGGAAATTTTCTATGTACTTACTGTAAATACATTAGAAAATTAAAATTACTCTTTTATGTAATTAAGACCACCATACCTTAAAGAACTTGGTTTGACCCACTGACTTTGAGAGAAAATTGTAACATTACCTTACCCACCATTGCAGACATAATATATGAACTACTAACGCATATTCATGCAACAATTCACTTAATATACAAAATTTTGCTCTAATTCATTCTTACCATTTAATGACAACCAGGGCACACCTTTTAACAATCAGGAACAAAAATTTGCACAGAACCAAGAAAACATTTTCAATAATGATCCTGACACTACTGTTATGACACTAAAATTAATAATTACTGTATATTCCATTTACGGTTAGTTCACACTTTTCTGAAACCCTGCCAAAGTTATATTTCCAGTATATTCCTCAGCCTTGTGCAAACAAAGCTTAACGAAGTCTGGAAAATTACACCAAAGGGCCAACGCACTGCATTTATGCATACTCAGGTTAATAACAGTTTCGATAAGAACNCACTGCATTCATGCATACTCAGGTTAATAACAGTTTCGATAAGAACTATTTCTTACTAGGCAATGCCAACACGCTTATTTTATCACGGTTTATATATATATATATATAAAAATGAAAATTTATAGTTAATATATACACTGAAGAGCCAAAAAAACTGGTACACCTGCCTAATATCGTGTAGGGCCCCGCGAGCACGCAGAAGTGCCGCAAGACGACGTGGCATGGACTCCACTAATGTCTGAAGGTATGCAGGAGGCAATTCACTCCATGAATCCTGCAGGGCACTCCACAAATCCATAGGAGTGCGAGGCGGTGGAGATCTCTTCTGAACAGCACTNATCGATTCATGAGGATGTCTCCATACCTGTACACGTCCATCCGCCCGATACAATTGGAAATGAGACCTGTCAGACAAGGCAACATGTTTCCAGTCATCAACAGTCCAATGGCGGTGTTGGCGGGCCCAGGCGAGGCGTAAAGCTTTGTGTCGTGCAGTCAAAAACGGTACACGAGCCTTCGGCTCCGAAAGCCCATATCAATGATGGTCCATTGAATAGTTCGCACGCTGGCACTTGTTGATGCCCCAGCATTGAAATCTGCGCCAATTTGAGAAAGGGTTGCACGTCTGTCACGTTTAATGATTCTCATCAGTCATCGTTTGTCCCGTTCGTTCACGATCTTTTTCCGGCCGCAGCGATGTCGAAGATTTGATGTTTTACCGGATTCCCGATATTCACGGTACACTCGTGAAATGGTCGTACGCGAAAATCCAAATTTTATCGATACCTCGGAGATGCTATGTTCCCATCTCTCGTGCGCCGACTATAACACCACGTTCAAACTCACTTGAATATTGATAACCTGCCATTATAGCAGCAGTAACGGATCTAGCAACTTTGCCAGACGCTTCTGGTCTTATATAGGCGCTGCCGACCGCATCGCATTACTCTGAGTGGTTCCATACCTCTGTTATCTGCATACGCACGCCTATACCAGTTTTTTTTTTTTTTGCTCTCCAGTGCACAATATAAATGAAATTTCAATTGAACAACAAATAAGGCACTTCTAATGTTAACAGAAGTATAAAATGCTTGTGGAACATGACATATTTAGGAACCAACGAAACACATCATACGCGGGGTGATTTTTGAAAGCTTTGATTCATAAAGTGTGAGGAAACCGCAAACAGACTATATAAGGGGTGATAGAAGCTCTTAAGGTGGCCGCCTGGGTAGGCCGCCGAACTGCGTGCACAGCTCCAGCAGAAAACGTCTTATTAAAAAACCGTCCAATGTGCCTGAGTGAAGATGCTTGCGAATAGCATTTAAGAAACGTCACGCGTTTGTATAAGTTTTTCAGTTCCTCCGTTTTTCTCTAATACATGTTTTTGTGATAGTGAAAATGGCTCCAATGGGTGTTTTCAAGTTAATTTTTAGGTATAAACATCCCGGTACAAAACATTAAAAAAAGGAATAAGAACGTGCATCAAACATTTATTTTTATCATTACGTCATAAAATGGTAGGGTCCCCGCTGAAAGTCTCATAGAGGGGCGTTATCGACGACAAGACTGCACGCCAGTTCAGTGCTTCGCGCGTAGAGGCGATGAGAGAGTTGATGGGCATCTCTCGGTCGTCCCTAGCGCTTCCACGCTTTTAGGCCTCATACATGCAAGATTCCTTCAACCAGGCAGCCACCTTAACGCGAGGTTGTGTTGAGAAAGTGGCGGGTCGACGGCGAGCGGGCTCATGTTTTCCCCCGGCCTGCGGACAGTAAACAACGACGTAACGCGTGGTGTTGGGCTGGCGGCTATAGGGAAGGGGAGATAAGCCCCTGGACCCGAGCACGCTCGAATACCGTGCAGTGGGCGTGCACTGGTCGGGTCACGGGGTCGCCCAGCGCAGGTTTCGTTCCGCCGTGGCTGATGCTGACTCCCCCCACCTCCTCAAGCGCACACGCTCACGCAGCACAGTCCCGGCCAAAGAGCACTCAGCGATACAGAGGCTGTATCGCAGTTGGTCCTGATAGTGCTCTCTCGTGCCGTCTCTCTCGCGTCATTATGACGTCTGAGAGAACGCTCTCTCGTCGTCTCAATTCGTCGGAGCGAGCGCGAAAGAGCGAGAGCACGAAGTTATAACACACACTGGCGCTCTCTCGCACTCTCTGTACACGTGTCATAATTGTTTGCATTGCTTCAGTGTTAGAATAAGCTTTCTGGGCCAAAACCACGTCAAATTTAGCAGTGAGTGATTAATTCCAACTGTTTTAGTCGACGAAATAACTTAGGGGAACTCCGGGCAAAGCGAATAAGCCTTGCAAAAACAATAAAGGCAGTATTATCTAAAGAACAACAGATGCTATGACCTGCTAAATCTGAAGGTGGAGCCATCTATGGGCTGTAGAATGAACTCGGTAAGAAAGTGGTAGCGAGTGAAGCAGAGCGTGCTAGTGGCTATGAAGATGTTTCGAAGATTCGTTAAGATTTTAAAAACGTAAGTTGTTCAGTACTACTCGTAGTGTTTCAACGTCAGAATAAACATTATTGTATCATGTGATAACACTATTATAGCTTAATTGTAGCAGCATATTACGTCAAATGTAGTACATGATTTATATAATTTTACTCACGTAATATTGCAATGGCTGCCGGGCGGGCAAAGTGAATACCTATTCACTTATTAATAACATTAACATTACTATTAACGTTAATTAAAAATAAAGTTAATATTACAACAATGATATATAAAGATAATAATAAAATTATAGTACTTCGCCCATCAATACCATAATTACAGTATTTAATATAACAGATTCAAACAAAATACAATTACGAATAACATATAGCTAATGAATATACCAATATGTAAAAACCACCCACAAATAAAAAACATTAATAATTTTTTATTCGATCTACCAACACAAATTAATATTTCATCATGATGAAATTTTGGTTCCTTTTTAGGATTATGTTTAATAATACAAATTATAACTGGACTACTTCTAGCAATACACTATACTCCTAATATCGAAATAGCTTTCAATAGTGTAAGACACATTTGTCGAGACGTAAATAATGGTTGACTCACACGAACATTACATTTACATGCAAATTGAGCATCAATATTCTTTGTGTGCATTTATTTCCATGTAGAGAGAGGATTATATTAAGGATCATACAAATACATTCAAACATGATCAAAAGATGTTATAATACTACTATTAGTTAAAATAACAGCTTTTTATCATATGTACTTCCATGAGGACAAATATCCTTCTGAGGAGCAACAGTAATAACAAGAATATTATCAGCAATACCTTACTTAGGAGTAGACCCAGTTCAATGGGTATGGGGAGGATTCGCTGTTGATAATGCTACATTAAACCGCTTATTCATAATTCATTTTCTAATATCGCTTATAAAACTAAGTATAGTAATAATACATTTAATTTTTTTAAACCAAAATGATCAAATAACCTCTTGGGAATTAAAATAAATTTAGACAAAATTCCCTTACATACATACTTGTCATTAAAATATACTGTTGGATTTATTATAATAATTACAGCACTAACCTATTTAACACTAATAGAACCATATTTACTGGGAGACCCAGATAATTTTACTCCTGCAAATCCACTAGTAACACCAATGCATATTCAACCAGAATTAAAAAAATNTCAACCAGAATTAAAATTTTTTTTGGCATGCACAATCTTATGATTAATCCCTAGAAAATTAGGAGTAATTGCTCTTATACTATCAATTTTAATGATTATATCAATATACAAAATAAATTACCAATTATTAATATGCTACTCAATTAACCAAATAACATTTTGGCTAATAATAACTACATTATTAACAATAATAGGAGCAAAAACAGTTGAATACCGATATGTTATTATAAGACAAGTATTAACATTTATTTATGTACTTTTCTTATTTTTTATTTGACAATATAATTAAAATATATTGAGATAAAATAATAAAGTAGTTAATAAGTTTAATGAAAACATGTATTTTGAAAATATGAAAAAGAAGATTTAACTTATATTAACTCTACTACACTTATATTAATTCAATAATTATTATTGAAATAACAACTAAATCAAAGCTAATAAAAAAAAACTAAAGAAAAAGGCAAATAATATTTCCAAGCAAGATATATCAACTTATAACGAAACCGAGGTAAAGTGCCGCGAATTCAAACAAACAAATAAGAAATAAAAACCATTTTAATAAAAAACATAACAGAAAATAAATCACAACCAAAAAAAAATACATAATAACAATCTTATAAACAAAATTATTGAATATTCTCATTAAAAAATTAAAATAAAACCACCTCTTCTAGACTTAATATTAAACCCTGATACTTATTCAGATTCACCTTCAGCAAAATCAAATGGAGTTTGGTAAGTATCGGTTAGAAAAGAAAAAAAATA
The DNA here is from genome assembly GCA_002778355.1 of Clitarchus hookeri. Taxonomy (NCBI): domain Eukaryota; kingdom Metazoa; phylum Arthropoda; class Insecta; order Phasmatodea; family Phasmatidae; genus Clitarchus; species Clitarchus hookeri. The sequence continues at coordinate 6,112 of NQII01001354.1, forward strand.
ACAATCAAGTAAACAATATCTACCAGTAATAACAATAAAAGACAAAATTAAAAATAAACTCACTTCATAAGAAATAGTCTGAACTATAGAGTGGAAATCACCCAATAATGCATAATTAGAATTAGAAGAACAACCAGCAATTACAATACTATAAACATTCAATTTAGCACAACACAAAAAATATTATACCTAAATTATATACAAATACATTACAAAAATATGGAATTACAATTCAAATAATCAAATAAAGAAATAAGTTAAATACAGGAGAAAAATAATAAGGAATAAAATTAGAAAAACTAGGTAATACATTCTCCTTGGTAAATANCTCGTGCCGTCTCTCTCGCGTCATTATGACGTCTGAGAGAACGCTCTCTCGTCGTCTCAATTCGTCGGAGCGAGCTCGAAAGAGCGAGAGCACAGAGAGAGCACGAAGTTATACACACGCTGGCGCTCTCTCGCACTCTCTGTACACGTGTCATAATTGTTTGCATTGCTTCAGTGTTAGAATAAGCTTTCTGGGCCAAAACCACGTCATATTTAGCAGTGAGTGATTAATTCCAACTGTTTTAGTCGACGAAATAACTTAGGGGAACTCCGGGCAAAGCGAATAAGCCTGGCAAAAACAATAAAGGCAGTATTATCTAAAGAACAACAGATGCTATGACCTGCTAAATCTGAAGGTGGAGCCATCTATGGGCTGTAGAATGAACTCGGTAAGAAAGTGGTAGCGAGTGAAGCAGAGCGTGCTAGTGGCTATGAAGATGTTTCGAAGATTCGTTAAGATTTTAAAAACGTAAGTTGTTCAGTACTACTCGTAGTGTTTCAACGTCAGAATAAACATTATTGTATCATGTGATAACACTATTATAGCTTAATTGTAGCAGCATATTACGTCAAATGTAGTACATGATTTATATAATTTTACTCACGTAATATTGCAATGGCTGCCGGGCGGGCAAAGTGAATACCTATTCACTTATTAATAACATTAACATTACTATTAACGTTAATTAAAAATAAAGTTAATATTACAACAATGATATATAAAGATAATAATAAAATTATAGTACTTCGCCCATCAATACCATAATTAGAGTATTTAATATAACAGATTCAAACAAAATACAATTACGAATAACATATAGCTAATGAATATACCAATATGTAAAAACCACCCACAAATCAAAAACATTAATAATTTTTTATTCGATCTACCAACACAAATTAATATTTCATCATGATGAAATTTTGGTTCCTTATTAGGATTATGTTTAATAATACAAATTATAACTCGACTACTTCTAGCAATACACTATACTCCTAATATCGAAATAGCTTTCAATAGTGTAAGACACATTTGTCGAGACGTAAATAATGGTTGACTCACACGAACATTACATTTACATGCAAATTGAGCATCAATATTCTTTGTGTGCATTTATTTCCATGTAGAGAGAGGATTATATTAAGGATCATACAAATACATTCAAACATGATCAAAAGATGTTATAATACTACTATTAGTTAAAATAACAGCTTTTATATCATATGTACTTCCATGAGGACAAATATCCTTCTGAGGAGCAACAGTAATAACAAGAATATTATCAGCAATACCTTACTTAGGAGTAGACCCAGTTCAATGGGTATGGGGAGGATTCGCTGTTGATAATGCTACATTAAACCGCTTATTCATAATTCATTTTCTAATATCGCTTATAAAACTAAGTATAGTAATAATACATTTAATTTTTTTAAACCAAAATGATCAAATAACCTCTTGGGAATTAAAATAAATTTAGACAAAATTCCCTTACATACATACTTGTCATTAAAATATACTGTTAGATTTATTATAATAATTACAGCACTAACCTATTTAACACTAATAGAACCATATTTACTGGGACTGGGTCTATTAAAATGAGGACGTTTAGGTGATCATTGTGGAATGCATATTCAACCAGAATTAAAATTTTTTTTGGCATGCACAATCTTATGATTAATCCCTAGAAAATTAGGAGTAATTGCTCTTATACTATCAATTTTAATGATTATATCAATATACAAAATAAATTACCAATTATTAATATGCTACTCAATTAACCAAATAACATTTTGGCTAATAATAACTACATTATTAACAATAATAGGAGCAAAAACAGTTGAATACCGATATGTTATTATAAGACAAGTATTAACATTTATTTATTTACTTTTCTTATTTTTTATTTGACAATATAATTAAAATATATTGAGATAAAATAATAAAGTAGTTAATAAGTTTAATGAAAACATGTATTTTGTAAATATGAAAAAGAAGATTTAACTTATATTAACTCTACTATACTTATATTAATTCAATAATTATTATTGAAATAACAACTAAATCAAAGCTAATAAAAAAAACTAAAGAAAAAGGCAAATAATATTTCCAAGCAAGATATATCAACTTATAACGAAACCGAGGTAAAGTGCTGCGAATTCAAACAAACAAATAAGAAATAAAAACCATTTTAATAAAAAACATAACAGAAAATAAATCACAACCAAAAAAAAATACATAATAACAATCTTATAAACAAAATTATTGAATATTCTCATTAAAAAATTAAAATAAAACCACCTCTTCTAGACTTAATATTAAACCCTGATACTTATTCAGATTCACCTTCAGCAAAATCAAATGGAGTTTGGTAAGTATCGGTTAGAAAAGAAAAAAAATAACAATCAAGTAAACAATACCTACCAGTAATAACAATAAAAGACAAAATTAAAAATAAACTCACTTCATAAGAAATAGTCTGAACTATAGAGTGAAAATCACCCAATAATGCATAATTAGAATTAGAAGAACAACCAGCAATTACTATACTATAAACATTCAATTTAGCACAACACAAAAAATATTATACCTAAATTATATACAAATACATTACAAAAATATGGAATTACAATTCAAATAATCAAATAAAGTAATAAGTTAAATACAGGAGAAAAATAATAAGGAATAAAATTAGAAAAACTAGGTAATACATTCTCCTTGGTAAATANAATAAGTTAAATACAGGAGAAAAATAATAAGGAATAAAATTAGAAAAACTAGGTAATACATTCTCCTTGGTAAATAATTTAATGGCATCAGAAAAAGGGTGTAAAATACCTAAAAATCTAACCTTATTAGGACCTTTACGAATTTGAATTTAACCTAAAACTTTACGCTCTAATAAGTACAAAAGCAACACCTACTGAAACAAGAATAATTACAATTTTTTAAGAAATTATAGAAAAAAATTATCAATATAAATTACTGTACTAATAATATAAATTAAACACCAAAATTAATGCACTTAAATATGAAAAATTAATTAAAATCAAACAAAATATTTGTTTACATGGTTCTTTTGTACTAATATAAAAAAAATTCAACGATAGAAACACACCTGGCTCACGCCGGTTTAAACTCAGATCATGTAAGAATTTAAATGTCGAACATACCTCAAAATTAAACATCTATGCTTAATTATAAACTTAATACAACATCGAGGCCGCAATCTCTTTTGTCGATTTGAACTCTCAAAAAGAATTACACTGTTATCCCAAAGGTATCTACATCTTAAAACAATATTATAAGGTCAATAAAACCAAAATAAATGTATAACAAAATGAAGAGTTTAATATATCTCCATGTCACACCAACAAAAATATAAAAAAAAATTAATAAATAAACAAATAAAGATTATGGGGTCTTCTTGTCCTATAAAAAACTTAAGCATTTTAACTCAAAATTTTAAATGAACTAAAATTAACAACGAAACAGTTAATATTCCGCCCAACCATTCATACAAGTCCACAAATAATAGACTAATGATTATGCTACGTTTGCAAGGTCAAAATACCACGGCCATTAAATAAATCATGGGGCAAGTCAAATCTCATATTATATAATCAAGATATGTTTTTCATATAGAAGCAAATAAATAATTTTAACTATTTTCTTAATAAAACTTAACAAAAAAACAACATATAATACATAAAATAAATAATTATTCAATATAATAAAATTTATTAAACAATTCCATTACATAATTAAATAAAAAATCAAATATTATAAATATAAAATTATAAAATACTAATAAATAATAGTCATTACAAAGCCTATCCAACATAAAATAAATAAAAAATTAAAATAAAATTAAAGAGCTAATCCCCCAAAATCTTACTACTAATAGATAAACTCAAAACAAATTTTAACTAAAAATAAAAATGGCTAAATTCAATTTAATTATTAGAAAACTAAATATAATGATTTACGAATAACATTTCACATCTAAACAACTATAATTAATACAAATAAAACTATTATTAACATAATAAATGTAGATCAAATCAATTCCAGATTAATATATAAATAAAATAAATAAAATCCACCCTGACACCAAAGGTACAACAAAATATCTACTTATTAAAAAAATAAAAATAAACCTTCAAAGCACAAGTAAACTATAACCAAAAATATTACTTCATATAAAATGCTATAACAAATTATAATTTAACTTTAATTATATAATAAACTATAATTACAAAAATTAAATAAATAATTAAATTAGAACCCAAACTTTGGAATTAAATTCTATTCAATATAAATGAAATATTTGCTACAAACTAAATTCCGATAATCCCAGGCACACTTTCCAGTACACCTACTATGTTACGACTTATATCAAATATATTGAGTGACAAGCGATATGTACTTATTTTAGAGCTAAAATGAAAAATTAACATAAACAAAATTACCAACAAATCCACCTTAATTAAAAATTTCTAATTTAAATCCATATATTCAAATAATATTGTAACTCACATAAACTTAAATACTAGCTGCACCTTGACCTGAAATAAATATTTACAAAAAATAGTAAATTAAAATCTTATAAAATAAACTTATAACGATGGTATACATACTGATTACAAATTAAAGAAAGATCAATCGGGGACTATCGATTACAAGGCAAATTCCTCTGAATAGATTAAAATACTACCAAATGCAATAAGTTTAAAGAACATACCTATTACTACCTGGATACCTATTACTACCTGGCTAAAATTAATGCATAAAACAATACGGTATCTTTCTTGTTTTTATTTTATATTTAAAAAAATCTTAAAAATAAAATTAATAAAAATTTCAATTTCACCTTAAAATAAATAAATAAAATTCAAATGATCGAAATAAACTTTATTAACCCATAATATTAACTAATATTTATTGTATAACTGTGTATGCTCGCATTAACATATACAATAATATAAAGAATACCCAAGTCTAAATTACTTTATTACTTAATACTAAACACTGCAATAAAATATCAAATAAACAATAGCAAAAATTATATGCATGTATATATTAATTAAAATATAGAACTTTAAATATTTACCAATTTCTTAATCTTAATTCAAATAATTATAAACAAAAATTGAATTAAGATTAAGTAATTATGAATTATATTTAACATTTCCTGCCCAACCAATATCCAAAATACAAAGCTGTAAAAAACAATTTTATATATCACACAACATAATAAATAAAGTTTTTCTTATTAATCAATCAACATCTTTAAATTACTCATTGAAATATATAACTATCTAACCTATTAATGAAGACTTATTTATATTAATTAAATATATAATGGTATACAAAATTAATTTAATATTATATAGATAATTGCCAGTAAAAATATTTGACTATTAATTAAATATTTTATAAAATACATATTTACTATGTATAATACCCTTACTTTTTCATTTTTTTTCCATTTAAATGAGAAAAGAGTTTGATTGTATATATTATTTAATATTCAATTTAATTATGTTATCATATGTTGGTAATATATATATTATAAGGTTTATGTTAGAATATTATTATATTTTTAATTACTCTCTTAATATTAAAGGTTATTATATTAAATTAAGGTAAATATATAATTATAAGATTTTATTATACTTGAAACATCATATTTATACGAAAAACTTTCCTAAAATAAAAAAATTCCCTTTATAAAATCATTATTTCACCTTCTAAAACCACATTTTTTATTTCTAAAATAAAAATGTTCATTTATGTTTTATTAAAACTAAATATTGTACTACACAAAATTTACACTACTAAATTATATATCGACCCGGTGCCAAAAATCTTTACATTAAAGATAAAGATACATCAACAACAAATAAAATATTAAACGAAAAACCCACAGTAAATTAATGTATATTAAAATAATAAATTAATTCAGTCACATCAAAATACAGGGAAAAATCAACTAAAAAAATTTAAAAGTTTGTTCAACTTTTTATAAAATTAGGCTTAGACCTAAATTAATATTTTTGACTAAAAGTTAAAACACAATTATCCATTGAAGGTAAAAAAAAAAACAAAATTTAAAATTTGGTAAACTTTCATTTAAATTTACTTAAAAAATCGAATCAAATAAACAAAATGGGTAAAAAAAATTTTTTTAAAGTTTGTTAAACGTTTTATAAAATTAGACTTTTCAAACCTAAATTTCGGATTGCAGAAAACTCCTCGAGCCAAAAGGATCGATAGGCCGTGCTTTCGCAGTCCCTACACATACTGAGTGTCGGGATCAAGCCAGCTTTTGCCCTTTTGCTCCACGCGAGGTTTCTGTCCTCGCTGAACTGGCCTTAGGACACCTGCATTATCATTTGACAGATGTACCGTCCCAGTCAAACTCTCCGCCTGACAAGTGTCCTTGGCTCGGATCACACGGGAGTATATGCAACCCGAGCACATGCCACAACGCCACAAGGACGAAGAACGAGTTTGATTATCGCGTAGATGTCGTTCGGGCCGCTCATGGTGGTCACATTGAACATTTATGAATGTATGATAAACAAACTTCATGGTTCCACGGTTCATTTGATTGGTAAATCAAGGTTGTAGGTTGTTTGGTTTTGATATTCTAGACTTTCAAATTTGGGGTATTCTTTTAAATTCATCCTGTATGTCGCTAATTTTAAAGATTATCTTAATTTGTTTTACACTGGTGGGCATGGAAGTCGCTATACNAGATGTCGTTCGGGCCGCTCATGGTGGTCACATTGAACATTTATGAATGTATGATAAACAAACTTCATGGTTCCACGGTTCATTTGATTGGTAAATCAAGGTTGTAGGTTGTTTGGTTTTTATATTCTAGACTTTCAAATTTGGGGTATTCTTTTTAATTCATCCTGTATGTCGCTAATTTTAAAGATTATCTTAATTTGTTTTACACTGGTGGGCATGGAAGTCGCTATACNAATTCATCCTGTATGTCGCTAATTTTAAAGATTATCTTAATTTGTTTTACACTGGTGGGCATGGAAGTCGCTATACCCTCTTTCCTTACGTGAATCTTTACTAAACCATCACAGACTGATAGATGAGAGTACAAATATGTAGTGATTAGTTTTTCACGCAAAAAGGGCGCGTTGTTTAGCATCTGCAAAGCACGTGTTCAATATGGGCAGAGCCTCCTCTCGCGGCTATACAGGTAGTGATGCGACGAGACATCCCATCATAGATGGTGGCAATTTGTGTCCTGAGGCACACACCACCATGCTTCCTGCAACTGCACACGTAGATCTGCCAGTATTTGGGCCAGTGATTGAAGGTGGTGCAAACGTCGCCACCTCAAATCCCATACATGTTCAACAGGGGACAAATCTGGAGACCTGGCAAATCAAGGAATGGTATCCACATCTTGTATAGTCTGTCGGGTGTTGCAAGCTGTATAGGAACGAGCATTATCTTGCTGTATGATGGCGATGGGTATGCTATACAAAAACCGCAATAAATTGGGCATCAGAACCTAATTGACATATCGTTGCGCTGTTTCCGTGCCTTCAAAAACGAAGATACGTAACCGAGAGTCATAAATGATGTCATCCCATACCATAACACCCGGGGTCCGGGATGTATGGCGTTCCCGAATCAGTGGAGGATCGTTGCGCTGCCCACTGGGGCACCAAATCCTGCTGCGACCATCGGAGAACAAAATGTTCCATGTGACGCACGACGTCATGGTATCCACACCTGCATACATCATTTCACAGAGATGACTGCACAGCCAAAATGAATGGCTATACGATGAGTCGACCATCCGGCTTCATTCAGTCCAACCACATGACCCCGTTCAAATGGTTCTGGGTGGTGCTATTCTTCGCGAGCACGACACCGCGACGAGCACGACACCGCGACATGCTGATCTCCTTCTTAACAACCTTTCCACCTGATGTATGTCACTTTTAAGCACTGGATACTAACCACAAGTGCCCCTCCCCCCCTTATACTACGTGCTGCAGTGACGTTTCTACGACGTCACTTAAACCATTTGTATTGCACAATTCTTACTTTATGTAGAACTTCATTTTGTTTTAAATTGGCTGACACGTCATGGGTGTGATGATTTCCATGTGCAGCAGAGGAATAAACTACAGAAGATATTGGTTCCCTTTCCGTAATTTAACAATAATCCTGATTTCTTTTGGAAGCTTGTTTTATCTATAAAGGAAATCATGAATGTTTATACAATACAAAACCGCAGAAGTAATATCTGTAAACTGATTTCAGTACGATATTATATAGCAAATGAATGTAGAAATTCTTATTCTGTGCAAAAACTCTATCCAGAAAGAGAAACGCGGACATCAAATTTGCTTGCATTCCTTCAATTATAAATAATGTATTTAAAGTAAAAAATATGGAGTCTATAGCTGCCGAATAACTCCGTTTATTCTTATTTTGTCGTTCGCATTTCAACCGCAAACATAAGTGATGTATTGTAAATATACAGGAACACAAAATCATGTCGATTTAAAAATGTGCAAAGTCAAATGTTAGACAAAAATTTAGATAATTGTGCATATGTTTGATAATTTAACAGGACAGCATGTTGATCGCCGACGCATCTCGTGCGCCTCATTAGCTCGTAAACCATGGGTCGTAAGTTCAAACATCACAGGAGGCAAGAAAAAATCTTGCTTGTCAAGCCACTGTGAACGTATCAGGTTAACGAAGTTAAACAAATTANCATCACAGGAGGCAAGAAAAAATCTTGCTTGTCAAGCCACTGTGAACGTATCAGGTTAACGAAGTTAAACAAATTACAAATTCTCTTCGTCACGCGCGTGGGTTTGTGCACAACGGGTAGTTATGCTCGTGAGGGAAAAAGAGGGGGCGGATATATCGCGGTTTCACTTCAAATACCCTTTAAGGAAATAGAGCTGCANATGCTCGTGAGGGAAAAAGAGGGGGCGGATATATCGCGGTTTCACTTCAAATACCCTTTAAGGAAATAGAGCTGCAGAAATATAAAATTGTGCAATGACCTTATCAACTTCCCGAAATTTTTTTTGTAATAAAATTTGGCAGGCGCCTGTGCCTTAATAGTCCCTTCGTGTATAATAATGTGATTTCGTAGAAATGATGTAATTTTTGTTGGTTATCTGTACCACATTTGATTGAATTTAATAATGTTTANATAATGTGATTTCGTAGAAATGATGTAATTTTTGTTGGTTATCTGTACCACATTTGATTGAATTTAATAATGTTTTACTCTAATCTTGAGCAGACTACTTCTACTTTACAATGGGAGACTACAAATGTAATTTCCTTCAACCATCTCCCCACGTGCTGTAGGTGGAGACAGACTGCATCATATATTGTTAATAACTAANAAATGTAATTTCCTTCAACCATCTCCCCACGTGCTGTAGGTGGAGACAGACTGCATCATATATTGTTAATAACTAATTATCAAGACATAACGAAAGCAGCGTACTATAATTCCACGTATTTTTGACATAACGAGGTATGAATGCCACCACCAAACGTAACGGGATGGTATTTATTTCTGCGCGCAGCGCCTCAGTCGAATGTAATTCGCCGTGTGTGACGCACTTCGGTGACCAGCGGACATACGGTCGACCACGCCCTAGTTGACGGCTGGTCGCGCCCTCTTTTACGACTTCGACTCTGACACGTTGCGATAATACTGTCTCGAAATTCGATTGTCGTTGAGCCCCACGCCTCTTCGCTCACGTTCAGTGTGCCGGCTATAGATCTGATGTGCGCTTTTAAAAATATAAGTGACATTCCATACTCTCCTGTCAAGTAAACATGAAAAATAATATTGTGACTTTCCATTACCTTCTGCAGTATAAATGAAAAAAACATTTTACAAAAAGTATGTTATATCGATTTTGTTACCAAGGTGGGGGTTGTGCCCACGCTGAAATAAATTTTTTGACGAATATCCTACATCGNGTATGTTATATCGATTTTGTTACCAAGGTGGGGGTTGTGCCCACGCTGAAATAAATTTTTTGACGAATATCCTACATCGTTTTCGAAATTTGTCGTCGAGAATCGCATCGCGAGTTGGTAGTTATAAAAACTCCCCTGCACTTGCCTCCTGTGAGGATTGAACTCACAATCCCTGGTTTACGAGACCAGTGCTCTACCACTGAGCCAAAGAGTCTTGTGGCTCTAAACTCTGTCACTCTTTGAAATCCTATCCCGGGGCCGGAAAACTAGTACCTACATGTATACAGCAAGTGANGTATGTTATATCGATTTTGTTACCAAGGTGGGGGTTGCGCCCACGCTGAAATAAATTTTTTGACGAATATCCTACGTCGTTTTCGAAATTTGTCGTCGAGAATCGCATCGCGAGTTGGTAGATTATAAAAACTCCCCTGCACTTGCCTCCTGTGAGGATTGAACTCACAATCCCTGGTTTACGAGACCAGTGCTCTACCACTGAGCCAAAGAGTCTTGCGGCTCTAAACTCTGTCACTCTTTGAAATCCTATCCCGGGGCCGGAAAACTAGTACCTACATGTATACAGCAAGTGAAGAGATTTGGGCGGCTCTTAACATCGAGGTCTTGAGATCCGATAACGTTGATAGAGGTGAGTATGGAGCAGCGCCGGAAATAAAGGGCGGGGGAAACGGGAGATCCCCGAGAAAACTCGCAGAACAGCGGCATCGTCCGGCACGATTCCCATATGCAAAAATCCGGGAGTGACCCGGCCGCGGCCCCTTGTAAATATACAGATTACTTGCGCCGTTTGAATGTGTTCTGAGTGTGTTGTGCGTCGGACAAGGCATCGTGCAGCACGAGACCTTGTCTGAAGTCTTAAATAACAATCTGAACCACATACAAGATTTGGGGTGGTTCATTTTACTGTTTAATCACCAGGTTGAAAAAGCACAGNAAATAACAATCTGAACCACATACAAGATTTGGGGTGGTTCATTTTACTGTTTAATCACCAGGTTGAAAAAGCACAGTCACCGACAAACGTTGCTTTAAGGGACCTCCCTAGTTGTCTTATAGGTACCATTGTAAGCAGTTGAATATANCACAGTCACCGACAAACGTTGCTTTAAGGGACCTCCCTAGTTGTCTTATAGGTACCATTGTAAGCAGTTGAATATATTCGAATTTAAAAAAAAACTGTAGAATATTTTAGTGTATTTTTTTTAGGGCAGAAATGAAATTCGATATTTTGTTGTCCATTCATAAGTTTTGGTTATTGAAACATTTAAAATTATGAGGAAACAGAACACGAGCGAAGCTTGTTTATATCTTCCATCGCCATTGCAATGCTTCATTACGATCGAACGTAACCTCAACCCTTTTAAAAATAAATTACTAGGGAGACCCCTTAAAGTGTCAATCTCAAAAAACAAATACAGGCAATTATCTCGTCCTCTCGAAATTCTTGCTTTATCGTCTGGGCTACACACACCTGCTGCGAGCGATCTGATACCTCATCCCGGCCAGCCAGCTGGCGAACACCGATGACTCACGCGTTCGGATAGTGGGACAAGTATGTCAAGATGGGGTAGGCCGATCTCGCTGGCTGCGCACAACCAATCTCTTGTGTCCCAACATCGGTATTGCTTTTCTGCCAATACGACTTTAAAATACGGCGTGGATTGGATTTTGGGTTAGACTACTGTTTAATAAACAAGTGATTTGAGATATGTTCATACTTCCTCTAACCAATTTGTAATGCAGTTACATTAAATTCAAATTGGTAAAAGTATTCTGTTAATATAAAGTGTTTATCACTTAAAAATGAACATATAAACAAACACGTTCATCATTGTTAACTTTGGGATAGGTCAATGTTGGGTACATGCGCAGAAAACGAAAAATCGGTCTACCTCATCTTTAGTCTGATGGTGCGGAGAGGAAGAGATGAGACGCAGTTGGAACAGGTGCGTGACTGACAACTCACATCTGGAGGCGACTGACACCTTCCAGAAGTTCCAGGTTTGTCTTCCTTATCTAGAAAAGTCTCGATGTTGAATTAAGTCGTCTCTGGGTGTGCATTGTGTGTGGAGTAATCTAGAAAGGATTGGCACACGTATAAATACAAGCCGACGATGGAAATTCTTGAGAGTGTGCGGGTAACGTCGAATGATGAGTTAAGTCTAGGGATTACGACCTGTGTGTTNCGTCGAATGATGAGTTAAGTCTAGGGATTACGACCTGTGTGTTCGAAGCGACTACAGGGGACTGATCGGGGTGCTCCCTGACTAGTGCCGCGTTATTTGTGGTCCACGTAGGCGTCCGAGCTGAGGAAAGAGGCATTAAAAAAAACGCTACAATCTGCGCATTCTTATGTAGCTTACTGGACCATATAACTTATGTTAATGTGGCTAATTTAATTATTTAATTGATCAATTCTTTACCATTTCCGTACACTATACGTTCTCTTAATTGTATTTTTATTTGTATTTTGTTTTGCGAAGATCAAAGTTTGAAAACATGTTGGTTTTTATTTCACGTTATGTTACAATATAAAAAAATTAGGGAAACTGAGATGTTATGGAATTAAGGAAAAAAATATATATTGCACATTCAATTTTTAAATAAAATGTGGACCATTGAAAAGTTGTATTTGATCACAGGTCCTGGTTATTCAAAAGTAGCAGATAGTATTTCAGACTATGCAAAAGTAAATCTCCGTGAGCTATAGGCTGACCACGGTAAACTGAGCACTTTTGAAAGCCCTGCTTAAGATCTACTTATATGGACATTGTGTATTCTTCCACCTTATGTAAAATTAACATCGCCCATGGGCCTGATCACTTTATTCATGCGTCGATCAAGTGAAACTCTGAAATTATTAGAAAAGTAGATGTTTTACAAATTCACTGATTCTTACACTTATATGCATTAAATAACCCCAAAAGCAAAATTAATAATTTCAGTAATCAAAAATGTTAACCTAACACTTTTAATTCAACTTTAAGGGACTTTCTCTCCGTCGTTACCAACTTTACTGGGTGCATGTCAGCCAATGTGCCCGTCAAAATGCATGCAAGTAGTAGGGGCAGTGAAATTTTTCAAAGGTTGATTTCAAAATTGCTTACTTTACCGTGAACGTCCTTTACTTAACGACACGGATTTGATGCCAGAAGGCTATCAGGCTAGAACGGTTAGGGAAAGCAGTGCGACTATCACACTAAATAAACTAACCTAACTTACGACTGTAAAAGCCACAAACACACACACACACATCCATTATGTTCCCGGGACTAGTGGACCGTGTGGTTAGGAGAAAAAACCTTAGCGACCTCGGCCATGAAAGCCTCCTTTAAAATAAAACAAAATATAGCGAAACAAGTTTCAAGGCCCACTTTACAATGCCATCAAATATTTCACCGCAAGTTATTTATTTTAATGCTAAGTTAATCGATAGAAACACTTTCCTCGTCACATTTGAAATGTATTTCAATTCTAGACAATTTAAAAGAAAAATGTGGGAAAAAAAAAAAAAAAAAAAAAACTGTCAAGCTCGACAGTAAAAATAATTACTTCGCTTCTGCTAGAAAATATAATTAGTAATTTCATTACTATATAATTATGTTTATAAAATTAGTATTAAAGTAGGTTTATAAAAAATTGTTAGTTAAAAACATTTATAAATATTAGTGCAAAATTTTTAAATATTTATAAAAAATTTAATTTTATAAAGAGCAAACAAATTATTCTGATTGACTTGCTTGGCGAAGATTTTTTTTTTTTTTCCTTTTGCCCAATGTACTTTCCGAAGCATCCGAAAGTACAATGTTTAGGCTTACCTAAATTGTGATTTAAAATATTTCTAATAATTGTAAGGAAACATTTTACTGTGATATAAAACACACACATTTTCATCTCGCTTACTAGTGAAACGGTATATTTCTGAAACTGGATGTGGTAGTGGTTTTAATAAGCAATGAATTCACTGTACTAAGTATGGTTCGTTAGGGAATCCACTTAACTTTCACCTGAAAAATGCAGGGCTTCGCGCAAGCACCAAGTCGGTGTTCCGAGCAGGTCATCCCATCGTCATTAATATTCACCGTGGATAACCATACAACGTGATATGCAGTAGCGAGCATGCTTCGTCATGCGTAGCATACCTGACTCGCATTCAGAAGGTTGTGGGTTCGATACTGTACGGATGTATTTCGGATATTTTTCCGGCGTGGTTTGCCAATAAATGTCGGTGCAGGTGTTACCAATCATTATCATCAACCATTTAATTACGGCCGCTGTCTGCCAAGCCCCTCAAAGAGTATGGTCGTCATTAAAAAAAATATTTAATATTTTTAAGCGGTATTTGCTCACGCCCGTGTCACCCGCCATATGGATTATTTAATTTATTTCTTCCTAATTTAAATTTAGGAGGATTTATTGAAAAACGCGAAAATAGAAGCTTAGCTAATCACTTTACCCATCGTTACATACATAATATATGATATACTAACGCATACATATGCAACAATTAACTTAATACAAAACTTTATATATTACATAATTCATTCTCACCTTTTAACTACAACCAGGGAACAACTATTAACAATCAGGTGCAAATTTAACAGGAACATTCAATGTAATGCTTCTATAGTGATATTTTCAGTAAAGACCTTGAATCTTCTGTTATGACATTAAAACGAATAATTTCTGCATAAGAGGCGATACAGCCTCTTTAGAAAACTTTCACGTACAACAGGTAGTTAAAAATTGTTATTTATGTTTATAATGCGTATTTTTTAATGTGAAAGGGGGATAAAACAGGAATTTCACAATCTCCTTTAGGCAGTACATTTCCGGAACAGGCAACTTAACATACTTTAAGGACGTGCAGCATACCTTTTGTCCTTATTTTTACACGACAAAATGATAGGGTCACCGCTGAGAATCTCAAGAAGCGACAGGCGAGTCAATGAGAGAGAGAGAGAGAGAGAGAGAGAGAGAGAGAGAGAGAGAGAGAGTGTGTGTGTGTGTGTGTGTGTGTGTGCCTTGCGCATAGAGGCGATGAGGCATGTGATGAGCGTAGTTTAGGTCGCCCTTAGCGCTCCCACGCTTCTAGGCCTCGGGAACGTTCGTTGTTTGCTCGTGTACGCGCAACTCAGCAAATAAATATTCTGGGAATACGAGTTTTTACCAGAAAAAATTAAAATCAATTATCTAAGCTCGCGCGGTTTTGTTTCTATCATATTAAGTGTATTCAAAGAGAATAAAAGATTGTAAAAAAAAAAACTATCAAATTTTTAGAACGAATGAGTGAGTGAAGAGCACTAAGCGAGAGCCGATAAGGGTGAAGTGAGGTGAGTATGGAGCAGAGCCGGAATGAAGGGGCAGGGGAAAAAGGAGATCCCGAGAAAGTACGCCAACAAGCGGCATCGTCCGGCACGATTCCCACTTGCGAAAATCCGGAGTGAACCGGCGTTGGATTGAAATCGGTTCGCCTTGGTAGGAGGCGAGCAGTCTAACCGCCCAGCACCGTAAGCCCGCACATTTTTAGAGCTTGCCTGCGCAGTTACCTTAAAAGGTAGGAGAAAAGTAAAACCGTACGGTCGTAGTTACATCTGTAGGCTTTCATCGCGTATAATGAAGTCCGACTGTTACATATCTGATTTGCACAGGAAATCGTGATGACGGTAGCATTTCACCCTGGTTCAGCGCCTTGCGTGTACGAGCGATGGGGCGCTGGGCGTGCGTGTTATTGTCGCCCTTATCGCTGTTCCTCGAACGCAAAAAAATATATATATATATCTGGGGCCCATGAGCTTTTGTGAGAAATCCATAGAAAACAGTTTAAAACGCCTCAAGGTCAGGCACATCTGGACACAAGTAAACACTGCGACGGGCTTCCAAGACTGCGATAAGCGTTCCCGGAAAGCTGAATTTCTCGCAAATTAGATATGTAATGTAGGATACAGTCTATTTGCGGTTTTTTAAATCAAACCTTTGAAAAATCACCTCATTATGACGTGCTTGGTTGTTTNTGGGGCCCATGAGCTTTTGTGAGAAATCCATAGAAAACAGTTTAAAACGCCTCAAGGTCAGGCACATCTGGACACAAGTAAACACTGCGACGGGCTTCCATGACTGCGATAAGCGTTCCCGGAAAGCTGAATTTCTCGCAAATTAGATATGTCATGTAGGATATAGTCTATTTGCGGTTTTCAAAATCAAACCTTTGAAAAATCACCTCATTATGACGTGCTTGGTTGTTTCCTTAACATGTCACGAATCACAAGCGTTGTATAATTCTGTTAACATAAAAATACCTTATTTTTGGATAAATAGATCTTAAACATAAATATTATCTATAAATTATAATTTTTGATTTATAATTAATGTCAATTTAAAAAGTGGGAAAATAGGTGTGTTTGTAATGCCTAGTAAGAAATAGTTCTTATGCAAAATATTATTACACTGAGTGCGAACTAATACGGTGCGTTGTCCCTTTGGTGTTATTTTCTAGGCATGGTTAAGCTTTGTTTGCATGAGGCGGAGGAATATCCTGGAAATAGAACTTAAACAGTGCTTCAGAAAAGTTGGAAGTAACCGTAAATTGACTATAACATTACATACGATATAAGCCAATAGATGTCATCACTTTGTTCTTTTCTTCGTTCTTTCAACAAAAGCGCTCAGGAAAGCCTTAAAATGCTCACTTTAACAATTTTCACATTATTTTTTCCTCTTTGAATACATTAAGATAGGATAAATGTAACAAATGGCAGCTATAATTGTTGTTTTACATTTACGGTAAACACGTATTTCANGAACTTAAACAGTGCTTCAGAAAAGTTGGAAGTAACCGTAAATTGACTATAACATTACATACGATATAAGCCAATATATGTCATCACTTTGTTCTTTTCTTCGTTCTTTCAACAAAACCGCTCAGGAAAGCCTTAAAATGCTCACTTTAACAATTTTCACATTATTTTTTCCTCTTTGAATACATTAAGATAGGATAAAAGTAACAAATGGCAGCTATAATTGTTGTTTTACATTTACGGTAAACACGTAGTTCAAAAAGGTTTATTTACAGAGATACGCGTATACGAGCAAACACTTATTTTATATAGTCCTTTCTAGATTACTTCAAACTTNAAGGTTTATTTACAGAGATACGCGTATACGAGCAAACACTTATTTTATATAGTCCTTTCTAGATTACTTCAAACTTTTCTGAAGTCCTGCTAAAGTTCTGATTTCTGGCTATTCCTCCGACTCGTAAAAACTAAGTTTAACCAAGTCTAGAAAATGACACTTGGGGACAACGCACCGCATTCGTACTCGCTCAGTTTAATACAATTTCGCATGAAAACGATTTCATACTAGGCCATACCAACAAACCCATTTTCTCTCTGTTCATTCATATTAATTAAAAATGAAGTATTATAATTTATATATACAAAATAACTAAAAATCTAGTTTAACAAAAAACAAGAGATTTTCATATGTTAAGAGAAGTATAAAATCCTTGAAATACAAGGCACATTTAGGCAAGAATCAAACACGTCATACATGTGATTTTTCAATGATTTGATTAAAAAAGATATCACGGTTATATTATATAAAGATTTTGCTAGGGAGACTCCTTAAGATCTTGGTTAGTTTCGGCATTACAAATGTATTATAGGTAAAGTGAAGACGTAATTTTTTGATAGTGGTGAAACCTAAGCACTATGTTTATTAGTTGGAATTGAGAGATCTGGGTGGCTCTTAACAACAAGGTCTTGAGAGCCGATGAGGATGAAATGAGGTGAGAATGGAGCAGCGCCGGAGCGTAAGGACGGAGGAAACGGGAGATCCCCGAGAAAACCCACCGAAAAGCGGGCATCGTCCGGCACGATTCCCACTTGCGAAAATGCGGGAGTGACCCGGTTCGCCGTGGCCCCTGCGTTTATTTGTCAGACGGCAATGTTTATGTTAAAAAGTGCTCGCTTTACCGCGAACAACCTGCTGTGTATAATGATGGTTGTTATTTATGTGGGCAGTGCACGAGGCACTGTGCGGCGTGAACAGCACGCGTGGGCCGCCTCTGTGCACCGGGCGGCGCATGGACCTTGTTTGCCGTCGGAATATTCCGCCTGCGATAAGCGGCCACTGGACTCATCAGGCCACGCCACGCCACGCCGCCCGTAACGTCACGCTCTCCGGAACCGCCCAATGGGTGTCGCCTTGCAACGCCGCAGCGGCGTGCCAGCTCCAGATAACACTCGCCCGTGGGATAGTGTCAGCAGTGTTGCCAATACAGCGACTTTTTCGTTGGAATTAGCGATTTTTAAATACACGTTAGTGATATAATATTATAAAGTTTTTATTGATTATACAGGGCGTATCTAAATTCGACCGACAAACTTCGGCTTCAGGTTAATCACGAAAAAAGAAAGTGAAAACATTAGAATGGTACAGGGGCAAAAATATGAACGTCCATATTTGTTAGTTTTGAGTAAAATGCGATCGAAACTATAAATTCCTTCCCTGTAAGTGTTATTTCCGAGGCCTGTTGTTTCGGACTCTCGTCTACTTTGACCGTTATATTTTGGCATGCCAACAGCACTGACAATTCTCTATCAGATGACACCATAACCTCATTTTCTGTAAAAATGGACAATCATCCTTATTTCCCTGTACCNCTGACAATTCTCTATCAGATGACACCATAACCTCATTTTCTGTAAAAATGGACAATCATCCTTATTTCCCTGTACCCTTCAACACGACATATCGTCTCAAGTGAATCGTAAGGGCAGTACACATTTTTGAAGTTGGACCTGAAGCACTATTTTGCTATTAATACTGGAAAAAATATTTAAGATGGATCACTGCGTGTTTGGATGATGCATAAAGTTGATAGTGACATGCGGATTACTAATCCATATTTGAAATACAAAGTATGCTACAGCTTCATCGAGATTAAGTCTTAATAAGGTTAATAACCGTGGTTATTTCCATGACATAATTCGACGACGGGGACAGACAGGTGATTTGGTGATAACCGATCTTTGTTACATTACACAGCGTCCAGACACTCTAGTTTATTACAAATATCGGAGAAAATTTTTAAGACGTAACCCAGTGTTCCAGGTCTAACTTCAAAAATGTGCACCGTCCTTACGATTCACTTTAGAATATAAGTAGTGTACATGTTTTCAGCTTTTTTCGTGATTAAATGCAGCTGACGTTTGTCGATCGAATTTAGATACACTCTATATACGAAGTTAGTGACACTTTAAACCTCCACTAGTGACAAATAAAATTTTCGCTATTGATGATATAGGAATATGGTGAATTCTGCAGTGACCTCGGTGATTTTCAGTAAATCTGAGTTGGCAACACTGCGCGGAGGGGAGTTCGTGTGGCGGTGGCTGTAGATAGACAACAAACACACTGTGCTCGCTGTCCGAGCAGAGCCCGCCATTTTGCATGCAGCGGGACATGATTGGCGTTGACCCAAGTATGCAACTATATAGAGTCCATTTTAGGTTTTTTTTTTGTGGATATTTTGAAAAGAACCTTTGAACCACTCGGGGAGACCAAACTCGATGAAAGTATACTGTCGACCAACCAATATAGCATGGGCGTAGTAGCAGAGGCGGGACAAGAGAGCACTTACAATTCCCCTTCCCTTGCTGAAGAGAAGAAATAATTTAAATTATGGAAAACATAAAATAATACCACAGTGTTAATTAGACCCTTCAATACAGCGCGGTTAAGNAGAAATAATTTAAATTATGGAAAACATAAAATAATACCACAGTGTTAATTAGACCCTTCAATACAGCGCGGTTAAGCTCAGTATGTATCTGTGTTGAAATGAATCGAATGGACTAACCCAATAAATAATGTTACTTGTTGCAGCGAAGCTGTGAGTCAGCAGCACGTCGAGTGGCGGCAAGAGTGACAGCGGCAGTGAAGTCTGCGGATGGCGAGCATCGGTACAGTGGAGAGAGAGAGAGAGAGAGAGAGAGAGAGAGAGAGAGAGAGAGAGAGAGAGAGAGAG